>SJYA01000655.1:264569-286986 GCA_006410615.1 Neotragus moschatus
TCTCCGCACATTCAGAGTTTACCTCTTTTAAATTATTAATACTTTGATGCAGATGTCTCAGTGTCCATATGTCTCTACCCAACGTTTTCCTCTGTAGTATCATATTAAAATGATAAAAATCTCTGTTTAAAGGAGTTTTGTAAAGCTTCTGTACTTTTAAAATAGAAGTTTTAAGTGAGAGGAAAGCATTGTCTCATATTTCTGTGATCTTGTTTTCTTTCTTTGTGGCACATGAAAAAATGTAGCAACCTTTAACTGATGGGCGTCTTATAACTGATGAAAGGCAGTAGTTAAAGCTGTTTGAGAAGTAGATCAAAGACAAGTTTTCCTTAAGTTTGCAGACAGGAGGACACACATGACAGATAAGGATCCAGACCAGCAATTCCAGATGATGACAAACTCTGAACTTTCCCTTCATTTCTGCGTTGTCCACCCAGACACCCTGAACACAGAGGGATTCCAGAAGGGCTTTGCAGGAGAGGGTGTTGTTGGGAATGGGAGCAGGCAGGAACTGCACTCGGTAGCTCAGGGTTGGGAAATACCATTTGGACTTCGAACTGGTCACAAACCTGTGTTGTAGAGTTGTAGGAGAAGGTGGGTGTTATAACCGCGCCACTTGCAGAGATGCTGACACTGGAAATGGAGTCACTGCCCACTCCCCAGACCTCAAAGTAGCCCAATCTCAAAGGGTTTGTATCGTTGATGTATTTGTTGAAAATTATATGACTCTGCATCGAATTCTGTCAATTGGAGACAAAAGAAACCAGAGAAGGGGGGAAAAAAACAGCAAAATTTGTTCAATTTCTTACAACCTCTTTTAGGCACACATGTAGAGCATGAAATAAGCCCACCTTGTGACCTTGGACTGTGAGACCATGGATTTAACATTCTACCTCCTATCGCCAGCCACTACTCAACTTTGCACTGGTTAAAAACCAGTAAGGTCTCTAGAGTCACCCCAGCTCTAAGGAGACAAAGAATCTCAGCTAGCAGGAACCTTTATATTCCACATGTGAAGAAGTAACAAGCATGCCAATCATTCCAAGGCAACATAAGAACAAGGGCTAGAAAACATTGAAATGGTATGCCCATCTTGCTTGGTGAACTGGATTACTGATGAAATATGAGTGCGTTTAATCACAGAAAACTTCCTGGGAGCACTTGACATCTCTATCTGAAGTCTAGAGAAAGGGTAAGATGCAAATTAGGATTAGAACTTTGAGAGTCCCTTGGACTGCAAGGAGAACCAATCCATCCTAAAGGAGATCAGTCCTGGGTGTTCATTGGAAGGACTGATGTTGAAGCTGAAACTCCAATACTTTGGCCACCTGATGAGCTGACTCATTTGAAAAGACCCTGATGCTGGGAAAGATTGAGAGCAGGAGGAGAAGGGGACGACAGAGGATGAGATGGTTGGATGGTATCACCAACTCAATGGTTGCACATGAGTTTGGGTAAACTCTGGGAGTTGGTGATGGACAGGGAGGCCTGGCGTGCTGCGGGTTCATGGGGTCACAAAGAGTTGGACACGACTGAGCGACTGAACTGAACAGAACTGAACTGAAGATGCAAATTAGTAACATGAACAGTAAAGGAATTCTAAGTGATGATGAGTATCCTGCGATGTCCAGTGCCCTAGTAAGCTGGCAGAACTCTGCATTCACCCTCATAGTCCCAGCCACACTCACCTGGCTGACTGAAAAGTGGGCCAGGTAATAGTGTCCTTTTTCATAGGTATCTGCAAAGAAACAACAAAATAAGAATGACCTGGAACTACACCCAGAATTCTAATGGCTTACCTATCTTGGCTGGGAAAGTAGGGATGTTTTTGTTTGTGATCTTTTTAAATTTTATTTTTCTTCTTTACAGACTTTCATTTGGAGGGATGAGTCAGAATCCGCCCCCAACCTCAGTTTACACAGACTGTCTGAAACAAGTGTATACGGATGCCTTGGTCTAACAGAGTTCCCTCCTATAATGGAGTTTTCTAACATCACTCTTAATCCTCTTCTCTCTTCTGTGATTCCCAGCTTCTTGGTAGTCACCCTGGAATTCCCAAACTTCTTCTGCTAGAGACACATATATGCACACACATGCATGCACACCCCCATCACAATCACCAAGACTGGGGTACAACTGGCTGGTTAATCTTGAATGGTTTTAGGCAATTTTTTTAAATGCAGTCTCCAGAGAAGAGACTTCTTTGTTCTTATCCTTAATTTATGCCACAGGTCCAAGGAGAATATCTTTAAGGGTGGACTAGCCAAAGCCTTACTATTACGGGTACTCCCCCACACACCCTAACTCTGTGGCTTTCTCCCTCTTCCCTAGACGCTTGCCTCTTTCGGAGCTCCTCATCACTTGGTCAGAAGGCACTGCCTGTCCTCTGGAACTGTGCTGTCTGAAACAGCAGCCACTAGACGAATGCAGCTATTTAAATTTAAAATTAATTACAATCAAATAAAATTTAAGCTTCAGTTGCTCAGATACTCTTGTCACATTCTACGTGCTCAACAGTCACATACGCCCAATTGCTACCACGTTGGACAACCCAGATGTTGATCATTTCCATTGTTGCAGGAAGTTCTATTGGACATCCCTGGATATAGAAATAAGAATAGCACTTGAGACATCCTTCTGAGAGTTTACTAATTCCTGTAAACTCTTAATAGAAACCCCCTCCTCCAAATAACAGCACAGCTGATAGAAGCATTACTTTTCTTAGCGGAACACGTAATTAGGGAATTGCCTTTGAACGTAAACCATATACGGAAGTATAGCTCAGCTGGCTGCAAAGAAACTTTCCCTACAGCTCCTTATACTGTTCTTTTTCACAGTGGATTAGGCCAACTAGATCATGGTGAGAGATTCTGAACTACGCTTCATGTAGATGAGGCACAAAGACCATGTACTATACACTTAGAGCAACAAATGACTATATTTTAAAATGCACAATTGTCTTAACACATAAAAGGAAATAGCAGCCCTATAAGATATCCAGGAACCTGGTATTGACATGAAGGAATTGGAGGCAGCCCTTACTCACCAATGCTTTGCCCATCATCCCAGAAGAGCCAGCCTTCAGCTGTCCCCTCATCATCCAAGGCGACCTTGAAACCTAAGAATTTCTGACGGCTGCAGTAAGGTAGGGAAGAGACATTGCGTAAAAACAAAGCCATAGCCACAAACCAAGCATTTTCATAAAAACAAAAAGGAAGTGCTTCAAGACATAAAGACCGGGTACTAGGATTCTGGAGTCTTGAGATCTAGTTCTAGTTCTGAGTCTATAAGCTCGACAATTTCATGTCAGGAACGAATGAATGAATCAAGGGGAATTTTAAGGCTCTACAAGTTCACAGGAGTTCTACAATGTCTACAAAGAACTACAAGCAAATGCACTGGTTTCCTTTCTTGCCCCACTGTGAGGGAAGCCTAGTGTTTTATTCTTTCTTCCTTCATGACCTAATCTCCGCATGTACAGCGAAGTTCTGCTTACAGATGCCCTAAGTTCTTCAGTTTTTAACTGAATTTTTGCAATCAAATAAATAGAGCTTCAAGGATTTTAATTTGACATCAGATGGACATGGATTTTAGATAGACATGGATTTTAGTCTCTGTTCAACTACTTACTATGTGACTCTAAGTTAATCATTTAACCACCTGAAGCTTCTCTTTGCTCATCTGCAAAATAGGGATGATAACAGTACTTATACCAAGGGCTTAGTTTTCCTTTTGTTAGAAAAAATAGAAAATCTCTAAATAGAAATCTCCATATTAGTACAGCTCTAGGCACAGAGCAAGCATTCACCTGATGTCAGCTATTATAGGTCTAGAATATACAGGTTATACATTAGGCCTAGAATTTTTAAACCTTGCATATAAGGGATCTCAGCCTCAGTTTCCATCTGGCTTACACAAGTTTTTAGCAATCATATTCTTGGCAAAGAGACAATTATGATCCAGATGGTCTTTTAAGGTTTTTTTGATATGGACCATTTTTAAAGTCTTTACTGAATTTGTTACAGTATTCCTTCTGTTTCACAGTTTGGTTTTTTGACCATGCGATATGTGGGATCTTAGCTGCTTCACCAGGGATCAAATCCCAACCTCCTGCATTGTAAGGTAAAGTCAAATCACTGGACCACCAAGGAAGTCCCTGGTGGTGATGGTGGTTTAGTTGCTAAACCACCTAGACTCTAGCAATCCCGTGGACTGTAGCATGCAGCATGAACCATAGTTGCTCCTATTTGACTTCCATTTCAAATGTCACTATTTAAACCTAACACTTCATCCACTTAGATCTCAAATAGCTGTTAATTAAGAATTGTTTGAAGAATACAAAATCCAAAAAAGGCTAAAATACACACAAGCAAGCAAGCAAACAAAAATGTTTACTATTGGGTTAGCCAAAAAGTTCACTCAAATTTTTCCATACCATCTTACGGAAAAACCCAAATGAACTTTTTGGCCAGCCTCGTAAAAGTGCTTTTGGGCCTGAGGGTACAGTTTACAGATTGGTGCACTTCACCAAGCTCTGAGTTAACAGGCGTGGAAAGGAGAAATCTGGGGCCCTTGTTCACCTTAACTGGGTGTTCTGTGCAGGCTCTTGCCAGGGCAGGACGTAGCCCCCACGGACATGAAGATTAATGTGGTCAAGAGGCGCCGGCAAGGACTTCCACTCACCCGTTGATTGAATGTCCACACCCTGTGGGCGAGAAGAAGGTCAGGGATGATAAGGGAACGCCTCTGTTTGGACAATGATCTACAAGCCATCTTGTCCACGCTCGGGACCTGCTCCTGTCTGGCATCAGTTATCACGCTTTTCCACGCTCACCACCTGCTGTGTGGGCTCCAGGCTGCCAGGACATGAGGTCAGGATCCCAACCATAGCTGCCTCTCACCCTAGCTTCACTCCACATCTGTTTCTGCACCCAGCAGCACTGCCAGAGGAGGCTGAGTGATGCTTTTATTTTATTCGGCTCCTGACTCACTCCCCACAACATGTCCAGACCTTGCCTTTGCTAGGTCCCCACTCTGCCTCCATCTCCCTCCACTGCCCCATGCCCTGCTCCCACCAACTTCACTAACACCTTTGATTCCTACTTGACAGAAATCATTAAAGTGAATGGACCTGCTTCACAGATCCTTGTCTCTAAGTCACTGTATCTCCCTTTATGATTCACTTCTTGATCTTGCCCCATATGTGACAGGGAGAAGTGGCTCCACCCCAAGCCATGAGTCTCAATTCCTTCCTAACATGTTCTCACGCTGGAGCCCAGCTTCTCATATTCAGCACTATGGACATTCTGGGCCAGCTAACTCTGTTGTGGGGGCTATTCTCTGCTTTCTGGATGTTAACCAATGTCCATCCCCTAGAGGCCAGCAGCCTCTCCCCCACCTTCCACCACATTGTGACAACCAAAAATATCCCCAGGCTTGGCCAGTGTCCCCTGGTAGGCAAGTCCTCCCATCTGAGAATCACCACTTTAGAGGCAAGGATCAAAGCTACCATTTCTTCACTTTTGGTCCCTGATGTTCATTCTATACAGATTTGATCTCTATCACATTCCCCAGGTCAGACTCTGTTTCGTGGGCGGCCTCGGGACTCCAGAGTCTATAGAACTTAATACAAGTTCCAGCCCATATCTCTGGGCTTCTTCAATTTCCTCACTGATATTATGAGAAAAGTGAATTATATGCTCTCTAATGAGAATTTATTCCAATATCTTATGAATACTGGACTGATGGTTCTACCTTCAAGTGAAACTTGATACATGCAAAACTGTCAAAGTTATCTTCTTACCAAATTCTTTATTTCTTTTGATGTTTTTTATTTTTCACTCTACCACACATTGTGGCTACATAGGATATGATACCTTCTCATGATTTCCTTTCTAGTACCTGATGAGTCACAAGCTTGTTTACTTTCCTTTAAATCATTTCTGACTGGGCTCACCTAAAAAGTGCCTGTTAAAATATCCATTAAAAAATAAAATAAAATATCCAGAAAGACATGACTCTAAGGTCAAATCTTAAAGCAGCACTATTAAAATAAGAATAGACAACTTAACATGACTTTGTACAGGAGAATTCTCACCAATGGCGTAGTCACTGAATGTGACTGAAAAACAGTTTTTAAAATCCAATATATAGTCTACACTGTAAACAAACAAAATGGCCACAAGTGAAGTAGATAAAAACAGATTCACACACACTGTATGCTCTTAGTCTTAACTAAAATAGGTAATCAATAGGACAAGTCAGAACAGTTCCGTGCTTCTCCCTGTCCCAGCAGTCTGTCTGCAAATGGTAATGCCCAATACAGTAGAAAGGAAAGAGGGGTGGGCAGAAGCCAACATCATGGTGCGTGCAGTCACACAGGCACGACCAGAACAGGCAAAAGCTCCGGGAAGAGCCATCAGCTGCTGATTCTGCAGCTGGTTTAGAGAATCCGAGAGTCTGAGTAGATGAAGGTCCAGCTTTGGCAGAAGTGCACCAGCCTGTCCTGCCTCAAGATACCTGCCCCTTCATCAAACAGGTGGGGCCTGAAGATCAAGAGTCAGCACGCCATGTTGCTTTTGCAGTCGGAGGAGCCCAGAAGGGACAGTGGGGGTGAGAGTCCACAACTACCAAGGCAGCAGTGAGGAAGAGTCATGATTCCCGGGAAGCGGGGGCCACCAAGGCAGGGAGCTAGGAGTCTTACATTCTTTGCCCACCCGTCACTCAAGCAATTGCTCATTCCCAGTTCCACTGGACAAGCGGCAGGGAAACTGCGCAAAGATGGGAGCTCTCAAAACAAATGGGCCTTCTTATTTTTGCTTTTCCTGCTTTCCATCTCTCTGCCTGTCTGTTCTACTTTCTGGGTAATTTCCTAGATTGTCTCTTACAATTTCCTTTTAAGCAAAATTCCTGCATCATGCCTTTAATTTGCAGGATTGCCTTGTGAGTATGTCTTGTCTAAAACATGCTTTCTTATTTTAAGCATATCTTCTCATCTTTCTGAGGAAACAAATTTTCTAGTTAACTTCTTAATAACATATGTATAGAAAATTATACAAATAACAAGTACACAGAAACCACCATCTAGATCAGTGACTACTAGTAGCATCTCAAATGGCTCTCTCTTCCCCTCTCATAATAATCACCACACCAGAGGCAGCAACTTTTCTGATTTTTATCATTTTTGCCTGGTTTTGAACTTGTATTTCATAAATGGAATCATACCTTCTTTACTGTTTTGTATCTGGCTATCTGTGCTCAAGGTTATGTTTGTGATATTTATTACCTTTATTTGTGTAGCAACACTTTATTAGTATTTAGTTTTAAAAATAGAATACAATCTACTTATCCATTTTACTGTTGATGGACATTTGGCTTATTTCCAGTGTTTTGCTCTTTTACAAATCTTGCTGCTATGAAATATTCTTGGACTTTTTTGGTAAAATATATACACTCTAGGAATAAATATGTAACATATCATTTCTTCCCAGATATACATCAACATATACATAGTTATATAATTAATGAGTATATATTAATTATACAACTGATTTATAATAAAGTGATATATATGACATATTAATTATATAATTACATAATTATATATGGTTACTAATATATAATTATATAATGAAGTAGGTATTATATAGTTAGCATGTAATAGATAGTGATATGCTATCTAATATATGTTACTTCAAGTTTGTTTTTATTTTCTGAATTGACAATATTATTTTAATGTGATCCGGGAGAATATAAAAAAATAACAATCAAAAGCATTTCTGAAAAAGGATGATGATGTATTGATCTGTCATATTATATATATTTACAAAACCCTAAAAAATCTACCAAAATGAAAAAAAGAATCAAACTCTGACTTCTCAGTATCTCAGCAAAAGGTCCCTGCTGGAAGCTTTTGTGAAAGACTCTGTTTCCCCAGCTGAGTCTCTGAGGTTCAGACTAGCCCGGAAAAGTTGTATGATGGAGAAGGTTGTGTTCCTTCTCTATTTCTAAATGCAGTTACATCACACCAGCTCACAGGAGTCAGGCTTTATACTTCTATGTACCTTTTGCACACTGCCAAGGACCTTGCTTAACTTAGAAAGTACATTCAGCAACCCTTTGGGCATCTCTCCTATAGAAGGAGGTATGTAAAAAGACAAAGAGGAAAAGGCTTCTAATACGTATGAACTTCCAGTCTAACAGGGAGGATATAAATAAAAGCCATAGTTTCCAGCACAACTTCAAGCATTTTTCTAGTGTCTGCCATTATACAGCACTGTGAAAAGTGGTGGTGTAAGGAAAGAGACAAACTAACAAAGAACACCCACAGAAAGCCAGGTACTGCGGGAGACGCCTTTATGCATTTCACAACTCTGTGAGCAAAGTGGCCTTTCTCCATGTGGAGGTGAGAAAACTGAGTCTCCAAGGGCAAAACTGTCTCGTTCAAGAGCACACAGCAAGTGGGCTACAGAGCCAGAATTTGACCTGAGGTCTGTCAGAGTCTGAAGACTGTGAGTGCTATCGTTTCCCCAGGTTCTACAGAGGCAGTCAGAAAAACTTACCGTATAGTAATCATACCAGCGGGCTTTAGGGAAATATGCAGTGACATCTCTAGCGTTCTAAAATTAAACAAAAATAAGGTGTGAGTGCAGCAGGCTCAGCGAGGGAGGGCAGAGTAACCTATTTGCATAGTAGAGGAGCCAAAACAACAGTCACGGCCTTGGGCCCGCAGACCTCTCCTCTCTAGAGGTCACTGGTGCTGGGAACGGCATCCTTCCCTGCCCCCTTCTCAACCTGGGTGATTTGCCTAACCAAAAGTGGTGGCTTCTGTAAAACCCTTTGGGATCCGGAACTGACAGAGGAAAAAAAAATCATCATTTGCCTATAGGCTTATCCCATACCCTCTTCAAAGAGACAAACTGAGGCTGGGTCTAGAGCAGAAAAAAAAGAAAAAGAAAAATTGCAGGTTTGTGGACATCAACACTTCAGAAATTATGATTAGAGCAATAAGTTTTGGAGAAAATCCATTTAACTGATATTTTAATCAGAAGCCTAATCCTCGATAGAAGAAGTAAAGAAATGGCTGCCTGAGGACCTCTTTTGGAGGAAGGGAAGGGCTGGCCAGGGATGACATTATACATATTGCTGCAAAAAATTCTTCTGAAAAGTTTTGCTTTAACAGTGACAGAGGGTAGGAAGGATTTCTTTGTATTAATAGTACTGCCTCCACCTGACTCCTACTCATTTCAGTTAAAGAAGAAACGATTATATCTTCAAGTATAACAGAGGGTTTTTTTCCTTCTCGACTGTTCAGTGAATCAGAACTTGATATGCTGATTTTAAAGATGAGGGAGCTGAAGACCGGAACATCTAAGTGAAGGACTTCAGTTCAGAGAGAGAAGAAGAGACAAAGGCAGACAAAGGATAAGAAAGCACCTCTCAAGGACCCCAATCCAATGAGGCTTCTGCTCCTTAACTAGCCTCTGGCCTCACAGTAGGGACCCCCTATTCATCAGAGGCCTCCATACTCACAGCCTCCAGGACAGGGCTGACCAGGAAGGCTGGGCCCAGCAGGAACTGACTGTCTACATCCCAGGTCACCCGGTCCGACACAAACCTGGGGAGGGAAACCGAGGTATCACAGTTAGGACCCCCTCTACAGGCGGCCAGGTCAAGGCCTTGAAGAAACTCCTCAAATTCAGATCTAAGTTGGAAATCCAGCTGCATTCTATGCCATCTTTATTCTTTCCCTAGATCTACCTTAATCAGGTACATCTTCACTTTCTACATGTCCTGTCCTTCAAACCCAGAAATGGTTGGGTTTAGATATGTTCACCACCATCAGTATCTCCAACTTCTTAAACTTCAGTGCAAGAATGGCCTTCATTCCTCAGATATCCCCCTGGAATACCTTCTTTTATGATGTGAGCTACCACAAATATCCAAATTAGAAAGAAATTATTCTATGTAGCATTGTCTATCATGTTGAATTTTTTTAAATATTCAGTAGCTTTTTATCAAAGAGTGAAGGTGTGACTGACACCGTGCTTAAAAGAGTCATAATGTATGGTCTGTGCCTAGAGAGCTTTTGGCAAAGACAGTCATGTCTTTAATATGGAAGAATTCTGCAACAGCGATATAGAAGGAAATTATCACAGTCGCTGGGATCCTGGCTGGACACTCACTCATGGAGGAGAGGCCGCACGACGGTGCTGCCCTCTGTGCTGGCCTTGTGCATCAGGGTGTAGAAATACGGCAGCAGGGCGTATCTGGTCTCCAGGACACTCTTGGAGATTGTCACGAAGGTAGAATTCCAGGACACAGGGTCTTGCCTCTAAGGAGAGAAAAAAGAGTGTTCAGTGCTTTGGAGAGCTAGGGGACTTAAAGAGGCCATTTCATGGTTAGTCCAAATGAAGATCACACACAGCTAAAGCAACGATGACTACAGATGAGGCTCAGCGAATATGTTCAATAGACTGAAAGAAATCACTGAAGCCTTTCTCATAAGAAATTGGGCTGGGGGCGGGAGGTACATATCTGGTACAATGCCCAAAGCAAAAGAAGAAGCTGAAGAACATTGAGGAATATGATTCACTGAAACGTGAAGATTCTTTCATGTATCTGTTGGCTCTTGTATATCTTTTTTTGGAAAACTGTCTATTCCATTCCTCTGCCCATTTTTAATTCAGATTGCAGGATGGAGAGAGATGGATTGTCAGTCAAAGTATAAAAACTTCTTGTTAGAAGTTAAATATTTCTGGTGATTAAATGTGCAGCATGGTGCCTATAACTAATGACTGTTGTTCAATTGCTAAGTCGTGTCCAATCCTTTGAGACCCCATGGACTGCCACACACCAGACTTCCCTGTCCTCTTCCCTGTCCTTCACTATCTCCCAGAGTTTGCTCAATACTTAGTTTTATATATAGTTAACAATACTATATAATAAGGGCTTCCCTGGTAACTTAGTGGTCAAAGAATTAGCCTGCCATTGCAGGAGACATGGGGTCAGTTCCTGGGTCAGGAAGATCCCCTGAACAAGGAAATGGCAACCCATTCCAGTATTCTTGCCTGGGAAATCTCATGGACAGAGGCGCCTGGAGGGCTACAGTCCATGCAGTCACAGAGTCAGACATTATTTAGTGACTAAACAACAACATTGTATTATGAACTTGAAAGTTACTAAGAGTATTGATGTTAAATGTTCTCACCACAAAAAAGGAATGGTAATTATGTGAAGTGATTGAGGTGTTAACTGGCCCTACTGTGGTAATAATTTCATAATATGTTTCAATTTTCTTTTAAAGGAACATAAGGGTTTAATGGTTTATAAGATGCCCTTGGGGAATATAAACAACATCGTGTGCTATGTCTGACTCTTTGCAACCCTAGGGACTATAGCTTGCCAAGCTCCTCTGTCTGTGGAATTTTCCAGGCGAGATACTGGAGTGGGTTGCCACTTCCTTTTCCAGGGGAGCTTCCCGACCCAGGAACTGAACCTTCAGCTCTTGCATCCCGTGCACTGGCAGGTAGAGTCTTCACCACTGCACCACCTGGGAAGCCTATACATTCCTTGTCGTTCAAATGCGAGTCTGTGTTCCTGGTGAACTTTTGAGCTCTGAGCTTAATGTACTACCCTGGTCCCAATGGTATTGTGATTCCTTGCGAAGGGGTAGAAGGCCCCTAGTTGCATCCAGCGAGCACACATTTCATATTCAGCATCTTGAAAGAATCCACAAATATCTGCTCCTGTCTGAAACAAGATAGAACAAAATGGGCCAGTTAATGATTTCTGAAAGATGTCACCATCTGCATTGTGATTAGGAGTGATCCCAAGGACACCACAGGGACTTCCCTGGTGGTCTAGTGGTTAAAATTCCCCCTTGCAATGCAGGTGACAAGGGTTTGATCTCTGCTCGGGGAACTAAGATCCCATAAGCTGTGGAACAACTAAGCCCACGTGTCGCAACTACCGCGTCAGTGTGCTGCAATGAGAGATCCCACATGCTGCGACTAAGACCTGAGGCAGCCAAATAAATAAATAAATACTTTTTTTTCTAAAAAGAACAGAAAAGGACACTTACGTAGGATATACCAAAGAGACTAAACTCCATCATGCCTGCAAGAGAACCATGGCTGGGTCAGACGAGGCACTCATGACCTGCCTCCTCCTCCCTCCCCAGAGAATCCTTGATCCAAGATCCTGACTCCTTTCCTGCCGGCAGGCTACACACCAATGATTGACTTCTTCAGCTGGTCCCACGCAGCCGTGTTGTCTCCCAGCCAATGTCCTCCCCAGCGGCCAGAAGAGGGGAAAGTGGAGCGAGAGATGACGAGCCCTCGCTGTCCTGTCACATTCTGCACGGCTCTGCTCAGAGGGGGACAAGGGGGTGACTTAGGGCAGAGCAGGGGAGGAAAGCCCCAGAGCTCCTGAGCCTACGGCTCAAGGACAAAGTGTCTCATGTGTCCCAGAAGGGAATATGGAAAACGAGGTCATGAGGTCCCAACTGACTGATTCCAGGAGATGGAAATAATATCAAAACTTGTGCCTTTATACAGTATTTTACAATGTTTTATAAAAACTACAGAACATAATAGACTCACTGGATCACCTAAAAATAATAGCTAGTCACTGAATCTTGCTATCTATTTACTCAATACTCAGTTTAATACACTGGGGAAAAAAGAAGGTGAATTCCTGTATAAGGTTTTCCTTAGGATAATTCTTATTAAGCATGGACTGAGCACACAAAATGAGGCAGGGATAATCCAGTAGAACACCAGTTGGCCAGCCAACAGGTATGACAAAATAAATAAATAAATCCCAATAGAGTTGCGTCACTTCTGAAGTCAAGGAAAGAGATACCCAGTCCTCTGTGTTCCCTTCTAATAGCTAAAGTTACTATAGCATCATCCACACCTGTGATGATTGCCTGTGTCTCCGTGTGTGTTTCCTCCATGAGGACTATTAGCCTTTCACCAGCACAACCAGCTCTTATTTAAATCTGTCCTCCTCACTAGGATCACAGGATGTGATGAGGCAGGATCCTAGGACCACAGGCTCCATGCTCATGAGTGTTTAATGCTGGGCTGGCAAAAGTGCCCATTGAGATTTTTCTATACAATGTTACAGAAAAACCCAAACTTTAAGGCCAACCCAATAAGTGAGAATTGCTATAGAGCTATAATTAAAATCTACCCAACTCTTGATGCGAAGAAACCGACTTCATTGGAAGAACCTGAAGAACCGACTCAATGGAAAAGACCCTGATGCTGGGAAAGACTGAAGGTGGGAGGAGAAAGGGACAACAGAGGATGAGATGGTTGGATGGCATCATTGACGTGATGGACATGAGTTTGAGTAGATTCCAGGAGCTGGTGATGGACAGGGAAGTCTGGTGTGCTGCAGTCCATGGGGTCTCAAGAGTCGGAGACAACTGAGTGACTGAACTGACTGACTGAACTCTTGGAAGAGGGAATGGAAGGAGGAGCAGGGTAGCTTCCCCAGTCCCAGGCTGTCCCCTCAGGCTGTCCCAGCTGGGGAAGGGCAATGACGACTCACTCGTACGTGGGTCTGGTCTGGGCCCACCCGTAGAGGCTGTGCACGTCATAGTGGCGCACCGGTGAGCCATTAGGCAGGACCTGCTGGCTCTCCATGCACAGGGTCTTGCTGCTCAGGCCCTGGTCCCTGGACTCCAGATCTGAGGAGAAAGATCTAGCGATGTGACATTGACCCCTGCCTGATCCTATTTAGCCTTGACCTCGCTTCACAGGATTGAAGCAAGGCAGTGTCTGGCTATTAAGGCTAAGCTGACCTCTGCATGGGGCCCTCTTCTCCCCAGCATCTGGAAATGTGCCTGGCTCTTAGTTACAGTGGCACCTGCAGGTATTGTCAGCATCCAGGACCCCGGAGGAGAAAGCAGCGGCATGCGGAGGACACAGTTGTCAAATGTGGACAGGCTCCAGCCAAGCTTCTAGCATGTACATTATTTCCTCTAATTCTTATCATTATTCTTTGAAGAAGATATCATGATCCTCCTTTTACAGTTTAAAAAACTGAGATTTGGAAAGAGCAAGTCATCTGCTGAAGCTCATACCACTCATAGAGAAAATAATAATTGGATCCAAGACATGAACACAAGTACAGTGTCAAAGTCACTGATTCCATGGTAAGGCGAGGGAGTGTGTCCACCCACTGGTGACACAACAAATTCCTGGGGAGGGACTCACATGAGCCTGCGGAATTAAGACACTGAGCTATAGAGTCTGTTGGAGACATTACCACTGCTAAGTGATTTCTGAAAAAAACTGAGAAATTCACTCAAAGGGACCAATAACTTGCTCACACCCAACTGGGTAAAGTTCTCAGGAATGGACTTGTTACTTTGCTGCCCCTTCCACCCCCCTGCAAGACAGAGCATCAGTCAGGATGTCCCTGAGCATCAGGGTAAATGCCAGGTTGCTGGGCTCTTGCAGGGCTCACTCCCTGTACCCATGAAGCTGCCAGCAGAGAAGGCCAAGGGTCCTCACATGGCATATAGGGAGGGTTGTTCAGAGTGGCATTCTTGCAGCCTGAAGGGACTGCTCCATTCACGAAGCTCGCTGGTTCATTCATATCCTAGAAATATCAAACCCAGAAACACTTTACTTTTAAAAAGAGTTACATCCTGTCAACCCAGAGACAAGGAAGCAGAGAGTATATTGTTCACCATCCGATAGTTCCATAGATATCAGCCCAGGGAGATTCGTCAAATCCAGCTTGAGAAAGATCAGGAAAGCCCTACAGAATGACTGGCTAGAGGAGTTGAAAAAACTCTCACTGAGGGTGTAAAGTAGGCTCGGTTCCAAGGAATTCCTGGTTATCACCTTGGACTTTTATAGTCAGAACTTCAGACAAGGTACAAGCTAAAAAGCGTATCAGAGTGGGCTGGTCCTGACTGGAAGAGCTGCAGTCTGATGCGTTCAAAGTCTTTCCTGGATGACTATTACCTCTTTGGATTAAAGGTCAGAGATACATATGCTGAGGCACGCAGAGATAGAAACGCAACTGTCCCCATGTACACAGACACAAACGTGCACACTTACAATCCACAAGCCATCGAACTTCAAGCTCTTCTCTGGCTCCCGTGGATTGGTGTACAGCTCCGTCAACTCCCTCTTCCACCACGTGATGGTTGAATTACGGAAAAAGTCTGGAAAGGCCACAAATGCCCGGTATTTCTGTAAGAAGGAAATATAATTTATTTGTCCCAAATAAATATATTAGACAGAAAATTGGCATTTCCTGAAAGCTTAACTTACAAAACCCGTACTGTGTGGTGATAGTTAATCCAAACAGAGCTTAAGGAATGTTCTTAGCTTATTTGAAATACAATGAATGCAAAGAAGAGAAATAAGCACAAATGAAACCCCTTCTTATCATCTGGAAAGCATTCATGGACTGTTTTCCTCTTTGATTCAACATGAATGGTAGCTACCAACACCCAACTCACTGTTTCATCTGTTAGATACCCACTCCTCAAGCTTCGTCTTGAAGTTTCCTAAGCTCTCCTCAAAGACAAAGCATGAGCCAGGGAGACTGCAGCTTGAAGGAGGCAGAGAGCAGATGTATTATCGACAGGTTGGAAAGAAACACCCAGGTGATTCTCCCCTATTTCATTCTTGGGAGGAAAAGGCACTAAGAGGTAAGGTTGCATTTTAAATACATTAAACTATCTAACCGATCTGTATCTGGGTTTTCTATGGTTTCAGAGTCACCTGAAAAGTGCAGTGTCAAATACTTATTGTGTGACCTAGGCTTTAAATATGTACATTATTTCATGTAATTCTTATCCTAATTCTATGAAGAAGAATTAATTGTGTGTCAACTAAATTGGAAGAACTTAAAGAGAAAGTTTCAACTTCCCTTTCTCTTATCTTCTCCAAATGATAAAAATAGTGTCTTTATTTTAACCTGGAAAATGGATCCAAGGTATAACTCCTTGGAGAGGAAAGCCCTCATTGACCCTTGTAGTCCCCCACACTGAGCTTAGAAACTGCATAATTGTGAATTCATTCCACTTAACAACAGCAAATATTCATAAATTTCTACAGAACTATGATGCTTGGTATGGACCTTTATGGCCCTTTGTATGTCTTAGTAAATCTGTTCTTCTGTGTTCATCAGTGCATTTCAAGAGTTAAAAGCTAAATAATGCTGGTGGCAAGGGTGTGGGTAGCAGGGGAACAACAGAAAGAGGACTTGGATTAGGGAACTTCCAGTTCTGATTCACAACAGATAATAGGCAAGTGGAAAACCAACATCTAGATAAAAGACCACAAGGAACAGCAAGAAGAAAAAGCAAAAATGGACCAGCATACAGGGATCCAGCTCACAGAGAGCATTGGGGTATTGAGTCACATTATTGAGCTCTTGTGAAGGGAAAGCATGTCAAGAAGGCCTTTTATGTTAGCAAATGGAGGTAGAAATATAGAAACAAGAAAACAGAACCTTTCACCAGAAACAGAGAGCTCCAGCTCAGGCAGAGGTGGACAGTGGAGGATTAGAGCAGACGGAGTCAACACCAGTCGCGTCTGAGAGATAACTGAATCTCCAATGAGATACAAGTGAGTGATTTGACCATTTTGATTTATGAACCCCACTAAAGGGGCTCTTGCTCACGAAATGAAGACAGTTCTGCTGTTCTCCAAGGTCCTAGTTCTACCTCACTCCAGTCTGTGTCCCACTCTTGCTTCATTGCTTCTGCAATGCTATTTCCCCTCATCCTCAACCCACGACGTACCCACCTGGCCCCATTTCTTAGCAGGTAAACAAAAACAACAACTGGTCAAAAAAAAAAAATAGACACATAGATCAGTGGAACAGATTAGAAAGCCCAGAAATAAACCCATGCATATGCAGTCAATTAATCTTTGACAAGGATGCAAAGAACATAAACAGGGAAAGGATAGCCCTCTATTAACAGTGTTAGAAAAACATGAAGAGAATTCTCTGGGGGTCCAGTGGGTAAGACTCCATGCTTCCACTGCTGGGGGCCTGGATTCAATCCCTGATTAGGGAACTAAGATCCTACAAACTGGGTGGAGTGGGTAAAACAGAGAAAAGGAAAATGTGGATATCCACATGCAAAAGAATGGAACTGGGGCTTCCCTCGTGGCTCAGTGGCAAAGAGTGCAGTGAACGCCAATGCGTTCCTGATCCAGGAGGATCCCACTTGCTTAGGAGCAACTAAGACCGTGTGTCACAACTATTGAGGCTGCACTCTAGAGCTCAGGAACTGCAATTACTGAAGCCCGCATGCCCAGAGCCCGTGCTCCACAACAAGCAAAGTCACCACAATAAGCCCGAGCATCACAGCCAGAGAGTGGCCCCCGCTTGTCCCAACTGGAGAAAAGCCTGTGCAGCAACGAAGACCCAACACAGCCAAAAAAAAATTAGAATGAAACTGGACTCCTATCTTATACTGCTCATAAAACTTAATTCAAAATGAATTAAAGATTAAAAAGGAAGGCCTGAAACCATAAAACTTCTCGAAGAAAACACAGGAGAAAGCTCCTTGACACTGGTCTTGGCAATGACATTTTGGATTTGACGACGCCAAAAGCACTAGCAGCAAAAGAAAATTAAGTGAAATACATCAAACTAAAAAGCTTCTCTACAAAAAAACAATCAACAAAATGAAAAGGCAGCTTACAGAACAGGAGAAAACATTTAACAGGCAAATACCCAATGAGTTTATATTTTAAATACACATGGAAGTTATAAAACTCAATAACAAGGAAAATAACCCACAAATAAATTGATTTAAAAATGGACAAAGGACCTAAACAGACATATTTGCAAAGAAGGCCTGCAAATGGCCAACAGATACATGAAAAGGTTCTTAATTTCACTAATCATCAAGGAAATGGAAATCAAAACCACAATGATAAGCTGTTTTGACAGCTTTTATGAAAAAGATGACAGATAACAAGTGTTGGCAAGCACGTGAAGAAAAGGGACTCCTTGGACACTGCCAGTGGGAATATAAACTGGTATAGCCAGAAAATATATACAGAAAATACTATGGAGTTCCCTCAAAAACTTAAAAATAGAACTGCCAAGTGATCCAGCAATCCTATTTCTGGGTATATCCTCTAAAGGAAGCAAAATCAGTATCTTGAAGAGATATGTCCCATGTTCACTGAAGCATTACTCACAATAGCCAAGATGTTGAAATAACCTAAGTGTCTGCCCACAGATGAATGGATAAAGAACATGTGGTATGTGTATGTGTGTATACAGTGGAATATCATTCAGCTATGATAGAGAAGGAAAACTCGCCATTTGCAATAACATGGATAAACCTAGAAGGCACTATTCTAAGTGAAATAAGCCAGATAGGGAAAAACAAACACTGTATGAGCTCACATATGTGGAATCGGAAAAAAACAAGCTGAACTCATAGAAACAGAGAGTAGACTAGTGATTACCAGGTGCCAGGAGGTGGGGAGATGAGCAGATGCTGGTCAAAGGTTGCAAGCCTTCATTTATCAGGTGAATGAGTTCCTGAACCTGATATCCAATGTGGTGATTATAGTTAATAATACTGTATTGTATATTTAAACGGTGCTAAGAGAGTAGATTCTCCACACACACACACACAAATGGCAACTATCTGAAATGATGGATGTGTTAATTAACCTGATTCTGGTAATCATTTCATGATATATATGTATATCAAATGATCGCATTGCATACTTTACATATATACAACTCTATTTATCAATCATACCTCAGTTCACATTGTATACTTTACATATATACAACTTTACTTATCAATTATACCTCAGTTAATGGAGGAAAATACTAAAACTAAAATAAGTAAGTAAAAGTCAAGGAGCCCATGACCCTGAGCTTCTCTGGCAGACTCCTGTGTCCATGTGGCCTGCCTGGAACACCAATCTTCAATGATCTTCTGTGAGAAACAACAGAGACTGCAGGACGCCAGGTTCTCTCTCTTGGATCCTCAGCTGAGGTCCATGATAAGTGAGAACCTGTTCTCAGGAGAGAGCAAGTTTTAACATATGGCTAGAAACTTGGAGATAAGATCAGAGTTGAGGGACTTCCCTGGTGGTCCAGTGGTTGAGAATCTGCTTGCCAATGCAGGGGACACAGGTTTGATCACTGGTCCTGGAAGATCCCACCTGCTGTGGAGCAACTAAACCTGTGTGCCACAACTTCTGGAGGCCACAAGCCTAGAGCCCATGCTTTGCAACAAGAGCAGCCCCTGCAGGGAGGAGCCCGTGCGCCACAACTAGAGAGCAGCCCCTGCTCACAACTAGAGAAAGCCTATGTGCAGCAACAAAGACCCAGCGCAACAAAGGAAAGGAAAAGAGATCAAAGCTGAGAAACCCAAGGAAAGATGGGGGGATTTACAAGAGTGAAGATGGAGAAGTCTACCCACAAAAAGAAAGATGTACCAACAGTAAAGACAGGGGTGAGAGACTGTTTGAAAAGGATCCTCAAAGCAAGAACTGCAAAAGGAACAATAAATATACTAATTCAGTCAAAAGACAGTGTTTCTTAGCGGTTTCATTCAGTGGAAATCTCCTGGATGTTTGTAATCTGAGAGTCATGGAGTAGAAATCATCACTCTGTCACCTGAAACCATGGACACAAGTAACTTAAGATCTCTGAGTCTTAGTTATGCAAAGCATAAAATACCTACCTCCCAACTGGGGTAAAATATTGCATGCAAAGCGACTGGCACAAGATGGATGCACAGGACACGTTCCCTGTGCGAGTTTCCTCCTCTCGCCCGTGCTCATGGCACAGGGATGTCCAGTCTCCTAAGCACGGTGGCAGCTTCTTGACATCCCTGATCCCCTACATCCACACAAGCCCCTTACCTCCACTTGACTGTCCCAGTCTAGAGAACTGTTTATTACCACATCAGGATAATCAGGCCAGACCTGTGAAGAGAAACATATTTTAAAGCAATGCACTAGATAATTTCTTTTATATAGCATTTCCTAAGAAACCATAGGGCTTTCAGGTGGTAAAGAATCCACCAGCAATGCAAGAGACATAGAAGACACATATTCAATCCCTGGGTTGGGAAGACCCCCTGGAGGAAGAAAATAGCAACCCATTCCAGTACTGTTGCATGAAAAACGCCATGGGCAGAGGAGCCTGGTGGGCTACAGTCTATGGGGCTGCAATGAGTTGGACTCAGCTGAAGGGTTAAGCACATAAGAAATTATAAACCTTGTTCTAGAACGGGCTGATAGTACTTTGATTTTCTTGTAGGATTGATCTGGAGAAAACTGGATCACACAATGTACACACACATTCCTTTAAAATTCCTTAATAGTGGTGACAAATACCAATGGAGAATATGAGAACTTCTGACCTCAAAGTCCAAATGGAAAAAAGAAAAAAAAATGTGCAAACACACTGACAGCATGGGGATTAGTGAATCACTGCTCAGAGCATACCTTTCCCCAGACAATGCTCCCATCACTCGGATCTTTGATGAAGACATCGTCCTCTACACCCCGTGTGAATGGCAGATAGGGCTTGGTCTCATTGCCAGAAATGGCTGGGTCCTAAAATCAAAGCACAGGTCAGGTGAGGAAACCAAAGCCAGAGAATGACTCAGGGTAAGGAAAAGAATTCCTCTCAAGAGGAGGCATGCCTTCCACCCGTGCTATAGAGCTTCTGTGAACCCAAGGAAATATATTTAATTTCTCTGCTCATAGCATGGAAGAAAACACACATAAAGCTTTCTCCACCAAAGTCCACTCAGTCTTCCAAACAGACTCCACCCAGTCACATAGCAACTAACCAGAATGATAATGACTCGCATCCCGTCGGCCCTCATGCGAGTAATCAGAGCTGGAAACCCCTCAAACTCGGCGTCAAGCGTGAAGTCCAGCTGCCGCTCCATGTAGTCAATGTCTGAGTACTGCACATCCTGGAAGAGGACAGAGGAAACTTACACAAGCCCAGGTCCCCGTGAGAACAGCAGGCCAGCAACCAGGGCCAGCAACCAGGGCCAGTAACCAGGGCCAGCAACCAGGGCCCGCAACCAGGGCCAGCAACCAGGCCCAGCAACCAGGGCCAGCAACCAGGGCCAGCAACCAGGCCCAGCAACCAGGGCCAGCAACCAGGGCCAGTAACCAGGGGTGAAGTTCAGACAGCATCTTCTTGATTCTTTCAAATCCCACCTGTTATTTGCTAGGTATTAGGTTCTGGAAAATTCACCTAATTCTCAAACTTTTAGTAGTAAAAATAGAAAAAAAAAAAAAAAAAACTAAATTAGCAAAAAGCAGAATGATAATGTCAACCTTCAAAATTTTGTCTGTGGAGATACATGAAAAAAGTCGATGAGAGTGCTTTGTAAAGGGCCAGAATAAGGAGCAAACAGAGGATGAGATGGTTGGACAGACATGAGTTTGAGCAAGCTCTGAGAGTTAGTGATGGACAGGGAAGCCTGGCATGCTGCAGTCCATGGGGTTGCAAAGAGTCAGACATGACTGAGCGACTCAACTGAACTGAAAGAGCAAACACAGTTATCTCTTCCAGGAAGCCAATGCAGGTATCAGGGGTTCAGATTCAGACAAAATAATATACTAACACAGTACTAGCACAGTACTAAAACAACATGGACAGTAAATCCACTAAAAATCAAACAAAAGCATCTGTAATTGCTTTGGAACAACAATCCCGGGGGGTAATCAGATACAGCTTTCTTATTAAGAATAAAATATTGCATGCTAGCCTTTCCATTAATAGGAAACAAGAAAAAATTCAGAGAATAATACTGATCAATAGAAAAATCAATGGCTCAGCAGTAAAGAATCTGCCTGCCAAAGCAGGAGATGTGGGTTGAATCCCTTTGTCGGGGAAGTCCCCTGGAGAAGGAAATGGCAACCTACTTCAGTATTCTTGCCTGGGAAACCCCATGGATGGAGAAGCCTGGAGGGCTGGAGTTCATGGCATCACGAAAGAGTCAGATATAACTTAGAGGCTAAAAAACAACTCGTCTTCAAGTAAAGGTGAAATTTGTCTCACACATATTTCTTCTGGAAACCAGTCCCAAGATCCCTACATTCAACCAAGAATCAGATCAAAGCTGGAGGAACACAGGTTTAGTGCTGGCAAAGTGTCAGAACTGAGGTTATATCTATAGACACAACCGTCTGACTGAATTTGGGTCAATTTCTTTTAAGGAAGCAAAACTACTCTTTACCTTTTCTACGGTAGCAAGGGTGTTTTTGACTAGATGCCATGAAGCCATGTGAAAGAAATGGAAGCATGGTCTAGTAGAAAGAACCCTAGAGCTGACCCAGTGCCCTCCTCCTTTGGCAAATCACTGTGACTCTTTGAGTTGGGGACAATGACACCCCCTCCCCCCCACCCCCGCTTATAACCA
>SJYA01000655.1:287134-302924 GCA_006410615.1 Neotragus moschatus
CACTGGGTAGAGTGAGACTGTGTGTGATCCTGTATGAGAAAGTGCTTTGTAATCTCGTAGAGTCTGACAAAAATCAGACAAATGCAGACATCGAGACAAGGGCTGACCACGAGGCCCCAGAGCCAGGACCCCACAGGCTGAGGACATACATAGGGGATCTGCGCAGCCACCATCGCATCGTACAAGCTGGCGATCTCCGAGTCGTTCTGGTATCCATAGCGACACAGCTGAAACCCCAGGGACCAATAAGGAACCATCACCGGCCGCCCAATCAACTAGAAAATAAACAGAAGGTTTAGTCCCTAAAAAGAAGACTGTGGGTTAAAGTTGTACACTAAGTGATAATGTTTTCCCAGGGTCCCCAGTTAGATAATCGGCAAGCTCAAACCCAGAGAGAAACGAAGAGGATGCAAAGCCACTAGGATAACTTGGAGAAGTCATCCTGCCAGACGCGACCTCTCTTGAAAATCTGACTTTACTCTTATTTCCAGTGATTTCTACCTTGTTGGTTGAGAACATGAAATTCAGAAACAAAATGCCTGGGTTGCCCTATAGGATCCAATCTCTGCTGGCTATGTGACTCTGGACGAAAGTGAAATAACCTCTCATACATGTTTCTTCACTTGTAAATCAAGGATAAGAAGGTATTTGTTTCATAGTGTCTTGTGAAGACTGAGTGAATTAATATATGGAAAGTGATCTGACATGCAGCAAGTAATATATCAGCGACATACAGTAAGTTTTATAACACTGTTTGTTTGGCTGATGCCAAAGCAACTGTGATGACCTCTGCGGCCACAGTTATCATGTCCACTATCCCCTCCCTCACCACAATCACCACCGCCGCCATCACCACCGTCATCACCACCACCACCCCCATTCCCACCATCACCACTATCACCGTTGCCACTGCCAGCTATAACCAGCGGTATTATTACTACTTCTGCTACTCTGCAATGCTCTGAGAGGCTATGAATTTAACAGTTATTTATTTATATATGTATATACATATATGTATTTATTGTTCATATTCCATAACTTACCTGTCACCCAGAAAGACCAACAATTTCAGTTATCATCAAAGAATTACAGAAAGTGCTGTATAAATACTGGGTAACCAACTGAATTCCCTCCTACCTCAGTGTACTGCTGAGTGACAAGCTCTGGAGTTGGCCCTAAAACCACATAAAAGTCCAGAATTCCTCCTGTGGTACGGTATGTCAAGGCAGGCAAGGGCTGGAAGGTTACATCTGGAAATGCAGAAAATACCAATCAATATGGAAACCTTCAAGTGAGAAATTACCCCTGAAATTCATACATTCTCCTTCTTCTTATGCCTTTGTTGTGGAGTATTGAGAGAAGGCAATTTGTACTATACCTACACAGAATTTTAAAAGTTAAGTGAAAGTCTTCAGGTCATATGCCTGGATTTTTTTTCTCTTTGATGCAGCTATTACCTTATTATATGTTTTGTCCTTCTGCTCTTAAAACTGCTATTATTGATTTTATTTCAGAACAGTTTAAGACTTACAAGAAATTGCCAAAATAGCACTAAAACTTTTCTCGGACTCTTCCCCCAGCCTCCCCCAATGATAACTCTTACATAACCACTGCATGCCATCAAAACCAGGAAACCAATGCTGATATAATACTATTAACTCAGATACAGGCCTTATTCAGATTTCTTCAGTTTTCTTAAGCACGCTCTTTAACTCTACTTCTTGATTCCCCACTGCCTTTCCAATATACTACTCAAATTTTCTTTACACCCTAGTACCACCAGAGTGAGTGCTCTGATCCAAACTCTCATCACTAAGTCAAATTATATAAATGGCTCCCACTGACTAACCTCTAGGACGCTTGGGACCCCCTTGATTCTGCTATCCCATCCTACATTGCTTATGCCAAATGAGTTAATTCTAATTACTACATTTTGTTGTTGTTTAGTTGCTAAGTTGTATCTGACTCTTGTGCAACCCCAGGCTCCTCCATCCGTGGGATTTTCCAGGCAAGACTACTGGAGTGGGTGGTCATTTCCTTCTCCAGGGCATCTTCCTGACCCAAGGATTGAACCTGTGTCTCTTGCACTGTTAGGAGGGTTTTTACTGCTGAACCACCACGGAAGCCTATTACTACATGTTACTGAACTGAAATAAACAGAATGAAGAAAAAAAAGAAAAACACTGTCCACAAGATACTAATTTTGACTTCAGGGGCAACATGATTGAACACATTCTGAAGTTCCGCAAGAAGGACTGATTCACACAAATAGAGAAAATGCCAGTATCACCTTACCCATGGCATTGCTGTTCAGCAGGAGCACTCCATGGGCACTGCCATCCTCCTCCATTGCCATGTAGTAGGGGTGGACACCATAGGAGTTCTTCTTGTACTGAGAGAGTCATGGGGAGAAGGGCAGGAGGTTAAAAGACAAAGATTGAAAAGAGAGATTGAGAAAAAAAAAAGAAAAAAAAACCTCAACAAATTGATCAATAAGGTATGTCTAGTCTTCTCTGTGAAATAAACACGTAAGAAACAAAGGAGCCTGAAAGTCAATCTGCTTGTCTAAAAGCAGAGTGTGAGTGACTGAGTGGGGGAGTGGGCGGAGGAAACACCCCCGCAGTACGTGTAGGCAGTGTGGGTGACCCAGATCCCAAGTGCTCTGCCCTTACCCCCGGGGGTTGGTCTCGGGAGAACATCCCCCACGTGTTCCATCTCAAGTCTCTTCGGAAGGCTGTGTGCTCAGTTTCCCCAAAGCCATAGAGGTACTGGGAGGGGAGGCGCGTGGAGATGCGGATGAACATGTCATTGAAGGTAAAGCCGAGGAGCTGAGAGTCCCAGCTGCAACACAAGAGGGTATGTTTGGAAAAGAAATGGGCTGTTCTAATGGCTTCAAGCAGCTAGAGTCTCAGGGAAATTGAACTCTTGATTTCCTGTGGACCTCCCACACAAAACATAAAGTCTGTACAATTAAGATAATCACAGCAGCCAGGGCTGCAAGTCCGGGAGTTAGCATCTTTCCTTTATCACTCTCTCCCTTCAGTGGTCCCTCCAGAATGCCAGATCCAATCACTTTCATTATCTCAGTTGCCCCTACTTCACAGAAGCCCTAGTTTCCACTCTTGCCCCACCAGAGTCCACTTGCTATGTAGCGTCCAGAGTGATTTTTTTTAAGTATCTCACATCATGTCAATCCCTGTTTACAATTCTTCAGTGATTCTCATTGAAGCATCTTGTGAAGTCTTCAAAGCCATTCCTGATCTGAAGCTACCTAAACCCCAGCCTCATCTCCTGCCACTTCCCTCCTTATTTGTGAAACTACTCCACCCACACTGGAATTTTCCCCCTTCATAAGGCAAGTTTACTCCTCTTTCATGGCCTGTACACTCCTATTTCAATGGCCTGGCCATTTCAATCTGTCTGAAACGTTGCCCACTTCTCCCATCTCCACATGGGAGGCTCCTTCTCCTCCCCAAGGTCCTATTTAAAGCTCACTTCCTGGAGACATCAACTCTGACCACAGTATCAAAAGCAGTCACCTCCCTATAATTATCAATTACCCTGTGGTTTTTCCTGCATAGCGTTGTCACTATCTAAATCTCTGCATATTTTAACTTAGATTATTTTTGTTCTTTCCTTATTATTTTTGTCATAGAGAGACCTCATTTTCTATAACCACCTAATATGATGAAGGCACTCCATCAACATTGGTTGAATGAACCCCGAGGTACATGCAACTGACTCAGGAATTACTCCCAGGACACTAAAGATGTCTCATAAGAACAGAAGGAAATGACCTATTCAAGAATCTGGGAGTGGCTGGTGCATTGCTTTGAGGAGGGTATCACCAAGGACACTGGACCTGGCAAGGACACAGGGGTCATCAACTCCAAAGCAGACTAAAAGTCACTAACATGACAGTGCCTGTACTCTTGCGGCGAATTTCAATCCCAAACGGATTCTTCTTAATGAGGACAGCATAGAGTTGACTCTCAGGGGTGCCAGATGGAACGCTGGGTATGTTGAGAGGGACTGGAACCTCATAGCGCTTGTTGTTAGGATCATAAATCTAGACCAGAGGAGACAGATTTTAGGCAAATATAGCAGTCTTGAAACCTATACCCTTAGTAGAAACCTGATGTCTTTGACAAAGAGTCTGAACACTATATTTGTCTTCTTTAAGCTCATGATACAGGGAACTTAATTAACAAATCGAAGAACAATGTCTCATTTTTCATTTTGATCTGAGTCTGCCATAACTAATTTTTAAATCTTCTTACAGCAACACATTATTTTCACATCGGTTCTACCTTGGAAAATCAGTCTGGAATTTATGGATATATTCTTTATTATTTTGTTTGTGGGTGTGTCAGTGTACATGACTACCTGAAAACTTCTCTGAATTGAAAAAAATTTCTCCCCTAAAAGACATGAACTCGTCTTGATTAAGATAATCATAGATATTCTCGCTAAAAACTGGGGTCTAAATTGATTCACTGTGTACCTATTAAATTCCTGCTTGATACTGTACTAGACATAAGGTTTACAAAACTGAGTAAGACACAAGGTTTACTAAACTGAGTAAGACACAGTTATTGCTTTTAAGAAATTCACATGCTAAGAAATTCACATGAAAGGTGAAAGAGCGTGCCCAAAACACCTGAGTGATATAGACTATGTACAGAAGTGTTGTGAGACTGTAGGGAAGGAAATGCCTATCAATGTTTCCAGAAGACTGAGATGGTTTCATGGGGAAAGGGGCTGAATCTTCAAAGCTTTACAGCCATTAAACAAGCACAGAAAGAAAACCAAGTCATTCCTGGCAGAGAAATAAGCGCAATGGCACAGAGAATTAAAAGAAAGAGGCAATTGTTTTGGAGAGAGCTACTGTGTAATCCAGGAGGTAGAGAAGGGAAGAGTTAAACCTGAAAAGTTGAGTGAGTTCATTTATTTCAAACCCACTAGTCGCCTACCACATGCCAGTACAAAGGTCAGGATGGAAAGGTACAGTAGCATCATCCCTGCATTTCAAGATGTAAAAGAATTCATAGTCCAGGTTGATATCAGATTGTGAAGACGATTTCAGGCAATGCACACTTACTTGAATCTTTACTCTTTCAATAAACATTGAGAACTTACTATCTACTCAGCTTTGTGTTACATCTCAGAAGTACAAAGATGAAAGGACAAATTCTTGTCCTCGAGAAATTTATAATTCTATAGTGAAAAAGACCATAAAGATAGCCCATCATTAATGGTACAGATGAACATATTTGCAGGGAAGAAACAGAGGCACAGACGTAGAGAATGGATGTGTGGACGTGGCGATGAGGGGATGAATTGGGAGAATTGGAATGACATATACACACTTCCTTGTGTAAAATAGACCGCTAGGGGGAAGCTGCTGTATAGTGCAGGGAGCTCATCTCAGTGCTCGGTGGTGACCTAGAGGGGTGTGACGAATGGGAAAGAGGTCCGGGATACAGGTACACACACTGCTGATTCACTTCGTTGTACAGCAGAGACTAGCACAACACAGTAAAGCAGCTATATCCCAATTTTTTTTTAATTACCTAAATAAAAAACGAAACACAGACCATCACTTGTCCTGAGATGTCATTAAATCGTGAAAGAAAAAGAAACCAGTACACTCTTGTAGGTATTTCATATATCCCAAATTCAGTGTCCAAAGCTGAATTCATCACTGTATTCTGCCTAAGCCCAGATCTTTCCAGTGTTTTTCTTCTGGTTCCCCTTCATGGATGACAGTACCATCCATGTGGAGACGCAAGCTAGAAACTTGGTGATTGCCTTCATGTCTCTCCCTCCCTCATGGCCTATTTGTAATCAATTACCCCTCATGGCCTATTTGTAATCAATCACCAGATCCCATGATGCTACCTCTTATTCTCTTGAAGTTGTCCATATCTCCCTCGCCTTTCCGTGCCTGGTCTAAGCTCAGTACCTCATCCAGATTGCCTAACTGGTAGCATTCTAGCTTGTCTCCTTTTTCACCCTTGTCCTCCCGACCATTTTTCTTACAGTAGAAACAGTAATCATTTCAAAGGGCAGTATGGACCAGGCCTCACTGTCCCATCAATGGTCCCAAATTACTCTTAGGACAATGATCCAGTGTATCGTGTATGTGCTCAGTCACTCAGTCATGTCCAGCTCTTTGTGACCCCGTGGACTGTAGCTCACCAGGCTCCCCTATCCCTGGAATTCTCCAGGCAAGAATACTGGAGTGAGTTGCCGTTTCCTCCTCGAGGGGATCTTCCCCACCCAGGGCTTGGATCTGTGTCTCCTGCATCTCCTGTATTGGCAGGCAGGTTCTAATGCCACCTGGGAAGCCCATGTAGGATAAAATATGTACATCAGCTAATTTTCAATGTGTTTTCAGTTGCTGAAAGTCACTAATTTAATGTGTGCAAAAATTCACTTGTCAAAAAATCAGAAAAAAAAAGCCTCCATTGTCAACAGTGCCTCAAAAGCCCATCTGAAATATCAGGACACATTTGCCTTGCTTGATACCCACCCCAGATGGATGGAGAACAAAACTATAAAGTGTGTGCCAAGGACTCAAGAGTTTTCAATGGCTAACTTAGAAGAGCAAACTGATTGCATGGTTCTGTGATCCTGACAAGCAAAAAATAATGAAACTAAAAAAGTGCAGAGTAGGAACTTGATATGTATACCATCAACACATACCTTAAACTGCAGCATGTTATCCTTATGGTAGGTCACAGTCAGGCGGAGGGAGCTCACAGGTACTGAGGGGAAGGAGTAGGCATACAGAGAAGTCTTTAAGGAGATGACAGCTGAGGCCCCATGTGAGTCATACTGAACATCACTGACAGAGTAGAGGTCATTGACGAAATAGCAAAAAGGGACTCCAGGAGAACTGGATTCCTGAAAAGTGAAGGCAAATTCAGTTCAGCATGAGCTCTAGGATGACCAAATTTAAAGGGGCTAGACAATGCAGTTTTCAGGGAGATAAGGATAAAATCAGTCATTTTCTTATAACCTTTTGGTAGTGACATAAGTTTTCACTCCTGGTCTCCATGTAAAATTTTGTTTAAAAAAAGACCCATTTCTGTCCCATCTATTCTTCACATCCAAATAAAAACTCAGGTTACTTTGGGAGTCTGCCCTTTCTATAGATTTTAAGTAGTGGCTTAGGCACTGGTGCCATGCTCGTGAAATTGCAGATGGAGTGTAAAGGATTTTACAAAATTACTATGAGGTACCATGTTACATGGGTCAGAACGGCCATCAGTAAAAAGTCTCAAATCCTGAAGAGAGTGTGGAGAAAAGGGAGCCCTCCTACACTGCTGGTGGGGAGGTAAGTTAGTGCCCCCACTGTCGGAAACAGTATGAAGCTTTCTCAAAAAATGAAACATAGAGCTGCCATAGGATCCAGCAATCCCACTCCTGGTCATACATCCAGGTAAAACTAAAATTCAAAAGACACATGTACCCCAAAGTTCATAGCTGCACTATTGGCAATAGCCAAGTCATGGTAACAATTTAAAGGTCCACAGAAAGATAAATGGATGAAGAAGATGTGATATATAGACACAATGGAATACTACTCAGCCATAAAAAAGAATGAAATAATGCCATTTGCAGCAACATGGATGGAACTAGAGATTATCATACTTAGCAAAGTAAGTCAGAAAGAGAAAGACGAATACCACAAAGACAGATATCACTTATACATGGAATCTAAAACGTGACATGAACGAACCTATCTACAAAACAGAAACAGACTCATAGATTTAGAGAACAGACTCACGGTGGCCAAAGGGAGGTGGGGGAGGGATGGACTGGGAGTTTGGGGTTAGCAGATGCAAACTATGATATAAAACATGGATAAACAACAAGGTCCTGCTCTACAGCACAGGGAACTATATTCAATACCTTGTGATAAACCATAATGGAAAAGAATACGAAAAAGATGGTCATATATTAATATATGTATAACATAATCATTTTTCTGTACAGTAGAAATTAATACAACATGGTAAATCCACTATGCTTCAATTTAAAATAAAGTGTAGAGGATTGTCATGTATATTAACACCATCAGCATGGTTACCTCCCAGGCACAACCGCGGGCACTGCAGTTTTCTGCAGAAACACCAGTCTCATCAGGATAACAGTCTATTTTTTCTTCATCCCGTATCTTCACATCCCACTCCACTGTGTATGTTTCTCCCAGAACAAGATCAATTTCTGTGATAAGGGCCACCTGTAGGAATGGGGAAATATCAAAAAAATGTATCCTCAGGACAAAGACCTCACAAGGTATGAGATTTCTTCCAGGAAAGAAAATAAAAATCAGACCAGTCTCTCAAGAATCCAAGTAACATGGCACTGGAGCTTCCATGAAGAGAGAGAGAGAGGGAGAGGGGGCAGAGAGTTAGCCAATAACCACAGGGAAAATGGTGCAATTCTATCAGAATCTTGTGCACACATTTTGAAAAGAATCAGGTCAACCGCAACCTTCTGTAATCACCCTTTTCTCCCCTCCCCTGACTCCTCTTCCTCTTCCTTGTCAGGAAGACTCTCTTCCTGACAGTCCCCTTGTAGCAGAGCACACACCAGCACGTGGCGGCATCCTCAGTTGAGCTCATCTTCTTGCCCTCCATCTCCCAGACCAGTTTTCCCCACAGGTCTGGGGGCAAGGACAGAGAAAGAAGAATCATATGGCCTGGGTTCCCCGCTCCATCCCACTGAAGAAATTTGGACAGATTCTTTCAAATTCCTTGCGTCTCAGTTTACCAATTACAAAATTGATAAGTAGGCAAAATCATATCTCCTTCCATTTTTAATATCCTAGTCCCTTCACCGGTCCAAGCCCAGAGCCTCAAAACTTGAAACTTTCTTTGCGTTCCATTCACTAATTCAAATACTTAATTTTTTCTGTGTGTTTTTCTTCTGGTTGTCTCCTTTTAAAATAGTAACTTCCACAGTGAATGTTCTCATTTGTCTAGAGTCATAAAATTCCACGCTAAGGATTATCATCCTTCCAGTCTCTCCCCAGTCTGCGTTCATCTCACATTTCCCTTTACCTCAAAAACCACCACAGAACAACAGTCTCACAATGGTGCATATTGATTCAAAGATCAATAGGAGACCCTTTGAGAATTAGATCCCATCCTTCTTAGTCTGGCACCTAAGACCCTCCAAAAGCAGACCACAAGTTAACCTGTCCAAATGCGGCCCCCTTCAGATGTGGGTCCTGCCTATTCCAGTTATACAGACTCACAGGCTAACAAAAGGCTTTGCTTAGTCCCAGGTTTGGCTTATGCTCACACCCCAGCCTTGACTGCTCCACCTATGCCAACGCCCTTCCGAGGATAATGGTGCCCACTTGTGAAACAGATTTCTAGCCACCTGCCCAGTGGAAAATTTCCTTCTTACTACTTCAGTTTGGAACACCAAACTTCCCAAAGAAGAACTTAAAAAAAAAAATCCATGTAACACAGCTGCAGCCATTCATAGCTGAGTGCAAGTCCACCAGAAGTGGCTGGCCAAGGCTTTCTTTCTTGATTTAATGGCCTATCCCTCCCTTTCTTTCATTGTCACCTTTCCCCTTTCCTTCCAGCTCCTTCTTTTTTGTTTTAATTTTAATTTTTTCGTCTAACAAGGCTAGAGTGACTGGAATTAAGCCATCACTTCCAATCACAAGAGAAGAAAAGACCTCAACACTGACAACCCTGAGGCACTGAGCCAATGCCAGAAACTGAGCACTTCCTAAACTCTCAGAACCATAAGGAAAAAAACAGTCCCAGTTTGTTTAAACTACCATTTTGCTGAGTTTCCTGTCACTTGCAGCTGAACAAATATCTACACAGATGTACCATCTTTAAGGTCCAACTCTAGACCTAATGCCGCCAAAGCTTTTGCTCAATGACTCCATTAAGCTTTGAACATGAAACTGGAAAGAATATAAGTTAACATTTCCCAAAGGAAGGATTGGGTTGCCTGTCCACCACCTAAATTCAAATAATAAAAGAATTCTTTTGTTTGTATATTTATTAATCTATTTATCAAACTGGTAATTATATCTTACAAAGTTCATTTTCACATCATACAAAGGACTTGCACTTTGCTGCACACATAAGTGAAGTCACTCTGTTGTATCCGACTCTTAGTGACTCCATGGACTGCCCCCTACCAGGCTCCTCCATCCATGGGATTTTCCAGGCAAGAGTACTGGAGTGGGCTGCCATTGCCTTCTCCAATAACCAGTCACATAATACTTTATTCTAACTTTATAATGTATGCATTGTCAATGTATGTTGTTAGGACAAAATGTACAATGATACCAATATATCATTTTAGTAGAAGACAAAATCTACTTATTTTTCTCCAAATTTGGAAGGTTCCTCACAAACCATGATGACCCCACAGCTCCCTATCCCAGATTACCTTGAACACCTGTAGCAAACAGTGTTGTGGAAAAGGATTCCTCATAATGNTATGTTGTTAGGACAAAATGTACAATGATACCAATATATCATTTTAGTAGAAGACAAAATCTACTTATTTTTCTCCAAATTTGGAAGGTTCCTCACAAACCATGATGACCCCACAGCTCCCTATCCCAGATTACCTTGAACACCTGTAGCAAACAGTGTTGTGGAAAAGGATCCCTCATAAAGCTAAAATTTCAGAGGAATTGATATCACCTATTCAAGAACATCATCTCATTAAAAGTGATGAAAAATTCTTTAATTATTATTACCTAACCAAGTAAGTAGCATCAGCTAAGCTTATCAAATTCACTGACTCAAAATATTTCCTAAGAATGTTGGAGTGAGAATCTAGCTCTATAGAGTAAAGAAAAAAAGAAAAGCGCCTGAAATTTTAAATTAATGGGAATCCCACCTCAACCCTTCTAGCACCAACCAATCAGCAGCTTTCAGACCCAGTTTTCCCCTAATCCTGTTCCCCAGACTCCTGTCTTTGCTCTTCCTCTGTTCCAGGCAGAGAGAACAGAAGACTGAGGGGCAGATAAGGGCAAAAAGAGGAAAGGACCAGTTTACTTCCTCCTAGTATCTCAGCAGCCTCCTTGTTCATCCCAGCTCTGGCTCCCTCTTTTATTTTTTTCTATCCTAACCCTCTAACTTCCCCACTTCTGACTTCAGAGTGTGCCCTGGTCCTTTAGAAACCAATGCAACCTTGGCAAGAAGGAACATCTAAGCTATTTACCTGTAGGTTAGAATCATAAGTGACATTAGGAGAAACTTGAATTGGAACACCGTTCTGTTTCACTGTAATGTTGTTAGGCTCCTGGGTTCCAAGGATTTTAATTTCTTTAAATGCTAAATTATTGGGGTCTGTGTAGGTTGATTGCAAAATCTTAACCTCCAGGCGGTTCTGCAAAACAATTAAACACAAAGATCTGCCTTGAATACACAGATGCTCAAGTCACTCAAGTAGTCTGTCCTAGACCAGCTACCCAAATGGCCCTGAATGCTTCTTAGTTGTCCCTACTAATGTGTGCTCAAATACAAACTTATTTTTCCTCTGAGCCAGGGAGAAGGACGGTCAGAGAAACACATACACACACATGAAAATTCATTTGAAAATTCATTTAAAAAGACTAACTGCTTTGATTTATCCATATCTTTGCCTCTTTTTACTAACATAGATAATCCAATTATTGGGCATTAAGTCATAAACAGAAATGTGTCCCCCTGTTGTTATAAATGAAGCTACAAATACACATATACACAGATAGGAGCTAATCATCAGACCAAAGCTCACACTTAAGATTCATAAAAATGTACTACTCACTTGGGTGACAGAGAACTCACATAAGAGATAAAGGTTGTTGGCCACAGTATCTGAAAGGGAGAGAGGGGCAAGTCAGACTCTGGCCTGCCCAATACAGAAAAACAGATTTCCTCCTGGTCCTCCTTGAAGCTGTTACAGGGAAGAAGAAAACCTACTACAAGTTGGATCTGTTTCTTTTACCTGAACCTCTGTTTCCCATTGCTTTTGTTCACTAAAAAGATACTGTCTCTACATAATGGCCTGCCTCGGGGAACCCTGTCCCTATGCCTGAAAGTTAAATCAAAGTGCCTTTGTTCAGGGAGACATCCTTACCCTAGCTGCCTGTGAACAGTTGCAGGAAGAAAGAAATTAACACACCCCCTCTCTAAATCTGGCCATTCTAGGAGATAAGTGCAAGACTTACGACCTTCTGACTTCTTCACCTCCTCGTCCTCTGATCTATAAGAGAACCTGACATCCAGACCTTGATATGTGGTTATTTTGAGACATTAGTCTGCCATCTTCTCCATTTGCCAGTTTTCTGAATAAAGTTCTTATTCTTTGCCTCAACACCTCATCTCCAGTTTATTGGCCTGTCATGTGGCAAGCAGAGCAAGCTTGGACTCAGTAACAGAGCTTCACGTTGAGAATGACAGATTATAGATAGAGTTTCCAAGGCTGAGCCACTGTTTTCTCTTTTCCTTCCTACCTTAACCTTGAAAAGGTTCCCTCCCAAGTGCTTCCAAAGCATATGCCTCCAATGAATCTGTCTCCTAAGCTTGAGCCACAAGAGTTCTCAGTGCGCTGCTGCTGCTGCTGCTGCTGCTGCTAAGTCACTTCAGTCGTGCCCGACTCTGCGTGACCCCATAGACGGCAGCCCACCGGGCTCCCCCATGGTGCCCTGGAGACAGACAAATTAGCTGAGAAGTATGACTAGATGCAGGTGCACTAGGAAAGTGCCTTCTCACGGCCTCACTAGCATGGGCATGTTTTACAAGTCCGCCATGCTTGTTCATAAGCATTTGGAGTGAAGGAAAATGCACTGAATGGCAGAAACAGCCTTGAAAACATATTTCAGGGACTGACTGAAAATCAAATGAGAGCCTATACATATACAATATAGCTGGCCAGTGGGAGAATTCTAAGAGGTGGAGGGGAGTTTTCCTTCCATCCAAGGAAAACATCTACCATCCTTTCACCTACCACTATTCCTAAACTGCGCAACCAAAACCAGAATTCTTCTCTCGAGTGATTAACGCTACCGTGCCTGGTGAGATGTCTCCCACCACTGAATGAGCAGCAGGAGAAACTCAAAGATGCACGTCTGGAAACCCCAACGTGGTGCTCACCTTTTGTTTCCCCATCATCCCAGAAAAGTTCGCCTTTTGCTTCTTTGTTCTCATCCAGGGCAATGATCAGACCGAGAGGGTTCCGTCGACTGTGGGAAACAAGATTTATGTGAGAGGCAAAGACTTGGGGCTCAAAGAATTTTGCTAAATGAGCTGTGAAGGATTCCATCAGATTTCAGGTGGGAAAGGTTCCTAGCAGCAGATGGCTCTGCCTGTCTTCGGGCGCAAAGGCAAAATCTACAGGGGCGTCATTTCCCAGAATCACTAGTGTCACAGGAGACAGAAATACCCCAAACACTGGCGAGAAACATCTATGTAGGAGGCAAGAATTTAATCACCAGAATTGCTACAATAGCTACAATAAACGCTGCTAATGCTGTTATTATTTTGAATACAGACTATTAGAAGAGAAATCCTAGATGATCATTGGTTCAGCCTAATCACTTTATAGTTGATACATGTAGGGGAAGTATTCGCTGAAGTCAGGAGGACATATTTTTTCCCTGCCTAAGAACCACGTTGACTCAGAAACCAAGAAAATACAATAGAATCCATCTGTCTGAGGGCAATTTTCCTAACTTGATTATTTATTTTCAGTTCATTTTGAGACAGAAAAAGGAAACATTCTAATTATTTGCTACATAACTTAGAACAGCAGTCCCCAACCTTTTTGGCACCAGGGACCAGTTTCATGGAAGACAACTTTTCCATGGACTAGGAGTGAGACAGGCGGTTTTGGGGTGATTCAAGCACATTACCTTTACTGTGCACTTTATTTCTATTGTTACTACATCAGCTCCTCCTCAGAGCATCAGGCATTAGAGCCTAGAGGTTGGGGACCCCGACTTAGAAAATGAAACACAAGAAACCACTCAAACGATGCTGAAATAGATGGACATAGAGACAGAGAAAGGAAGAGCAACTGCACTTTAAATATCTCCCTATTTCATCCCCCCCCAAACCACTTCCCAATTTCTGGCTCCTGTTGCACCCCTTTCATCTCCTATTGTATTCTTTCACAGTTCAGCCTTCCACAGTGTCCTGTGCAAGCCAGATTCCATTATCAACAAAGTCACCTGCTTTCATTTAACACACACATACTGAGTAGATTTCAATGCTAGGAAGTCTAAGAGATACAAAACCAAACAGACCACAGCTCCCCCTTAAATACTGTAAGAAAGATTAAACATATTTACCAAATAATCAAAGCAGAAAGTTGAGTGGCACAAAAGTTAAAATACTTATAAGAGTCCATACTGATACTTCTAACATCATGGTGGCTTAGATACCCTGGTGTTAGTGTTAGTCGCTCAGTCGTGCCCGACTCTTTGTGACCCCATGGACTGCAGTCCACCAGGCTCCTCTGTCCATGAGATTTTCCAGGCAAGGATACTGGAGTGGGTTGCCATTTCCTTCTCCAAAATAAGAGAAAGTAGGTAGAAGTCGTTCAGGGCAGTGAGTGGCTCAACAGTCGTTGGTCATTATTCTTATNTGGGTTGGGAAGATCCCCTGGAGAAGGGAAAGGCTACCCACTCCCGTATTCTGGCCTGGAGAATTCCATAGACTGTATGGTCCATGGGGTCGCAAAGACTGGGACATGATTAAGTGACTTTCACTTTCAAAGAAGCTAAGGATGAAAGAACTTAAATGGTTTGTCTAAGATATGGAGTTAGCTGGGAGAACAAAGACCCCAACTCCCATGACTTTTAGAACACTTCTCGTTCCCAAAGGGATAAGGCTATATATAACACTTAAATATACTTAAAATAGCATTAATATATAGGCAGTAATAGACTTGCAAATGCCAAATGATTAGTCAAGTTGAAAAAATATATCTGATTAACTGGATTGTTTTAATTTTCCCACTTCCATTTGATGATACAGTCAATTTCACCCAGTTGTGTTGATAGGATTCCTGTGGATTAGATGAACTTACTCATGCAGAAGGGGCCTGGCCACGGTGTCCCCGCGGCTGTGAGCACGGTAGAAGAGGGTGTAGAGATAGGGCAAAAGGGCATAGCGGATGCTCAGGTAGTGTCTGGAGGAATTCAACAGCAGCGAGTCGGTGCCAAAGGAGGCTGGATCCTGGGCCTGGGAAGAAACAAGAGGTGGTAGTTGTCATCTGGTTTTGATCTCAGAGAAGCAGCAGTGAGCTCTGAGTTCCCCGCTCAGGAATTGAACCTGGGTAACCTGAATGAAAACCAGGAATCCTAGCCACTCTAACCAGCAAAGGTTAGAAGTGAGAAGCAAATTTCCTCAGGCTCTTGCCTCTGTTTGAAAGCAAGAATGTTTCAAGGAGGCAAACCATAAAAGCAGGTGCAAAGTCTATTATTAGAGACAGCACAAGTGTGAGCCCACACAGAGAAACGGTCTGTTTAGTTAAGACAGAAGCAAGGCAGAGAGGAACATACCTGGATTCAAAGGGTGTGGGCATCCCCCCGCCACCCCCTGATTGAGGAGGGGCTCAGGGAAGAGGTGGTTAAGTCATTTATATGGGGCAGTTCTTCTGGGTCTTTACATTTGGCCCAACTACCTAGTTTTTTTTTTCCCACTTCTGACCTGCCCTAGGACCCTCCCCAACATGCATGTGCAACTTTTTCCCAAGATGGGGAAAAAGTCCAGTCCTATGGGGGTCCTTAGCATCACCTATTCTG
>SJYA01000655.1:303137-406238 GCA_006410615.1 Neotragus moschatus
CCAGAGGCAGGGGACACTTGCTTCCCTGGTGGCTCAGCGGGTAAAGAATCTACCCACAATGTGGGAGACCTGGGTTCCATCCCTGGGTTGGGAAGATCCCCTGGAGAAGGGAAAGGCTACCCACTCCCGTATTCTGGCCTGGAGAATTCCATAGACTGTATGGTCCATGGGGTCGCAAAGACTGGGACATGATTAAGTGACTTTCACTTTCAAAGAAGCTAAGGATGAAAGAACTTAAATGGTTTGTCTAAGATATGGAGTTAGCTGGGAGAACAAAGACCCCAACTCCCATGACTTTTAGAACACTTCTCGTTCCCAAAGGGATAAGGCTATATATAACACTTAAATATACTTAAAATAGCATTAATATATAGGCAGTAATAGACTTGCAAATGCCAAATGATTAGTCAAGTTGAAAAAATATATCTGATTAACTGGATTGTTTTAATTTTCCCACTTCCATTTGATGATACAGTCAATTTCACCCAGTTGTGTTGATAGGATTCCTGTGGATTAGATGAACTTACTCATGCAGAAGGGGCCTGGCCACGGTGTCCCCGCGGCTGTGAGCACGGTAGAAGAGGGTGTAGAGATAGGGCAAAAGGGCATAGCGGATGCTCAGGTAGTGTCTGGAGGAATTCAACAGCAGCGAGTCGGTGCCAAAGGAGGCTGGATCCTGGGCCTGGGAAGAAACAAGAGGTGGTAGTTGTCATCTGGTTTTGATCTCAGAGAAGCAGCAGTGAGCGCTGAGTTCCCTGCTCAGGAATTGAACCTGAGTAACCTGAATGAAAACCAGGAATCCTAGCCACTCTAACCAGCAAGGGTTAGAAGTGAGAAGCAAATTTCCTCAGGTTCTTGCCTCTGTTTGAAAGCAAGAATGTTTCAAGGAGGCAAACCATAAAAGCAGGTGCAAAGTCTATTATTAGAGACAGCACAAGTGTGAGCCCACACAGAGAAACGGTCTGTTTAGTTAAGACAGAAGCAAGGCAGAGAGGCATACCTGGATTCAAAGGGTGTGGGCATCCCCCAGCCACCCCCGGATTGAGGAGGGGCTCAGGGAAGAGGTGGTTAATCATTTATATGGGGCAGTTCTTCTGGGTCTTCACATTTGGCCCAACTACCTAGTTTCTTTTTCCACTTCTGACCTGCCCTAGGACCCTCCCCAACATGCATGTGCAACTTTTTCCCAAGATGGGGAAAAAGTCCAGTCCTATGGGGGGCCTTAGCATCACCTATTCTGGGGTGGTACCCCCTCTTTTTGATCCCCAAAGAGCCTTCCTGCACACATGCAGTGTTTCCCTTGCCCCAGGGAGGGAAAATGACCTTGATCTTTTACTCAAGCAGGGTTTGACTCCTTTCTGTTCCTGCCATGACAGTTAAAAAGTGCCCCATCTGACTATTTACCTTGTTCTTGTTTTTTTGTGTGTGTGTTTTTTTTTTACTATCTCAAAGTGCAAATGGGAGGCTGTAAATACCTAGCCTGTAAATACCTAGCCTAGGTTGTAAATACCTAGCCTGGAGTCCACTTGCCTTCTTCCTCAGAAAATGTAAAGAGGGGGCTAGTGATAAATGTCTAGCCTGGAGCCCATCTACCTCCTGCCTCAGAAGGATCTGCAGAAATCAAATTCCATTCATCACAACTAAGAGTTTTATTCCTGCCAGACCTGGAGCTCCCTTGCAACTTTGCTTCTGAGCAGTAGGGTTGAGAAAAGGGAGTGCACTTCACCCAGTAAGTTGGTGCTCTTGACCCTGTAATGCCTCCCCTCTCTCATTCTAGGGGTGCTCTCTTGGCAGTGCATGCTTGCTTAGTTGCTCAGTCGTGTGTGACTCTGCAACCCCATGGCTCTTCTGTCCATGCGATTTTTTCCAGGCAAGAAAACTGGAGTGGATTGCCATTTCCTCCTCCAGGGGATTTTCCTGGCCCAGGGATCGGACCCGAGTCTTCTATGTTTCCTGCATTGGCAGGTGGATTCTTTACTGCTGAGTCACTGGGGAAGCTCTTCTCTCTCGGCAAACTTCCATTTAAATATTTGAAGTATTTCCTTATTTTTATTCAAAATGAGTAACATAGAGGTCTAGAGGTTTGATTGAAAACCTTCACAGACCCGCCATTTCTTTGACTGCAGCAGCAGAAATAGCAGAGGCCATGGCAACAGAGCATTTTAATGGCACATCAGGAGTTCTGGTCAATTGCAAACAGTGGTCCCAGTTAGCCCAAGTGAAGCACCAGGAAGGAAGATGGCTCAACAGATTTCCAGGTGAGGATGCAGGTAGACCCAGTCCTACTGAATGCCAAGTCTATTTTGATCATATCTCCTGGGAGACTGACTTGCCTTGTAGCCTTGGCCATTGTGATTCCTGGAAAATGGATAGAATGCTCCCAGCTGCATCCACCGTCTGCAGAGCTCTTCAGAAGTATCCAGTATAAAGCCACATATGTCAGCACCCACCTGGAAGGACACACAGACAGTGACAGCATGTGGACCTCACTTCCATTGCTGCCCCCTACTCCTGGGCTTTGCTTTCTACCGGAGACCTGTCAACCCAACTTGGCTGACCTCTCCCCGAGAAGGCGAATGCAGTGTGATAGAATCGGGCTGTGTCCCGTGTCCACTCCTTACTGCCAGGTGACTTCAAGTGAGTTACTCAACCCTCTGTGCCTCAGTTTCCTCATTTTATTAAAGCGGGCACTCTAGGGTTTTAGTAAATGAGATGATATAAGTAAAACATGTGACGTACAATAGCTTTTTAGTGAATAGTAACTAGAAATACTGTTGATATTATCAGTTTGACCACAGCACTGGCACAATTAATTTTCCAACGGCTAAATCTGATCAGGTCATTCATCTCTTCAAAAATTTCCAGGATCTCCTGCCGCTCGTCCTCCTGGTAACTCATGGTAACTGGCTGCAACTCACCTTTCCAGCATCATTTCTCATTCCAGTCCTACATACCCATCCTTAAAGATACATCAAATGCTCCCTCTTGCTGGTCTTGTTCAAGTTTATTTCTCAGTCTTAAAATGATCTCCCCTAACCATTAGTCTGATAAACATACCCATTTTTAAGGTTAAACTCAAGTGCCATCTTCTATATGAAGTCACTATTGACTTCTTCCCGTGACTCCCCTTATTTCTTGTGATCTTATTAGAGTTGAAAATTCCCTTTCTCAGGATTTCTTTTAACATTTGAATTATATGTTCCTGTTGGCACTATTACCCTAGCTTGCCATAATTATGTGCGTGTGCTTGTGTATAAACTTGGCAGGGAGGGAAGGAAGGTGTTTCCATTACTATATTTATGTTTCTCTTCATGTACACCTAGCTCAATACCTGAGTAAGAGCTCAATAAATAGATATGTCGAATTTAACTAAAAGATCCCAAAGCCATCTCTAGGATGCTGATAGTATTGTGCTTCCTCATTTGGGTGCAAAATACACAGATGTGTTTCATCTGTGAAAATCATCATCTGTAACCTTATAGATATGTGCACTTTTTCACATGTAGGTTGTACTTTAATTTTTAAAAAAATGTTCCAATGATACTACTTCAAGGTGGTATCAAGGTTCTATTTTTATAAGGCAGTACAGGAAAGAATGTCGTGGTATCAGTGCCATGCTAATGTAGATGAAGCAATGCTCACCAGACACTTAATCCTGGGCTGTGGAGGGCAGAGGAGTGATAAACTCCTCTATTCTATTTGGAAACCATCTAGAATGAGGCACTCTGGGGGCNCCTGAGTAAGAGCTCAATAAATAGATATGTCGAATTTAACTAAAAGATCCCAAAGCCATCTCTAGGATGCTGATAGTATTGTGCTTCCTCACCAGACACTTAATCCTGGGCTGCGGAGGGCAGAGGAGTGATAAACTCCTCTATTCTATTTGGAAACCATCTAGAATGAGGCATTCTGGGGACTGTCACGTGGACTCACCATTGGGATACCAAAAAGGTTGAACTCCAGCATGCCAGGGATGGACCATCGAAGGTCGTTCCAGGTGGCTGCATTGTCTCCTAACCAGTGGGCTGCAAACTTTCCAGAACCCGCAAATGTAGAACGGGTTAAAATGAGGCTTCTCTTGTTGGGGAACACAGTCTTGACAGTTCTAGAAAGGGAGAGAGGGAGTCAATGTGTGACCTTAGTGAGTCTTAGCCCAGAGGTTAATGTGATGATATTGAAGCTCTCAAGTTAATACCCTACTCTTTCCTTCTAGTTCTCTCCTGTAGGGCTAGTTTTGCTATGGGGAGCAGACTGCCCCATTGGGTATGTCTATAGTTCGTTTTGTTTTAGGCATTCTATATATATCATTAACTCTGTAAAATCAAATTTTAGTACAAGGATACTGAGCTGGTACCTAAAATCCCAAAGCACATGAAGTCTGTAAATTACTTAACCCTCCGTACACCAGTCTATAGAGTAGGGCAGAGAGGGAAATACATGAAACCTTGGACTCATGCAGAAATGAGTCCAAATTTTGCTCTTACAATTTATTAGCTGTTTGACCTTGGTCGGGTTACTTCTTTTTCTTTCTTCCAACTTCCCATTCATGCATGTATTCATTCTTTCTTTCATTATATACATTCCATAAATATTTATTAGCTTCCTTCTTCCCTTTGGGTTTCCCTGATAGCTCAGTTGGTAAAGAATCTGTCTACAATGCAGGAGACCCCAGTTCAATTCCTGGGTCAGGAAGATCTGCTGGAGAAGGGATAGGCTACCCACTTTAGTGTTCTTGGGTTTCCCTTATGGCTCAGCTGTAAAGAATCCACCTGCAATGCAGGAGACCTGGGTTTGATCCCTGGGTTGGGAAGAGCCCCTGAAGAAGGGAAAGGCTACCCACTGCAGTATTCTGGCCTGGAGAATCTCATGGACTCTATAGTCCCTGGGGTCGCAAAGAGTCGGGCACGACTGAATGCTTTGCACTTGCACTTGCACTTTCTTCTCTACGTGTCCAGGATTTTCTTCATTCGTGCAATAATAACAGCCTTACTTATCTTGCCAAGTTCTAAAAAATAACATAGTAGCTCCTGGAATCTGACAATACTAAGAATCTGGTCATGTATGAAGTCACTCTGACCATGTGTCGAGCCCACAGCGATAATGGCCGTACTCTGCAGTGGCGATGGCCATGGAGTAGCCGTACAGATTGTGGATGTCGTACTGCTGCCCCCAGTGCTGCACTGCGTCCATGCAGATGCTCTTGCTGAACAGGTATCCATCCAGGATTTCTGCGACAAAAGAGGGTTCAGTCAATGAGAGCCCGAGCTACACATTCCCCGTTTCTCGACTACCACCAGACAAGGCGGCTCCCTGAGCAGGCAACTTTGTGGCCATCCTAGAAGTGGACATACACCACCTGCACAATCAGAGACCTATATACACCTGCAGTAGTTTCTCTGTTATGCAAAACAATTGTGCTGACTTGACACCCACCCACATCCTCCCACCTGGGTGCTCAGGGGACCAGAAGCAAACACTTAGAACTAAGTGGGTCCAGTTAGATTTGAAGTTACATCTGAAGCCTGCAGACTTAGCTGAGTGGTCCAAGAACAAAAATATTTATTAAAAATAAATTTCTACCCTTTCTCCCTGTTGACCAGATACTGTAAAGGATGATTGACCAACCTGTCTTTCGTTCATCCAATCTTCTCTGCTCCCTTCACACCACTCTGGTTCAGATCCAAATTACTTTGGATCTTAACTATTGCAATCATATCCTAATGGCTTATTTACCTCTGATCTATCGACTTTCTAAATCATATTAGAAGCACACATAATGCCAAATCACTATTTCCAAAACCATTTGACTGCCATATTTTCATTAGTAAAATATCAGTAATTTCCATCACCAAAAGAATGAAGCCTCCCATCTAATTCCCTCACTGTTTAATCTTGACCCATTTGTTCCAGTTTCTTATTTTCTTATCAGATTCAGTTAAGTTCAATCGCTCAGTCATGTCTGACTCTTTGCAACCCCACGAACCGCAGTATGCCAGGCCTCCCTGTACATCACCAACTCCCAGAGTTCACCCAAACCCAAGTCCATTGAGTTGGTGATGCCATCCAACCATCTCATCCTCTGTCATCCCCTTCTCCTCCTGCCCTCAATCTTTCCCAGAATCAGGGTCTTTTCCAATGAGTCAGCTCACTGAGTCAGGTGGCCAAAGTATTGGAGTTTCAGCTTCAACATTAGTCCTACNAGTGGGTGATGCCATCCAACCATCTAATCCTCTGTTGTCCCCTTCTCCTCCCACCTTCAATCTTTCCCAGCATCAGGGTCTTTTCAAATGAGTAAGTTCTTCACATCAGGTGGCCAAGTATTGGGAGTTTCAGCCTCAACATTAGTCCTACCAATGAACACCCAGGACTGATCTCCTTTAGGATGGACTGGTTGGATCTCCTTGCAGTCCAAGGGACTCTCAAGAGTCTTCTCCAACACCACAGTTCAAAAGCATCAATTCTTTGGCACTCGGCTTTCTTTATAGTCCAACTCTCACATCCATACATGACCACTGGAAAAACCATAGCCTTGACTAGACAGACCTTTGTTGACAGAGTAATGTCTCTGCTTTTGAATATGCTATCTAGGTTGGTCATACCTTTCCTTCCAAGGAGTAAGCATCTTTTAATTTCATGGTTGCAATCACCATCTGCAGTGATTTGGGAGCCCAGAAAAATAAAGTCAGCCACTGTTTCCCCATTTATTTCCCATGAAGTGATGGGAATGGATGCCATGATCTTAGATTGGAAGTCTTCAAAAGATGCTATAATTCCAGCAGCTTATTCCTTTCTTAATCAAGATACTATTTCTCTGTGAGCCTCTAGTTTTCTTCAAAATACAACAAATGCTGTGATCCTAGGGCCACACCCTGGGAGATTCTATTGGTCAAAGTTCAACCAGATCTCTCTAGCATTCTATTCACTGACACTGACTTTGTCCTCCCAAGCCAAGGGTTCTGGCTTCCTCTCATCCTGTCATCCAAATCTCTTCTTCACTCTCTTGACTTGACCAAACTTGACTTCATCTGAAGACCAGACCTAGTTATCTGGTCTCTCTCTGGTAAGCCCTGACCTATCTGGGTCCACACTTGAGAGCAAAATGAACTAACTACTAGCTTTTGGTTTCTGTCCCACATCTTCTCCGGACTTTCCCCTAGAAATGGCTCAGATGTAAGCAGAAGGACCTGGTTGCCCCTTTTGAATTTATGCCTCGTCTAAGAAAGCAGAGTTTTGATTTTCTTCTCTGGTTTTCTATAAAGAAAAATGGTACCCACATTTTCCTTCCTCTATGCAGTTTATGTACAAAAATCCTCAGCAGGTTATTCATATCTATTCTTATGAATTTAAAATATGAGATATGTGTTGCCACTTTAATCAGACTAATCAATGCTTACTGGGAGTGAATGGGGGATAATTTAGATTGCTCGTGGAACATCCTGAAACTGAGCCATCCACGAAGTTGGCGACTTCATTCATATCCTACAAGACAAAGAGCAAAAACTATTAAGAAAGAGCAACATTTCCTCATATGTTGTACAGATGGTGTCTTTTTTTAAGGACTTAGAGAAATAATTCTACATATTTCTTTTCTAAAGAGGTCCTTAGGTTAAAGAGAGAAACAGATGTTCCTGNGGAAGATCTGCTGGAGAAGGGATAGGCTACCCACTTTAGTGTTCTTGGGTTTCCCTTATGGCTCAGCTGGTAAAGAATCCACCTGCAATGCAGGAGACCTGGGTTTGATCCCTAGGTTGGGAAGAGCCCCTGAAGAAGGGAAAGGCTACCCACTGCGGTATTCTGGCCTGGAGAATCTCATGGACTGTATAGTCCCTAGGGTTGCAAAGAGTTGGACACAACCGAATGCTTTGCACTTGCACTTGCACTTTCTTCTCTACGTGTCCAGGATTTTCTTCATTCGTTCAATAATAACGGCCTTACTTATCTTGCCAAGTTCTAAAAAATAACATAGTAGCTCCTGGAATCTGGCAAGACTAAGAATCTGGTCATGTATGAAGTCACTCTGACCACGTGTCAAGCCCACAGCGATAACGGCCGTACTCTGCGGTGGCGATGGCCATGGAGTAGCCGTACAGATTGTGGATGTCGTACTGCTGCCCCCAGTGCTGCACTGCGTCCATGCAGATACTCTTGCTGAACAGGTACCCATCCAGGATTTCTGCGACAAAAGAGGGTTCGGTCAATGAGAGCCCGAGCTACACATTCCCCGTTTCTCGACTACCACCAGACAAGGCGGCTCCCTGAGCAGGCAACTTTGCGGCCATCCTGGAAGTGGACATACACCACCCTCACAATCAGAGACCTATATACACCTGCAGTAGTTTCTCTGTTATGCAAAACAATTGTGCTGACTTGACACCCACCCACATCCTCCTACCTGGGTGCTCAGGGGACCAAAAGCAAGCACTTAGAACTAAGTGGGTCCAGTTAGATTTGAAGTTACATCTGAAGCCTGCAGACTTAGCTGAGTGGTCCAAGAACAGAAATATTTATTAAAAATAAATTTCTATCCCTTCTCTCTGTTGACCAGATACTGTAAAGGATGATCAACCAACCTGTCTTTCATTTATTCAATCTTCTCTTCTCCCTTCATACCGCTCTCATTCAGATCCAAATTACTTTGGATCTTAACTATTGCAATCATATCCTTAACTCTGATCTATCAACTTTCTAATTCATATTAGAAGCACACATAATGCCAGATCACTATTTCCAAAACCATTTGATTATCATATTTTCATTACTAAAATATCAGTAATTTCCATCACCAGAAGAATGCAGCCTCCCATCTAATTCCCTCACTGTTTAATCTTGACCCATTTGTTCCAATTATTTATTTTCTCATCAGATTCAGTTAAGTTCAATCGCTCAGTCATGTCTGACTCTTTGCAACCCCATGAACCGCAGCACGCCAGGCCTCCCTGCCCATCACCAACTCCCAGAGTTCACCCAAACCCATGTCCATCGAGTCAGTGAAGCCATCCAACCATCTCGTCCTCTGTCATCCCCTTCTCCTCCTGCCCTCAATCTTTCCCAGCATCAGGGTCTTTTCCAATGAGTCAGGTCATCGCATCAGGTGGCCAGAGTATTGGAGTTTCAGTTTCAATATCAGTCCTACCAATGAACACCCAGGACTGATCTCCTTTAGGACAGACTGGTTGGATCTCCTTGTAGTCCAGGGACTCTCAAGGGTCTTCTCCAACACCACAGTTCAAAAGCAGCAATTCTTTGGTGCTCAGCTTTCTTCACAGTCCAACTCTCACATCCATACATGACCACTGGAAAAACCATAGCCTCGACTAGACAGACCTTTGTTGACAGAGTAATGTCTCTGCTTTTTAATATGCTGTCTAGGTTGGTCATAACATTCCTTCCAAGGAGTAAGCATCTTTTAATTTCTTGGTTGCAATCACCATCTGCAGTGATTTTGGAGCCCAGAAAAATAAAGTCAGCCACTGTTTCCACTGTTTCCCCATCTATTTGCCATGAAGTGATGGGAGTGGATTCCATGATCTTAGATTGGAAGTCTTCAAAAGATGCTATAATTCTAGCAGCTTATTCCTTTCTTAATCAAGATACTATTTCTCTGTGAGCCTCCAGTTTTCTTCAAAATACGACAAATGCTGTGATCCTAGGGCCACACCCTGGGAGATTCTATTGGTCAAAGTTCAATCAGATCTCTCTAGCATTGTATTCACTGACACTGACTTTGTCCTCCCAAGCCAAGGGTTCTGGCTTCCTCTCATCCTGTCATCCAAATCTCTTCTTCACTCTCTTGACTTGACCAAACTTGACTTCATCTGAAGACCAGACCTAGTTATCTGGTCTCTCTCTGGTAAGCCCTGACCTATCTGGGTCCACACTTGAGAGCAAAATGAACNGTCCTCCCAAGCCAAGGGTTCTGGCTTCCTCTCATCCTGTCATCCAAATCTCTTCTTCACTCTCTTGACTTGACCAAACTTGACTTCATCTAAAGACCAAACCTAGTTATCTGGTCTCTCTCTGGTAAGCCCTGACCTGTCTGGGTCCACACTTGAGAGCAAAATGAACTACCTACTAGCTTCTGGTTTCTGTCCCACATCTTCTCTGGACTTTCCCCCTAGAAATGGCTCAGATGTAAGCAGAAGGACCTGGTTGCCCCTTTTGAATTTATGCCTCATCTAAGAAAGCAGAGTGTTTTGATTTTCTTCTCTGGTTTTCTATATTAAAAAAAAAAATGGTACCCACACTTTCCTTCCTCTATGCAATTTATGTACAAAAATCCTCAGCAGGTTATTCATATCTATCCTTATGAATTTAAAATATGAGATATGTGTTGCCACTTTAGTCAGACTAATCAACGCTTACTGGGAGTGAATGGGGGATAATTTAGATTGCTCGTGGAACATCCTGAAACTGAGCCATCCACAAAGTTAGCGACTTCATTCATATCCTACAAGACAAAGAGCAAAAACTATTAAGAAAGAGCAACATTTCCTCATATGTTGTACAGATGGTGTCTTTTTTTTAAGGACTCAGAGAAATAATTCTACATATTTCTTTTCTAAAGAGGTCCTTAGGTTAAAGAGAGAAACAGATGTTCCNGCGACTTCATTCATATCCTACAAGACAAAGAGCAAAAACTATTAAGAAAGAGCAACATTTCCTCATATGTTGTACAGATGGTGTCTTTTTTTTAAGGACTCAGAGAAATAATTCTACATATTTCTTTTCTAAAGAGGTCCTTAGGTTAAAGAGAGAAACAGATGTTCCTGCCCTGTCTTCCCTACCCATTGAAGGCTTTATGGAGAAGGTTGTTAAAATCCCTTCAAAATGATATATGTCTTCAATCATTTAAACTGAAATATTTCTCAAAATATTGGGTTGGCCAAAGGTTCATTTGGGTCTTTCCATAACATCTTACATAAAAACCTGAATGAAATTTTTGGCCAATCCAATATTAGGGGAATCATATTTCAATTTATATGATCCCATATAAATCAACTTATATTGATACATTCTCTAGATATGCAAATATAGCTATGAATACACACATATATAAATGCATTTCATATATAAACAGATGCAGAGAGAGTGAGTGAATAAGCAGGTACCCGCAGCCATGCAAGTGAGAGGTCTGTAAAATGCACACAGAAATACTGATGGTACATGCCCTTGGTTGACATCGTTTTCGCTCTTCTCATCTGTTTAGCTCTTCTGTTTGCATTTTCTACCTTTCCCTTATAAATAGAAAGAATTTCAATGCTAGTGCTCCCTAAATTGTGTTGAACACCTCCTGCTTTGCATTGGTTTTCATTCGCTATTCATCTATGAGACCTTTGTCCTTTCTGCATCCGCAGTTCTGTCCACACCTGAGTACTCTGGCTCTGGCCAGTGTATCCAACTTGTCTGAACTGGCCATTGAACCATTCAGGTACCTTGTGACAATGACAGCGTCTTCCCTCGTGGCTCGGATGGTAAAGAATCTGCTTGCAATGCAGGAGACCCAGGTTCAGTCCCTGGGTCAGGAAGATCCCCTGGAGGAGGGCATGGTGATCCACGCCAATATTCTTGCCTGGAGAATCCCATGGACAGAGAAGCCTGGCGGACTACAGTCCATGGGGTTGCACAGAGTCAGACACGACTGAGCCACTGAGCGCACACAGACTTGGATAGAACTGATTCCTGAGTTCACTTCCAGTTCTAACAAACTGCTTTTGAGTCTAAGCTACATGTCTTGGTAAGATTATTTGAATAATAATCTTAGAATTAGAATAATACTTAGAATTACTGCCACTCTTGCTTTCCTTTCCTCTGAACCCTGTGCTCCATGATTCAGTGACAGTCTGATTGTTAGCCACCTACTCAACAGAATATTAAGAACTCTAGATAATAATTGAGAACCTACTGTATAGCTGAGGGAAATTTACTCAGAGCTCTATGATGACCTAAATGGGGAGGAAATACAAAAGTGAAGGGATGTATGTATACGCAGAGCTGATTCAGTTTGTTGTACAATAGCAACTAACACGACACTGTAAAGCAAATACACTTCAATAAGAATTAATTTTAGGGAAAGAGAAAATAATGTTAAGAACTCACAATCCAGATTCCATCAAACTCTACTTGACTGTGGAAAAGCTCAAATTCATTTGTCCACCAAGCAGTACACTTAGGGTTGGTGTAATCAGGAAACACAGTTTTTCCAGGCCAGACCTTCAGGAAGAAAAGAAAATAATTAATCAGAGAAAGTTAAATGAACACAGAATAAAACAGAGTAGAGTACAAAGAAATTCCTAATATGATTATGGCAACAGAGTTGCCCAGACAGAGGTCATTTTCAGTTAAGGATGTGAAGCGCTCCAAATACTTAGGATAAATACGAGTTGTCAACTGACATTTGAAGAAAAGAAGCTATTTTTTTTTTTAATGATTAAGTCGTTGTTAATGTTCAACTCCCAATCCCAGGAATGATAAATGAGGGAATGGTGGTGGTTTAGTGACTCAGTCCAGTCCGACCCTTGCGATCCCATGGACTGTAGCCCCCCAGGCTCCTCTGTCCATGGGATTTCCCAGACAAGAATACTGGAATGGGTTGCCAGGTCCTTCTTCAGAGGGTCTTCCTGACCCAGGGATCAAATCCGGGTCTCCTGCATGGCAGGTGGATTCTTTACTGACTGAGCACAGGGGAAGCAAACGAGGAAGAGTACTGTGCAGTTTCAACTGACGCATCGAAAGCTGCATGTTCCGACCATCAGCCACTCTCCCTGGCTGTCTTCCTATCCACTTCCTGTCAGACACTATGCACTCAGGTCAGCAGAGATGTTAGAAGTGAAGCAGCAGATAACAATTTGATGGAAGACAAGGACAAGTAGAAATTTGAGAAAGAACTAGTCAAACTTGTCAGATAACAGAAAAAACTGAGTAAGAAAAGGAAAGAAACAGTTCCACTGGATTTGCCAATTTGAAAATAACTGGTGCCATTTGTCAGAAGAGGGATGGGGGAAAAAGCAGACTGTGGTCAGCTAAAGAGCAAATGGGGAGCGAGGAGGGAAATATTCAGTGTCTGAATCTATTGTTCAAAGGGACTTTGCTATGAAGGGAATGTAAGAGCTCAGATGACTGGTAGGTATTTGGAGATGAAAGCACAAGGGCAAGTTGATCCCCAGCAAATATGACAACTGAAAATGTAAAACAAAACAATTATACACACACACTCACACACATATAACACAGCCACAGCACCCCCTACCAGCTCCTAGCTTCCCCAGTAAGTTACCTCCCCAATGAGTGGAGTCACTCCGTCTGAAGTATTCACCCATATCTTCATATCTGAACCCCTGTCATATGGGCCATAGGGATTACTTAGGGAAGAGTTGTTGGAGATGGCAGGATCCTAAGAAGGACAAAAATACAGTGAGGAACCTAGCTTTAAGCCAGAGGCACTGAAAGGAGACTGGAAATTGGGGATGAGGTGGGGAGAGGGGGCTTCAATGACAAAGAAGAGGAAGGACCTGATGTGGGGGTATAAGAGGACTGCCCATACCACAATGATGACCAGTTTCTGTCCGTTATTGTGTAATTCTTTAACAAACTCAGGGAAGCCCTTGAAAGCTACTGGATCATAAGTGAAGTCCTTTCTTGCATCCATGTAATCAATATCAGCGTGCTGAACATCCTGAAAGAATACACAAGGTCCACAATTTATGGGCCCATCCCCGGAATCAGATTAGCTGCGTCACTCTACCTTGTTGTCTGGCCCTCTAGCATTAAAGTCCAATCTAACAAACAAACCACAACAACCACAAAAACAAAATCACTAAGGCTATCAAAGCACTTCCATTACCTAAATGCTGTGTCATCCACAGCAGAGAAGGGAAGGGGCTGTGTCTCCCTCATCCTCCCCCTCATTTGACCGTCCCCATTTTGCTTTGTTGCTTCTCTTCTACCTCGAGCCTTCTTTGACATTTATTCTTTCCTAATCTTACTCTTACGAAAACAGTAGAGCCCGGAGTGAAATTGACTCTTGCTCTAGGACCTTAATGCCTGCCTCCAAGGGCATGCGGTAGAGGAAAGAGGAGGGCTATTCCAGAGAGCTTTGGGCTTTTCCCTTTGCATCTCTTNTTTATTCTTTCCTAATCTTACTCTTACGAAAACAGTAGAGCCCGGAGTGAAATTGACTCTTGCTCTAGGACCTTAATGCCTGCCTCCAAGGGCATGCGGTAGAGGAAAGAGGAGGGCTATTCCAGAGAGCTTTGGGCTTTTCCCTTTGCATCTCTTGCAAAACCTCACTACCCATTATATAATGGACACATTCAAGTGCAGTCATTTAAAACATAAAAATATGTTATTACATGCATGTATTATATCCTTTTGCTCACTTAAACTAGGAAAATAAATGTCTTGAGAAGTCAAATAAAAAATGCATGATGTGAAATGTAATCAACACGGTAAGCATAAGAAAACTTTACTATTAAAACATGTGGTAAGAAAAATAGAGAAAGAGACAGATTGTCTCCCAACCCCATAATTGTGGTCTCTAAGAACTATTTCCTGCTACAAAGAACCAGTTGCTTTAAAGTAATGGTTGGCCCAACAAAAAAGCCTGGCATTCTGCATATGTAAAAGTATTTTTGTTATATATTAAAAAAAAATTCAGGAGGAGAAAATATAAACAGATGTTCTTATTCTCCAATTCTTTTATTTTTGGAGCATTTTTTGAAATCTTACTTACATAAGGCAGCTGTGCAGCACGGTTTCTCTCCACGACTTCTTTCATGTTATCTAGGGTTCCATAGTCATAACGACTGAGATGAAACCCAAGCGCCCAGTATGAGGGTAGGGCTGGCCGTCCAATGAGCTGAAAGAATGATGTAAAATGAAAGTTAGGAAATACTCTGCTTTTAAAAAATTTTACTCTGAGCATTAGTTTGGGGGCACAAAATATACCCGCTTCCCAACACGCCATTTCCTTTATGTTAGATGCTAGTCTATTTTTCCAGCCCCTTTATAAATCATGGAGGATAGGGTCAAATTGTAGCACATTTGTAGCAGCTACTTATAATGTTAACAGCATATGTTTATAAGTCACACATATTAAATTTCATTTTCGTTGTGCTATTTAGGATTTCCTTAATCATAATCATGATATCATAAGTTTACCTCTAGGTATTCTTGAACAACTTGCTCTGGAGTATTCCCCAAGAACACGTAGAAGTCGAGAACGCCCCCGATGGTGCGGTAAGTGATAGCTGGGGTGGGCTGGAGGAAAACCTCTTGAAAATTAAAAATGAAGCAAATAAACATTAGAATTTGTTCTAGAGTAATAATTACGAAGTTTTAGACCAGAAGATCCCCAATCATCTGAACACTAACGAAGTGATCCTAATACCTCATTTTTGTATAAAAAGGGACAAACTTTGATGGTCAAAGTCCACTCTCACAGCATGAGAGTGGTCAAAGCATTTGTTCTATAGCAAATTTTCATACTGGTGACTGGAGTATTTTCAGTGTTGTATCAGGATTTCACGTAAAAGCAACCATCGTGGCACAAGAATGATTGTAAGTTGAAGATGTTTGAGTTTCTGAAATCCCTTATCAACCTAAACACAAAGCCTCTCATAAGCACTCTGCTGTCAAACTTCCATAGTGGTCCAGTAGTTAAGACTTTGGCTTCCAGTGTACAGGGTTTATGTTTGATCCCTGATCGGGAAGCTAAGATCCCATGTGCCTCGCAGCCAAAAAATCAAAACATAAAACAGAAACAGTTTGTAACAAATCCAATAAAGACTTTTAAGTGTCCACATCAACAAAATCTTTAAAATTAAAACCTTCTAAATGATGCTAAAGCTGAAGCTCCAGTACTTTGGCCACCTCATGCGAAGAGTTGACTCATTGGAAAAGCCTCTGATTCTGGGAGGGACTGGGGGCAGGAGGAGAAGGGGACGACCGAGGATGAGATGGCTGGATGGCATCACCCGCTCGATGGACGTGAGTTTGAGTGAATTCCGGGAGTTGGTGATGGGCAAGGAGGCCTGGTGTGCTGCGATTCATGGGGTCGCAAAGAGTCAGACACAACTGAGTGACTGAACTGAACTGAACTGAAGAAAAGAACTTAGTTGTCATAAACCCCCTACCCTAGAGCAAAACTAATGTTCTCTGAGACAATAAATTGGCAGCACACCCAAACAGACATGGCCGCAAGAATATCCAACTCCCACTATTCTCCTAAGGACTCTGCAATCTTTCCAAAAAGTCATTTGCTGTCCCATTACATGCCCTCTCACCCCTTCAGGGAGTATCTGTTTCACCCTGAGTATCTTTCTTCCTCTACCTTATTAGGATGGTAGTGTTAGTTGCTCAGTCATGTCTGAGTCCTTGCGACCCCGTGGACTGTAGGCTGCTAGGCTCCTGTGTCCATGGAATTCTTCAGGTAAGAATGCTAGAGTGGGTAGCCATTCCCTTTTCCAGGGGATCCTCCCAACCCAGGGACCGAACCCAGGTCTCCTGCACTGCAGACAGACTCTTTACCACCTGAGCCAACAGGGAAACCCACAGGATGGTATGTAACTTCTAACCCAGATTCTACCCACCCCTTTGAGCTACTCATTGAGCGCTCTTGTACATATGTATGTCACGCATTTAAATAAACTCGATCTTTCTCTTACTAACCTGTCTTCCATCAGATTGATTCCCAGGCCCCCAAATACCCAACTTAAGAGGACAGAGAAAAAAATTTTCTCCTCAGACATTCACAACTATAGCACTTGCTCTTCCAATCCCATTACCCATCATAACTACAGGAATATAACCCAGCTAGACTCACAGAGGTCATAGCCTCAGCAGATCTCACATCAAGCAAGAGCCAAACTAAAACAATGTCAGAGATGATATTATAAGTTCAAAATCTCTCTAAGCCCCCATTGCAATTCTCAAAGATGAAGTCTCCCCATCACCCTGATTTGCATTAGGGATAATGAAACTAGAATACCTTGTAACAGCATACACAAAAATAAATTCAAAATGGATTAAAGGCTTAAATGTAAGGCCAGAAACTATAAAGCTCTTAGAAGAAAATATAAGCAGTACACTCCTGGACATAAGTCACAGCAAGATCCTCTATGACCCATGTGCTAGGGTAATGGAAATAAACACAAAAATAAACAAATGAGACCTGATTAAACTTAAAAGCTTTTGCACAGCAAAGGAAACTATATACAAGGTGAAAAGACAACCCTCAGAATGGGAGAAAATAATAGCAAATGAAACAACTAACAAAAGATTAATTTCCAAAATACACAAGCAGCTCATGAAGCTCAATACCAGGAAAACAAAAATCCCAGTCAAAAAGTGGGCAGTTCAGTTCAGTCGCTCAGTCGTGTCCAACTGTTTGCAACCCCATGAATCGCAGTACGCCAGGCCTCCCTGTCCATCACCATCTCCCAGAGTTCACTCAGACCCACGCCCATCGAGTGAGAGATGCCATCCAGCCATCTCATCCTCGGTCGTCCCCAACACATTCCCTATCAAAATCACAGCAAGATTTCTTCATAGAATTTGACAAGCTAACTCTGAATTTTATAAGAGTGGGCAGAAGACCTAAAAAGATATTCCTGCAAAGAAGACCTACAGATGGCTAGTAAACACAAGAAAAGATATTCAATGTCACTCATTTTCAGAGAAGTGCACATCAAAACTATCACGAGGAATCGCCTCACACTGGTCAGAATGGCTATCATCAAAAAATCTACAAACAATAAATGCTGGAGAGGATGTAGAGAAAAGGGAACCCTCCTACACTGTTGGTGGGAATGTAAGTTGATCAGCCACTATGGAGAATAGTATGGAGACTCCTTAAAAATCTAGGGATAAAACTACCATATGAGCCAACAATCCCACTGCTGAGCATGTGCCCTGAGGAAACCGTAACTGAGAAAGACACGTGTGCCCCAGTGCTCGCTGCAGCTCTGTTTGCAACAGTTAGAACAGGGACATGGCCTAGATGTCGACAGACAGACGGATGGATAAAGAAGTTGCTGCTGTTGCTGTTGTTCAGTCGCCAAGTCATGTGACTCTTCATGACCCCCTGGACGGTAGCACACCAGGCTTCCCTCTCTCTCACCATCTCCTGGAGTTTGCCCAAGTTCATGTCCATTCAATCGGTGATCCCATCCAACCATCTCAGTAATATTCCATTGGAATATTACCAGCCGTAAAAAGGAATGTATTTGAGTCAGTTCTAATGAGGTGGGTGAACCTAGAGCCTATTATACAGAATGAAGTAAATCGGAAAGAGGAAAAGCAAATATCATATATTAATGCATATATGTGGAATCTAGAAAGATGGTACTGCTGAACCTGTGTGCAGCGGAGCAGTGGAGATGCAGACAGAGAGAACAGACTCACAGACACAGTGGGCGGAGAGGGTGGATGAACAGAGCAGCGTTGAAATGAATACATTACCGCAGGTGAAACAGAGAGCTAGTGGGAACGCGCTGTGTAATGCAGGGAGCTCAGCCTGGTGCTCTGTGGCTACATCCCTCCCTTAGAGGGGAGGGATGGAGTGGGCGGGGGGAGAGAGGTTCAAGGGGCTGGGGACACGTACGCCTATGGCTGATTCGCGTTGGTGTGTGGCAGAAACCAACACAACATTGAAAAGCAATTATCCTCCAATTAAAAAGGAATACATTTTTAAAAATCAGTCTGGTCAGGCTTAGAGGGAAAGGTCACAGGGTCCTAGATACTCTAAGCCACCTTTCAGCCACCAGAAACTGCATTTGCATTNGGCTGATTCGCGTTGGTGCGTGGCAGAAACCAACACAACATTGAAAAGCAATTATCCTCCAATTAAAAAGGAATACATTTTTAAAAATCAGTCTGGTCAGGCTTAGAGGGAAAGGTCACAGGGTCCTAGATACTCTAAGCCACCTTTCAGCCACCAGAAACTGCATTTGCATTTCCTCATTCTATACTTTGACTATCAGGCAGCTTAGAATCATCTAAGATTCAGTTAAGTATCTTAGAATCATCTTGTAATACTCGAGTTATTCTCAAACAATCTGGTTAAAAAAGAAAAATCAGAGCCTAATTTTTCCAATTTCTGATTCTTTGCAAACCGATACTTTTGTAAAATAATACAAAAATGAAACACTAGAAAAAAGGTTCATGCATGCACTTGGATGCTATAGCAATGTTTACTTTCAGTTTCTGTATTTGTCTTGCTGTAGACCTGAAGCAGTCTGTGAACCTTCCAAGAGCCACACTTTGAGTGGCCCTGATCTAGTCCATGGAGCCTCAGTCAAGAAGAGGGTAGGGGTCAATATCCTATGCTGATCATAAACCCTGGGATTCTGACACAACTCTTCTTTCTCTATAGTGATTGAATCATTGCCCTGGGATTGTATGTGACGGTACAAGCAGAAAAATAGTTAAGAATCATTGATCTGGTCTAAAACCTTCAAAGATAAGGGAGTGAGCTACTTTCTGGAATCCTATGATATTACCATGAGATCTTAAACAATCTGAAAATATTCTGCATGGCCTTCAACACTCACCCCACTTTACCTTGCTACCCTTGGTGTCTCAATGCAACATTCACTGCTCAGTTGCATCTCCTTGGTTAGGCTCAGCTATTAGAACAACTGGACTTCCCAGGCGGTTCAATGTTAAAGAGTTCACCTGCCAGTGCAGGACATGCAAGACATGCAGGTTTGATCCATGAAGTGGGAAGATACCTTGGAGTAGGCAATGGCAACCCACTCCAATATTCTTGCCTGGGAAATCCCATGGATGAATAAGCCTGGCAGGCTGCAGTTTATGGAGTCACAAAGAGTCGGACACAGAGCATGCACACACTAGAAGAATTATCCGTTTTTTATCAAAGCTGATATTAACCCCTGTACTGGATGGATGTCTGAGGAAGGAGAAAAATAAATTGGTAGAAACTGCCTCAGAATAGCTTATAGGAAAGGTTAGCTGTTTTAACTTAAAAATAGAAAATTTTCCAACAGAGGCAAACAGACTGAAGACAATCATAAGCTAGGAGAGGACACTCAACTCATGGCCACCACGGGTCAACAAGGAATGAGATGGGGATGATACAACCAGAGAACGTATGAAACCCGAAAGGGCGCCATTCTTTTATCACGATGCCGTCAGAAAGGAACTGAAAGTCACTCCTGAGTACTGTTTTCATGAATATTCCTTTAGTCTTTTACCCATGGCATTGCTGTTCAGCAGGAACACTCCAAAGGACAATCCACTGGCATCTTCAAGGCATAGGAAGAATGTCTGCGCACCATACAAGTTAGTTCCATCCTGCAGAAAGACAATTTAAAATAAAAAATTTACAAATAAGCCCCACGGGGCCAGAAATAGCTTAGGAAATCAGTATTAATCATGCGAGACATGGACNCAGCAGGAACACTCCAAAGGACAATCCACTGGCATCTTCAAGGCATAGGAAGAATGTCTGCGCACCATACAAGTTAGTTCCATCCTGCAGAAAGACAATTTAAAATAAAAAATTTACAAATAAGCCCCACGGGGCCAGAAATAGCTTAGGAAATCAGTATTAATCATGCGAGACATGGACAAAAGAACCTGCGGTCAAAGAAGACACAGATTTCTAATACAAGGTCTATATTTGGTTGCTGTTAATCAAATGAATTAGTATTTTCTTACACTAATGAGTCGGCTGCGAGAGCTTATGATGTGTTAAGCAGAACAGGAGTTTTGAAACTGTAGTTCGTAAGAGCTCTTCTCTATAGGTATCAAAAACAAACTTACGGTTACTGAAGGGGAAACTTGGCGGGGTGGAGAGGGATAAATCAGGAGCTTGGGATGAACATACACACATTACTATCTATAAGATAACCAAAAAGGATGTACAGGGAATCTACTCAATATTCTGTGATAATCTATATGAGAAAAGAATGAATATAAGTATATGCATAATTGAATCACTTTTTTGTACACCAGAAACTAACACAACATTGTAAATCAACTGTACTCCAGTAACTTTTTTTAAAAAAGCAGCTCTCCCCCCAAACAGGCTTGACCTTGACTCAAAGAGGTTTGACCTAACCCCACTTGCAAAAACTCCATCAAGTCCTAATATAAATCAGTTCAGTTCAGTTCAGTCTCTCAGTCGTGTCCAACTCTTTGTGATCCCATGGAGGGCAGCATGCCAGGCCTTCCTGTCCATCACCAACTCCTGGAGTTTACCCAAACTCATGTCCATTGAGTCAGTGATGCCATCCAAACATCTCATCCTCTGTTGTATATAAATCAGGCACCATTTAATTTGCAACTAGACGGAGATCCATTTAAGATATCTGGTCTTCTAGTCTTTAGAAGAGTAAACATTAGAACTTGAGCTGGGCTTCTAGACTTGAGAACAGTAGTTCTTAACCTGGGCCTCATTACACCTCAGTTAAAACAGAATCTCTGGAGACAGAAGTAGGCAGCTATAGTTTGTTGAATTTCCCAGGGTGTTTCCAAAGTGTAATCATGTTTGAGAATCAGTGCTCTGGGACAGTACGCCTCAAAATTCGGCATGCATAAAAATTCCAAAGGAATTTAATTTAAGTGTGGGTTCTAATTTAGTAGTTAGGAGAGAGAGCTGAGAGCCCAGATTTCTCGTGTGGTATTTCCTGTACTGCATACTTCAAGCAGCAAGGATCTTAGGCTCTTTATTAAACAAACATCAGCAGCCATATCCCAGAGGGCCTGCTCTGAATCAACACCTGTCCCGTTTTTCTGATAGGATGTGGTATGGTAAGGAGCATGGGCCAGGGGTTAGCTCTTATCTCTGTTCCTTACAAACTATTTTTTGTTGTTGTGTTTGTTGGTTAGTAGCTAAGTCGTGTCTGACTCTTTTGCTACCCCATGGACTGTAGCCCACCAGGTTCCACTGTCCAAGAGATAGTCATTTCCTTCTCCAGGGGATCTTCCTGATTCAGGGATCAAATCCACATCTCCTGCATTGGCAGGCAGATTCTTTATCACTGAGCTACTAGGCAAGCTCTTGTTTGGGTTTCTGGTTGTTTGTTGTTTTTTTTTTTACATTGTGCTATTTATCTGGCTTCTCTAAACCTCAGTTTATTTGTCTGTGAGCTGGAGTAAAATAAAATTATTTTTTCGGAGTTCTTTTGGTAAATAGAGATAATGTATTTTTAAAAGTCATTTAATAAATTATTCCTCTAATTTCCTTTCATCCAGTCACTAGTTCTGCTTAAACAGGAAAGTTGCTGAACAAAACCTGAATGTAGTATTGCTGAGCCTGGAAAATATCTCTTCTTTGAATTTTAGCAGTAAAAACAAAACAGAGAAAAAATAAAATAATTAACAACAATGAAACTTTATTCCTTCTATTCTCTCACTGCCCCAAACATTCTTCAAGGAAAGAATGATTAATACAGAATTTTAGTTGATATTTTATCCTGTTTTGCTGACAAACCTGGTATGTTGGTGATTTGTAAAGGTCAACCTAAAATGTAGTGATCAGAACCAACATATTGTGCAGAATCAATATTGGTTTTTTCTACAACTAGTTAATTCAAAAGGAAAATAAAATAAAAGTAGTGGATATTTACTGAGCACTTTCTATGTGGCAGACACTCTTATAGAGACTCTATATGTATCTGTTCATTTAATCACCATCACAACCCTATGAAGTAAGTATATTACCCCCCATTTTACGAACGGGGAACTAAAGACACAGAGGGGAAACCTGCCCAGAACCACATAACTGGTGAGTGCTGTTGTTATTGTTCAGTCACCAACTCATGTCTAACTCTGTGACCCCAGGGACTGCAGCACATGAGGCCTCCTGTCCCTCACCATCTCCTGGAGTTTGCCCAAGTTCATGTCCACTAAATCAGTTATGCCATCCAGCCATCTCATCCTCTGTTGCCCTCTTCTGCTACTGATGAGTAGCAGCGCCAGGATTCAGACGTGGCAGCCTCACCCTAAGCAGCTTATTCCTAACCGTTATCCTGTACTGCATGCACGTCTCTTCATGACAAATAGATGGGGAAACAATGGAAACAGTGACGGACTTTATTTTGGGGGGCTCCAAAATCACTGCAGATGGTGACTGCAGCTATGAAATTAAAAGCCGCTTGCTTCTTGGAAGAAAAGCTATGACCAACCTAGACAGCATATTAAAAAGCAGAGACATTATTTTCCTGACAAAGGTCCATCTAATCAAAGCTATGGTTTTTCCAGTAGTCATGTATGGATGTGAGAGTTGGACCATAAAGAAAGCTGAGCACTGAAGAATGGATGCTTTTGAACTGTGGTGTTGGAGAAGACTCTCGAGAGTCCCTTGGACTGCAAGAAGATCAAACCTGTCCATCCTAAAGGAAATCAAACCTGAATATTCATTGGAAGGACTAATGCTGAACCTGAGGTAAAGAACTGACTCATTTGAAGAGACCCTGATGCTGGAAAAGATTAAAGGCAGGAAGAGAAGGGGACGACACAGGATGAGATGGTTGGATGGCATCACCGCCTCGATGGAAATGAGTTTGAGCTAGCTCCAGGAGTCGGTGATGGACAGGGAAGCCTGGTGTGATGCAGTCCATGGAGTCGCAAAGAGACGGACACAGCTGAGCGACTGAGCTGAACTGTACTGCTAGGAGTGACCTCATGAAGAGGCTATGATATTCAGTGAAGGGGGGCCGATCTGAAAGCTTACCCCATTGGGGGTGGTGTCCCTGGCAAATATGGGCCAGGTCTTCCAGTTCATGTCATGCCGGTACTGCTGGTGCACGTGTTCTCCCAGCCCATACACGTTGGCACTAGGCAGTCGGATGGAGAGCTGCAGGAACTGGTGAGCAAACAGCAGGGGCCCGACGCTGGAGTCAAACCTGGACACAGGTAGAAAACATGGGACAGGTGGGCAAGTGGTGTGGAGAAAATGCAGCTGCTTAGAAAATTGTTCTTATAGCTCAAAGACTCAGTGTGCTGTGCTCTGCTCAGTCACTCTGCTGCGTCCACCTCTTTGTGACCTCATGGACTGTAATCCACCAGGCTCCTCCATCCATGGGACTGTCCAGGCAAGAATACTGGAGTGAATTGCCATTTCCTTCTCTAGGAGACCTTCCCACCCCAGGGACGGGACCCAGGGATCTCCTGCTTTGGAGACTGGATTGGATCTCCTGCATTGGATTATCTACCACTAATGTCACCTGGGAAGCCTCCAAAGACTCAATTCTCCCTGTTTAATCGGCTCCATTTGCCCTCCTGTGATATTTTCCAATGGATAACAAGAAAGAGATCAGGTACCACTTGGAACATTTCCTAGATTCGTCCCCCTAATACTCTATTATGTGATCAGATTATTCTTACATTATAGTAGCTGCTCTACAGAGAGCTACTGGTGCATAGGTGTTAGGAAGATGGAAGGGAAAAGAGGGACAATAAAGAGGAAAAATGACCTAATGGAAGGAAGAAAAAGAAAAAGGACACAGCCCAGTGCCCGGCCTATAATAAATGCTTAGTAATAACAGAGGAGGAGGAAGAGAAAGGAGGGGAAGAGAGAGAAGTAGTGGAGCAGGAAAAAAGAAAGAGGCAGAAAGGCAGCAAAAAGTATGCATTTGAAGGTGGAGAGTCTGGTCACCATCAGGGAGCTTACAACCTTTTAGAATATTATAGAAAGGCACTCCTTTTCAGGTTTGCAATCCTCCCTCCTCCATAACCTTCAAACTCAGCTCTCTAGGTAAGTTTCCAAAACTTACAGAACACGATTGTTGCTCGTTCTGATCACTTTGATGCCAAACGGCTGTTTGGAGACCTCAACTTTATATGTCAAGGAAGAGGCAGCGTTTCCTGTGAAGGGTTGCACGTGTTCATGGGGCACTTCATATCTGTTCTGGTTTTGGTCAGTTAACTGTCCAGAGAGGTTAGCAAAAAAAAAAAAAAAAAAAGTCAAAACGAAAACATCTCTACTTTTTCTAAAACAGAAGCATGCCTACCAACACCACCTATGCTCCTGGCACTGGAATCTGGGCAGCAGATGACATCTTAATCTGAAATTATATCACCCAGTTCAGATGTGTAACTCTTGGACATAACTTAGTCTTTAGGTAGAAACATACACTGTAAGTCTATAGACATGACTTATCTCTAGAATTTTCAAAGCTGTGATCATTCTTTTCTTGCCCTCCCTACCACATTTCACATGGTATCAAGGGAAAATGCATGAAAGCCAAAACTCACCAGTGAACCCTATAATATATATCTGGGAACTTATCACACTGAAGGAAGGCAGTAGGTACCTTCAACATACAGGTGCTAAATAAGAAAATGGCAGTAGACAAAAATACTCTACTAGCAAATTTTTCTCTCTTGCAGTAACTGCAGTCCTCAGGAAGGGAACAAGAACTTCTCAAAATTTTTTCTAAATAAGCAGGTATCATCTGATACCACTTATATGTGGAACCTAAAATATGACACAAATGAATGTATTTGCAAAAGAAAAAGACATAGAAAACAAACTTATGGTTACCAAACAGGAAAGGGGGTTGAGAGGGATAAACTAAAAAATCTGGGATTAGCAAACGAAATCTATAATACATAGCATATATTAACATATATATAATACATAACAAAACTATAATATATAGCATAAATATTTAAGAACAAGATCCTCTGTAGAGCACAGGGAACTATATTCAATATCTTATAATAAACTGTAATAGAAAATAATATGAAAAATATAAATAAACTACAACCTTAAAGTGGAAACGGTTAGAGGTCTGGTATTCTGCCGTGAGAAGGACATTGTTGACATCATTTCCAAACAGAGATGAAGAAGACAACCTTTTCAGCTGGGCTGTGAATCCTAACGTGAAAAGGAAGAGAGTTTTCAGAGTCAGCTGTGTAAATTCACAAACAATAGCCGCACACAAGTAACCTTCGTGTCAAAGGGGCTGGCGAAAAGCCTTTACTTCCCATCAGAAGAGGAGACACAGGTGTGGACCTCATCGTGCACACATACCACATGGGACCAGACTCTGAAGCTAGGCATTGCTACTACCTTATTCAAAAGCTATGCCTCTCTTCTCCAAAATCTGAACAGAAACATCCCTGTCCTTCCATCAGCCCATCAGTCACTCCTACACCCTTTACACTCTCAGTCCTTGATGCGTTCATATCCATTATTCCCTCTCTGTTGTCTTCATGTTACATCACAGGTGACCGTAGGCACCAATGCCATCTCCTGAGTTAGGTGACACACCAGAGGAGAGTCCAGACCTTATAAGAAAAGTCCATCAGGCCAAGAGGCCCTGGAGGAAGAGCATGCCTCTTCCTTTATGCTAAGAGCCTCCTGCAAGTGGTCAACTTCTGTCATCCCCAGAATGTTCATTATTATGACTGCATTTTATGATGGGAGAAAATAAGGGGGGATGTTTAGTCCATGAACAGTGACACTGACTAGCTGACTTTAATAAAATGTTGATAAAATTGGAATTGTTTCCATATCATTAAAATTGCATTGTATTAGAGTTGTTGGTAGTCTCAGAGGTGGCTGAGTCCCAAACTCTCTCTTTAAAAGTTAGAAACTTGGGGAATGAAGAGATCATGGTGTATGGACAAGGTTGCATAAGGAAATGGCAACCCACTCCAGTATTCCTGCCTGAAAAATCCCATGGACAGAGGAGTGTGGTGGGCTAAAATCCAAGGGGTCACAAAGAGTTAGACCCAACTGAGTGCACTCACACACACATAAGGACAAAGACAGGAACAGGACTTGTGTCTCCCAACTCTTAAGACAGAGAGTGACCTTTTCCCTTGATGCCAAAATGGATTCCAGCCCATGCTTGAGGGCAGTGCCCATCCCATCACAGGCACTGTGGCTGTACAAAGCAACAGCCTGCCTGCTGCTACAGCTCTCTCCTGCAGTGTACAGAGCCACCCTCCAGAGGACCTGAAGTTCCTTCTTCAGGGCTCAGTTGGGCTTACCTGCATTTGTGTTCACGAGGTCGCCCCCTACTTGATAGCCATGACTTTTAGAATAGTAGCACCAGGGCATGCTTATGGTTCCCTGAGGACTCCAGCAACAGCCTCGCTGGTCACAGGTAGCCTGAAATAAGGGATCAGTCAGAGTAACTCCATTCATTGATAAATATGATTGGAGCTTGTGGCCTCATGAACCTTGTTTTACAAATAAGTAACCTGATAGTCAGAGGAATCATGCCGCAGCCCAGTCAAAGCAGTGCTTGCCCTCAAAACTCATTTTTCTGGCTCACGTCTTTCTTTGTTATTGTTATCATATAACAGTATATGATTGCAGAGTATTCCATATCTCTCATCAGAATAAAGCTGATAAATTTATTTAAAGATTCTAAACTATAATATAGTTATATCACCAGTAAGCCAAAATGGCAAATACAGCTTCATTAATTTTGATTTTGGCTTTTTAAAGAAAGATTTTGCAATTAACTTTATTCAGAAGCTTTGAAATCAAAGTAAATTTGCTTTGACTTTTCAATGTGTATATTATAAATTTGTGTATTTAGTATATGTGACATATATGCATATATTATGTATATTCATAAATATATATATACATTTTTTATATAGTCTCTCAGTTCATCCCAAGGCAGAAAGCAACTGTTCCATGAAACCCAAATAGATTCTAATTTTTATTTAAAAAGTTACATGCCTTTAACTATAAGTAATGACTTGACCACGTGGATACTACAGGCTACCCAGGTGATACTAATGGTGACGAGCCCTCCTGCCAACAAAAGTAACATGAGAGATGTGACATTGACCCCTGGGTGGGAAGGTCCTCTGGAGAAGGCAAGGGCACCCACTCCAGTACTCTTGCCTGGAGAATCCCACGGACAGAGGAGCCTGGCGGGCTGCAGTCCATGGGGTCACAAAGAGTTGGACATGACTGAAGCGACTCAGCCTGCGTGCCCATGGAGAGCTAAAACGAATATAACCTCTTTCTCATGTCAACTAATCTGGAAGAAGCAGTCAAATTAAATACAACAAAATGCAAAGAAAGTGCTCCTCTTGAAGAGTAATAATAAAATATTATAGCAAAAATAATCAGCTGTAGCTTCCAAGAGCAGGTTACAGAATGTCTTACAGTAGTCTTCCTCCCTGTCTTTCCCTTGTTCTGTTGGAGCCCTCCCTCTGGGAGAAGTGAGGTGCTGTACTGCAGAGTGACCCACATGGTGAGGAGCTGAGGGAGGCCTCTGGGCAACACCCAGCAAGGCACTCAGGCCCTCGGCCCAACCGTCCTTGAGCAGCTGAATTCTACTAATGATTACAGTAATCCCAACACTTTCCCTTGAAAAGGATCATCTCTCCATCCCAGCAGACACCTCGACCACAGTGTGTCAGAAGCCTGTTGGCCAAGAGCACCCAGATACACGAGGGCCTGATTTCTGACCATAGAAACTGTGAGGAAATAATGTTCGCTGTGCCAAGCCATTATTTTGGAGATAATTTCTTCCACAGCAACAGATAACGAACACACCCTGCTATGCTACATTATTTTACAGATGAAGAACCTCAGGCCACAGAATTCAAAGTTCACAGAGGTGAAGTGATTTGCCAAAGCTCACTTAGTTAGCTACTGAGAAGCCAAGGATCAAAATTTAGTTCTCTTGCTCTCTGTTTCTTTGTTTCTATAGTCTGGGTTAAGTATCTGCTGAACATACTTTCAGGGGGGTATGGGAATGCTTTACAAATGTAAGACACATAAAAATTGCTTACATATATAAACAATTAGATTTAATAAAATGCTAATGTTTATGCTAATAACTGATATCAAAGATAAAAAATGGTGTCCATCTATTGCTATGGAATCAAGCTTCACTGTGAACTCAACCAGTCCGCAGGTTTTGTTTTTTCTTTTCAAAACCCATTCAGATGAAACTTCAGTATAGCAGGAAAAGAGAAAAGTGTTGAAAAGAGTGTTAAGTAGAATGGTTTCAGGATGCTCCCCGGAGCTTAATAATCTCTTCACTGGACTGGAAAGGGCAAAGATCAAAGAGTGGCCCAGGCAGCAGGGGAAGTGCTGGCTGCCGGGAAACCCCGGCCCTGCAGCTGAGCTAAGCAGTGATGGGGAGCAGTGTGGGAAGAAGCAGAGCCCAGGCACACAGACAAGAGAGTAAAGAGTATGCAAAATATCGGAAATGAGCTGCAAAGAAAAGCTACGAAAGAGACAGTATGAACAGGATCGAAGGCACACACAAAGAATCAGACCCAAACCCAAGACACAAAACACCCCTCGAAGTCAAACCTCAGAATTAAAATTTAAGAGAAACTGTCAAAATAATATAGGGTGTAGCATTTCCAATACAGTACTGAGGGGAAAAAATTCTCAAAGCAAAAGATAAGGAAAGAAAACATGTATATGGGAGTGAAGGTGAGTGGGGAGCAGTACCTGAAAAAAAAGAACAAGTGGAAAACACGAAATGAGACTGTAGTTTTTCAGGTCAATTGCTATATGGCTTAAATAATTAATTTAGAAAACAAAGATAATCTGATTACATTTACAGAAATACATTCAGCTGAAGTTGCTTATAGACAGCACACCCAAAGTTTAAGCTTACAAAAGCACAGAAAACAGGGGAAACAGTTATGTGAGAATACTAACCAAAGACCAGAACAACTATAGTAATAGCTGACAAGTAGACTTAAAGTAAATATTCATTATTAGGGAGACACAGAGTCTATATGAAGATGAAAACTCACCAGGAGGATATGACATCTCAGATCTGATATGCACCTGATAATAAAGACTCTAAGCATTTACAGGAAAAAAAATTTAAAGAATCAAAATGTAAACCAGAAAAAGATACTAATTATATCATGGACTAGTGTTAAAGAACTCCCTCAGTAACTGATAGATAAAGTAGACAAAAAAGTAAAGCTACTTTGTTTTTTGCTTAATAAATGCATACAGGCTCCTACACTAAGACAGAGGGAAACACTGGGTTGAACTCAGAGATGGTGAGAAACCAGATGCTGAAGACACTGTTTATGACCTAGTCGAGCTCTGCTCCACCTGAGCCTTTCTCCTCCAACCCTCAATCTTTCTTAACATTTAGAGAGGAAAAGAAACAAGAAAGCAAGCATTTAGCATCAGAGTCAAACTTGAAAGAAAAAGGAAACCTAGAATCTAGTCTTATCCTTGAATGTAAAAACCTAAACAAGCACACAGCTTTAACAACAGAAATCAGCCACGTATTAAATAAAGAGCAGGTGGTGTTTCTCCCAGAAACACAAGAATTGTTCAACACTAGGAAACCCACTGTATACTTTGACATAACTTATTAAAGGAAGTACACAATACAACCCTTTAAACTGATCAGCCATTCAAGATAAAATTCTTGGCAAACTGAGAATAAAAGTAAGTTTCTTAGTTGGATAATGGGTATCTACCTAAAATTTATAATAAGCATCTCACTAAATGTGAAATGTTAGAAACATTCCCTTTAAAATCAGAAGAAAAGGGAAGATGACCCATATCTATGACTTATTATAATTAAATATGTATAGGAGGTCCTAACACTACAAGACTAATAAGACAAGAAAATAAAATTTGCTGTATGACTCAGGGAACTCAGACTGGGGCTTTGTGACAGCAGAGAAGGGTGGGATGGGGTGGGAGGTGGGAGGGAGGTCAAAAGGGAGAGGATATATCTGTTTCTATGGTTGATTCATGTTGCTATATGGCAGAAACCAACACAATATTGTAAAGCAGTTATCCTTCAATTAAAAATAAATATGTTTTTAAAAGAAATATAAATTAATTTTCTAAAAATTGTAAAACAAAAAGGATGAAGCTAAGACATCATTATTTTCTGACATAATATTATGTAATTAAAATCCAAGAAAACTTATAGAAATAAATTTATACTAAACAAGTTAATTATTATATTAGATCTGCTGTTTCCTTTTAAAGTCATATATTTTTTTTTCTTTTTTGCTTTTAGTGTTCCTGGANGGGTGGGAGGTGGGAGGGAGGTCAAAAGGGAGAGGATATATCTGTTTCTATGGTTGATTCATGTTGCTATATGGCAGAAACCAACACAATATTGTAAAGCAGTTATCCTTCAATTAAAAATAAATATGTTTTTAAAAGAAATATAAATTAATTTTCTAAAAATTGTAAAACAAAAAGGATGAAGCTAAGACATCATTATTTTCTGACATAATATTATGTAATTAAAATCCAAGAAAACTTATAGAAATAAATTTATACTAAACAAGTTAATTATTATATTAGATCTGCTGTTTCCTTTTAAAGTCATATATTTTTTTTTCTTTTTTGCTTTTAGTGTTCCTGGAATTGTTCCTCGAGATTGGTCTTGATTACACTAAAATATAAAACATCTGTTCATTAAGACAACATGAAATAGGTTAACACCACCTCATTACAGCAGAAGACCTTTGCAACATGTATGATAAAAACAAGGAAGAGAATCTAGAATAAGGCAAGCAAGAAATGTATACATATCAGAATGAGCTGAAAATAATTTACTGATAAGACTACATATGCCTTGGGATGTGTTGATCATTAGGTCATTAGGAAGCAGCAGATGTAAGATTAAATTGAAAAATCAGGACCTCAGCAACTGTAGCATTTATAAAAGATGGAAAGCGAGGTTGCGAGGACAAACGCAAACAGGAGAGAAGGAGGCATCCCAGGTGCAGTGAGAGTCAGCCTGAGTGAGTCAGAATTAGCCATCTCCTGCCGCTGGAGGGAAAGGGTCCACAGTCGACCTTGCTCATTCAGCCCTGCCAACCATCCTGTATCAGGTACTGGTTCCTCTAACCCTCCATCCCTCCATCCCATTCTTACTATACCATCCAGTGGCTCTCCACATGCTGTATGTTTACCAATACCTACTCTGATCAACATGAGAAGGTATAAGATGGCTGCATGTCTTTGACACATGCACCATCAGGAGACGGGGCCTACCGCCTTTCACATTGAACCGCACTGCACCTGGGACGCTTCCTTCTCTCCTGTTTGCATTTGTCCTTGCAACCTTGCTTTCCATCTTTTATAAATGCTACAGTTGCTGAGGTCCTGATTTTTCCATTTAACCTTACATCTGCTGCTTCCTGATGACCTAATGCTCAACACATCCCAAGGCATATGTAGTCTTATCTGTAAATTATTTTCAGCTCATTCTGACTTGTACACATTTGGCCTCTGACTGATTCGAGCAACAGAGTGTAAGAAAAATGACGCTACATCGGCACCAGGTCTCCTCATGCCCTTAGAGGCTTGGCAGCTTTATCTCCATCTCCTGCAGCCCCAAGCTTCTGTGAAAGAAGCTGAACGACCCTGACAGAGAGAGAAAGACTCTGAGACCACATGGAAGAGGGGTGGGGCCCAGGTGAGATGAACCTCAGAACCATCTTCACCAAGGTGCCAGCCATGAGTGAAGCCATCTTGGACCCTCCAGAGCCCATCAGCCTGCAAGTGTGTAGCCATCCCAGTCCACACCACATAGAAAAGAAGAACCACCCAGCCAAACCCTTCCCAAATCTCTGGCCCATAAAAATGGGAGATGTTACAAAACGATTGCTGTTATACATTTGATATAGTTCATTTGGCAGCAGTGAATAAAAACAGAGACTATGCTGTAAGAAAATAGGGTACCTAAACAACATCCCCTGGATCCTGGAAAAAGCAAGAGAGTTCCAGAAAAACATCTATTTCTGCTTTATTGACTATGCCAAAGCCTTTGACTGTGTGGATCACAATCAATTGTGGAAAATTCTGAAAGAGATGGGAATACCAGACCACCTGACCTGCCTGTTGAGAAACCTTTATNAACTGTGGTGTTGGAGAAGACTCTTGAGAGTCCCTTGGACTGCAAGGAGATCCAACCAGTCCATTCTGAAGGAGATCAGCCCTGGATGTTTTTTGGAAGGAATGATGCTAAAGCTGAAACTCCAGTACTTTGGCCACCTCATGCGTAGAGTTGACTCATTGGAAAGGACTCTGATGCTGGGAGGGATTGGGGGCAGGAGGAGAAGGGGACGACAGAGGATGAGATGGCTGGATGGCATCACTGACTCGATGGATGTGAGTCTGAGTGAACTTCGGGAGTTGGTGATGGACAGGGAGGCCTGGCGTGCTGTGATTCATGGGGTCGCAAAGAGTCAGACTCGACTGAGCGACTGAGCTGAACTGAACTGAACCGAAACAATTTAAGTCTGGTTTTTTTGGTCCAACATGGAGGGAATGTGGAGCAGGTAAGAAGCAGCAGGGCTCATAGCTGCCTAGCTCTTCTCAGAACAGTTTTATCACTGACCTACAGGGAATCTGAAAACATTGGATGCATTCATCCAAATGAACTAGATACCAAACCCAAATATAAATACATTTTTAACTATCCAGTTTCTGTATCTCTTCTGCTCTCTGTTGTTATGGATAATAGACTTTTCTAAAACATCAGGAAAACTTGATGTTGCGAATAAATGTAGAACCAGAAAGTTTTTATACAAAGGTAATAACAGTGAAACTAAAAGACGCTTACTCCTTGGAAGAAAAGTTATGACCAACCTAGACAGCATATTCAAAAGCAGAGAGATTACTTTGCCGACTAAGGTCTGTCTAGTCAAGGCTATGGTTTTCCCAGTAGTCATGTATGGATGTGAGAGTTGGACTGTGAAGAAGGCTGAGCGCCGAAGAATTGATGCTTTTGCACTGTGGTGTTGGAGAAGACTCTTGAGAGTCCCTTGGACTGCAAGGAGATCCAACCAGTCCATTCTGAAGGAGGTCAGCCCTGGGATTTCTTTGGAGGGAATGAGGCTAAAGCTGCAGCTCCAGTACTTTGGCCACCTCTTGCAAAGAGTTGACTCATTGGAAAAGACCCTGATGCTGGGAGGGATTGGGGGCAGGAGGAGAGGGGACGACCGAGGCTGAGATGGCTGGATGGCATCACCGACTCGATGGACGTGAGTCTGAGTGAACTCCGGAAGTTGGTGATGGACAGGGAGGCCTGGCGTGCTGCGACTCATGGGGTCGCAAAGAGTCAGACTCAACTGAGCGACTGAACTGAACTGAATAAGAGTGAGGAAAGCTATCCCATTCTCAAATACTGGCAGCAATTTTAGAATTTGAAAAATACTTAACAAAACACTTCCAAATCACCTTCTACTTAGTCAAACATTTCCTGGACACTGTTATGTTCAGCAAGTTTGACAAGTGAGTGAAATTAATCTCATTAAAGTACCTTACTTATAGATAATTTTATAATATGCACTTTAACTTTGGTTTAGAAAGTTAACCTGACCACTTCTTTCTATCCCATAGTGAAGTCTGACAGCACAGAACATGCCATGTCTGCAACTCTTATGATCTAGAATCTTGAGTCTCCTAAATTATACTACAGTGAAGTTCACAGAACACCTGTCAGGGCCTCAGAGGCACTATTTTAAAATCTTGTTAACTACAGGATTTAGGAGCATTCCTGGCACTTGTTCAGTAGTCATTTATTAATGAATAAATTTCAGTGTCCACATTGTCTCATGTCAATGATAAGATCTTGACAGTCTGCAAGGGACAGTCTGCAAGGGAAATGTGATTTAGTAACCAAGTGGCGGAGTTTTTCAGAAGTACAGCCAAGACCAAAAGTTAGTATCCTGGCTCCCCTAACATGCTGCTGCCCAATGGCTATACTGTCGATTCAAGACAACTTAAGTCTATGTTCAGGACTTTGCAGCTCACCGCCCTTCCCAGGACAGTACATGGCTCTTAATTAATATTGTGTGGACACAGAGTAATTCTGAGGTTGGGAACTAATAATGATCTGATATATACTTGCTGCTGCTAAGTCGCTTCAGTCATGTCCGACCCTGTGCAACCCCATAGACGGCAGCCCACCAGGCTCCCCCGTCCCTGGGATTCTCCAGGCAAGAACACTGGAGTGGGTTGCTATTTCCTTCTCCAGTGCATGAAAGTGAAAAGTGAAAGTGAAGTGGCTCAGTCGTGCCTGACTCTTTGTGACCCCATGAACTGCAGCCCACCAGGCTCCTCCGTCCATGAGATTTTCCAGGCAAGAGTACTGGAGTAGGGTGCCATTGCCTTCTCTGATATACTTGCTAATATACTGTAAAACTTGCTCCATTAAACACTCATTGATAAGAAACTGGAATTTGGAAAAAGACATAAGTAACAAGTAGATAATTATCAAGCATGTTTGTTATCAAATATGACAAAGTTTCTGAATAAGAAATAGGATAACCACTCAAATATCATCAAAAAGATTACCATTAGTATTATTATTAATCTTATCCATAGGAAACACATAATTGCAAATTGTTCTCAGCTTAACTAAATGGTTACTCAGGGATTGCAGATTTAGTTTAACCATGTAAATCTCTTTTTATACAATACATTCTAATCCTGAAAACCAAAGAGTTGAAAATTATTACCTACTATCTCTCTCCCAAGCTGGATATCTGGAATTTATGCTAAATATTTTTGCTCCATGCCATCAGTGGGCTCGTTCAACTAAATTTTGGAATGGTGGATGAAAGGCTTCATCAGGGAAGTGGAAAGTGATACGCTCTTTCAGAATGGAGAGGTTCAGGGTAAGAATAGAATATGAGCTAAATTGCTTTAGTCATGTCTGACTCTTTGCTACCCTATGGACTGTAGCCTGCCTGGCTCCTCTGTCCCTGGGATTCTCCAGGCAAGAATATTGGAGGGGGTTGCCATGCCCTCCAGCTGTCGCTAAAATCTGCATGGGTGGGATGGTCTAAGTGACACTACAGAGGCACAGAAAAGGGTAATTAGGGTCTTAGACGACAGAAGGAAGTGTTTGAATATTACCCGATGCATCATAATGTATGCTGTAGGTACTCTAGTTAGGTAGAAATGGAACAAAAGTAGGATGTTCAGGAGAGCACTTCAACCACGCGTGTAATGGAACAGGCAGGAAGGGCAGAAATGGAATTCAGAAGAGACGCTCACAGCCTACTGAGTAATCCAGGCATGAAGTAACAATTACTCAGTCTTACTCAGTACTTGAGTATGACAGCAGTGAAAACGGAAATGACGTGCTCTTTCTAGAAAATATTGTTAAAAAAATGTTTTAAAATACATGAAATCCTGACCAAAAGCACTGAGGGGAAGAGTCAAGCAAAAGTTACGCTGTTCCAGCCTCATAGTCCAGCAGCATAACAGAACTGCCCAGACAAGTCTGCAGCTGAGACAGGAAAGCAGATTTGGCGAGAAGGTGGTGCGTTCCAGAGCCGCGATTGTGAGACATCCAGGTGAAGACGCCCTGTAACCAGCTGCTAGTCCAGAACTAGAGATCAGGACTAGAGGTTTAGCTGCTAATAACTGAGCCATCTTTCCTTCTGAGACCCATCAAAGGGGCCCTTTGAGCCTGTTCTCTCTAAAAAGGCTCCCAAGAGCCCTGGGGGGTGGTTGACAGGTGACTTTATTCTGTCCTGGACACAGGATTCCCTCCCTTCACTGGGATAAGAAACAATGGGATTTACAACAAAGAATCATCTGAAGGGAGATTTACACTGTCAGCTCTTCAACCCAGAGGAGAGAAGGTGAGCGGAATGAGAAAACACTAGAGCAATGGCCTCAGCAGTAAGACACTGAGCCCAGCCTGGCGTCATGTTCGTAATTTCTTCCCACTTCCCTCCCCCATATAGCCCTAATACTTTCCTTCAACAAACACACTTATCTATACGCATATAGATACTTTAATATTAAGTATGTGTAAGATATTTATCTATACCTATACACACACATACACATCATTACCCATAGAATCAGAGCCTCTCAACAACAGCCTGGATCAGCATATAGCACCCAGGATACTTAAAACACACAAAATGCCTAAGAAATACCTTCTACGAAAAACCCAACCCCTGAAAGTGCTTTCTAGAGTCTTTCCCTCTGGCTGAGCTAAAGAGGAACAGGCCAGTGACTGAATGCCAAGGTCAGAGATTAATTCCCTTGGATATAACACATAGAAGCAAGGCAAAGGTTGTTTACTGAACTACGATCTTGATACCACAGCATTTATTAAAAGGCCGTATAATAAAACTAAAGACCGATTCCTGAGGCAGCAGTGACATGTGACGTTCACGTGGCCAGCAACAAGATGGGATGTTGCAGGAGGGTGAACAGACTGAAGATGCATTAGTCTTCCAGGCGGGCTTCTGAGCAAGTAGTTTCCTAGCACGCTATCACAGGGGCAGGTCAATGGGTGTGGATCAGCCTTTTGGAAACATCCTGCTTGGGCACAACCTGCCTAGACCACAACTTCCCATTCCTGTTGACAAAGCCGCACAGCGATGGTCCTCTACAGCAAGCTCCAATCTTCATACAGCCCCGAACTCTGCGTGCTCTCTGGCACCCGTCCTGTGACTTGGCCGTGCGGGGCTGCTCAGCAGGTCCCGAGTGCCCCACACGTCCTCTTCCGTTCCTTCTTGTGCGATGTCTCCTCTTTTCTGAATTCACTTTCCATTTCTCCCATCTCTGTCAAAAATCCTGCTTACTGCCAACTCCAGACCACCACCTTCTCCTTGGTAATAATCTCTTCTGTTTCATGATCCACACAGTATTTTATTTACAACTTACAAATTTTTGTTTTATAGTCTTGTTATTTATTTACCTCAGTTATCACCTCTATTGAGTCTATCATCTAAAACACTAAACTTTTTGACATTTGGCCCCAGACTGAAGTGCTTTTTTTTCTTTCTCTCTTCTGTCTTCTTTTTCCTTTATTTCTACGTCTTTTATTATCTCCTTTCTTAGTTTCCGATTATATGATTTCGTTCAGCCCTCAGTGGCTTCTCCTAGATGCTATATGTCACATAAAAAAACAAACTCCTCCACCCCAAAATCCAAGGCCTTCCAAAATCTGAATCCACCTTTTTCTGCTCAGATTCATTTCTTCCTACTCCAAGCAGGCATGCTTCACTAATCTACGAGTGAGTTACATTCATTTTGCTCAGGATAATACGCCAGATGAAGGGTGCAAGAGCTTGGTGAGATGAACCAGCCTAATTGGGATTCTGGTGGCTCAGAGGTTAAAGCGTCTGCCTGCAATACAGGAGACCAGGGTTCAATCCCTGGGTCGGGAAGATCCCCTGGAGAAGGAAATGGCAACCCACTCCAGTATTCTTGCCTGGGAAATCCCATAGATGCAGGAGCCTGGTGGCCTACAGTCCACGGGGTTGCAAAGAGTCGGATACGACTGAGTGACTTCACTTTCTCATTTTGGCAGGCAGGAGGAGAAGGGGCAGCAGACGACCAGATGGCTGGATGGTATCACTGACTCAACAGACTTAAGTCTGAGCAAACTCCAGGAGATGGTGAAGGAAAGGACAGGGGAGCCTGGTGTGCTGCACTCCATGGGATCGCAGAGTTGGACGTGACTCAGCAACTCAACAACAAAAAGAACCATCCTGGAGCTCTCTCCTGCCTTCAGCATGGCCTCTGAGCTTCTGACTAGCTCTGTCAAATCACTCTTCTCCTAACTACAGTAATTTGAACAGAGGCGCACGCACACACACGGAGAGTGCCATGCGAAGACAGAGGCAGAGAATGGAGTGAGGTAGCTCCAAGCCAAGGAACACGGAGCACTGCGGCATCACCAGAAGCCAGGACAAATGCCTGGAACAGAGTCTTCCCCAGAGCTCTCCAAAGGAGCCAGCCCTAGACTTCCCTGGTGGCCTGGCAGTTAAGACTCTGCCTGCCAAGGCAGGGGACACAGGTTCAATCCCAGGTCCAGGAAGATCCCACACGCCACAGGGCAACTAAGCCTGCCTGCCACAGCTAGCGGAGCCCACGCCCTAGAGCCACCGCAGTGAGACGCCCTCAGGCTGCAACTAGAGAGTAGCCCCACCCCCGCCACTCTAGAGAAAGCCCGAGCATAGCCACAAAGACCCAGAACAGCCAAAAATGAATTAATAAAGTTATTCTTTTTTAAAAAAGGAACCAACCCTAACAACATCTTGATTTTGGACTTCTAGCCTCCAGATGTATGAGAGAAAAACATAGAAATACAATGCCTTTTGGTATTAAGACCTTTAGACAAACTAAAACAGTCTCTCTCAAGAACATCACAGATTTTTCCAGCCCACAAACAATAGGACAGCCCAGAGGTAAATGTGAGGGTGTCACATGCCCAAGACTCACAGGCAGCAAGCATCCTCCCCGTGCCTGATACAAACTTGCCATTACATGTCAGTGGACTTCACTCAGAAGCCTGCATTTTGTGTTTATTCACTCCCAACATGAAATGTGACTGATACGGAGTGTGCAATACACTTTATAATCCTAACATCTTGCTGGATTTCAGCTGATGATCAAGAAACATTGCCCTACAGTAAATGCCCAGATGTCTGTACTATCTTTAATCTGGTATTTATTACCTGTTCCTTCAAAACTTGGCTCTGGAAAGTGAAAGTTGCTCAGTCGTGTTTGACTCTTTGTAACCCCATGGACTATACAGACCTTGGAATTCTCCAGGCCAGGATACTGGAGTGGGTAGCCTTTCCCTTCTCCAGGGTATCTTCCCAACCCAGGGATCGAACCCAGGTTTCCCGCATTACAGGTGGATTCTTTACCAGCTGAGCCACAAAGGAAGGCTCTGGAAACTTTGTCCTTATTTGAAATACTGTTTTGTGCCTGTGGTTGACTTTTTATTGTATCCTAGATAACCTGTTAGAAATGTATAAGGAAAAAAGATAGACCAACAAAGGAGAGAAGAAAGAGTCAGAGAGAACTAGCAACCAAGCAGTGTTACTAGGTAAAAGACAAATACATTTTTAGTATGAGTAAGTCCCAGGTATTACTTGGAACATATACTAAAACAAAATTCATTGTTTATCTGAAATTAAATTTAACTGGGCAGCCTATACTTTTATGTGCTGAATCCAGCAACCCAAGGTAATTTTCTAGTTCTTTTCCTAAAGCTGCACTGTCATTTAAGCATGAATACAGGATTACTTTTTCTGAATCAGCAATAACTGCAATGCAAACAATTCTAGGGGCTATAAACAAACAAACAAAAAAACACATTTTATTCAATCGCATAAACTCTTAAATGAAAACCATGTCCATAACTCAAACCTTTGTTGGTGATTGGTCAGGGATGCAGTTTATCCGTTCCGAGTCATTTACCACTGGGCACTCGGCAGAACCAGGGGTGGTACTTGTCCCAGGATCTGGGCTAACTGTCGTCCCAGTATCTAGGATTATTCCAAAAACAAACATAAGATGAGACCATCAGACAGAATTAACATCACAGGCAGTTGATACCCCATAGCTCTCAACACTCCAATTATATGGATGTCACTACTGATTGGGCTTCACTGTGTGACTTTGAAATGTACATATTCACTTTATAAAGCTTCATTTTGTTCTTGCTGATTGCATTTAACTCTATATATACCTGTACCTGGAGAAGAGCATGACAACCCACTCCAGTATTCTTGCCTGGGAAATCCTATGGACAGAGAAGCCTGGCCGGCTACAGTCCATAGGGTTGCAAAGAGTCGGACACAGTTGAAGCAACTTAGCATGTATGCAGACCTGCACCATCTCCTTCTACCAGCAAGGCCTTCCGCAAGTGCATACAAGAGCAAGGAGCTGGATTCCACCATGAGACTGGAAGCTCATCAAAGATTTCTTTAGGGCTCTCTACAATAAGCTCATAACAATATTAGGACAAAACAATGAGGCTTTTAATAAGCTTTCTTTTCCCTAGGGTTTCCAATTCAAAGTGGTGGATTAGGATTTCCCTGGTGGTCCAGTGGTTTAAAGACTTCATTTTCCAATGCAGGGAGTACAGGTTTGATCCCTAATTGAGGAGCTAAGATAAGATCCCACCCACATGCCTCAAGGTCAAAAGACAAACATAAAAACAGAAGCAATATTGTAACAAATTCAATAAAGACTAAAAATGGCCCACATCAAAAGCAAACAAACCAAAAAAAAAAAAAACTTTCAAAAAAAAGCAAACAAAATACCCCAAAAGTGGTGGATTAAAAGAACTTCTTATTTGTGCCAGTTTCTGCATGCAGGTTTTCGTTTCATCTTCAGGATCAGAGAATTTTAAGAATTTTACAACCTTTGAGATTATTTAATCTAGCTTCTACAAAAGTAGAAATGGCATGGCTGAGAATAAGGGAAGGAGGGAATAGTTTTTCCTCTGGCTACATACTGGCCCTCGTTGCCTGCCCCCAACTAGGAAGCTGCTCTTAGATGAAGCCCAGATACAAAATCATGGCTAACTCAGCACAATCTAGCCCTGCTTTGAAAATAATACAGCTCAATAAAATTTTAATAACTCTATTAGCTGTTATTTTCTTAAAGAACAAACTTGGGCCTAATATACTTTACTTGATTATATACTTATTTGACTATGTTTCATATCAGTTCAGTCACTCAGTCGTGTCTGACCCTTTGCAACCCCATGGACCGCAGCACACCGGGCTTCCCTGTCCATCACCAGCTCCTGGAGCTTGCTCAAATTCCATCAAGTCAGTGCTGCCATTCCACCATCTTATCCTCTGTTGTCCCCTTCTACTCCTACCTTCAATCTTTCCCAGCTTCAGGATCTTTTCCAATGAGTCAGTTATTTGTATCAGGTGGCCAAAGTATTAGAGTTTCATATAACGGTATTATGAATTATACTTGGGAAATAATACAATTATTCAATGAAATTTGGCCAATATATTTCAAGTGCCAGTTGTGGAATCCTGTACTATGCTAAATTGGGAATAAAAGTGTCAGAGTTAGGCCTACAATGTGTGCCTGTTTGTGCTGTCACATTATTTTGCCGACAAAGGTCCATCTAGTCAAGGCTATGGTTTTTCCAGTAGTCAGGTATGGGTGTGAGAGCTGGACCATAAAGAATGGTGAATGCTGAAGAATTGATGCTTTTGAACTGTGGTGTTGGAGAAGACTCTTGAGAGTCCCTTGGGCTGCAAGAAGATCCAGCCAGTCCATCCTATAGGAAATCAGTCCTGAATATTCATTGGAAGGACTAATGCTGAAGCTGAAACTCCAATACTTTGGCCACCTGATGCGAAGAACTGACTCACTGGAAAAGACACTGATGCTGGGAAAGACTGAAGGCAGAAGGAGAAGGGGACGACAGAAGATGAGATGACTGGATGGTATCACCAACTCTATTGACATGAGTTTGAGCAAGCTCTGGGAGTTGGTGATGGACAAAGAAGCCTGGTGTGCTGCAGTCCATGGGGTTGCATGGAGTCAGACATGACTGAGCAACTGAACTGAACTGAACTGAACTGTGCTGTCCCAGTTTGAGTCAGGCAGTCCCCAACACACACATACAGGCTCACACCAGTGAACATGAAAGCATTACTTCCCTGCCATTTATGATGTTTCTGCTTTGAAAAGAGCAACATATGGAGGGATAACTCCAGACTTCCTTGTTACCTTGTGATTCCAGGGAATCTCTGGCTGAAAGCACAAAGATGGGAATAGTGATGATAAACACCACAAGCAGAAGAATACTGAGCATAAGCTCCAAAGTAGTGAACTTTTTCAGCTTCTTTCTTGCCATCTACAAAGAAAGAGAAGACAATTTTAGATTTGAGTTTTCTTTCATATATAGTCAGTGAAGTTTTTCTAATGGAAGAGCTCAAATATACATACAAGAGGAATGAGTAAAATAACAAAGGCCCAGGTACCCATCAACTATTAATAGATTTAAAAAATTATCGATTGGCTAATCTCACTCTAAAGTGTTAGTCACTCACTCATGTCTGACTCTTTGCGACCCCATGTACTGTAGTCTGCCAGGCTCCTCTGTCTATGGGATTCTTCAGGCAAGAAGACTGGAGCGGGTTGCCATTTCATTCTTCAGGGAAACCTCCCTGAGCCAGGGATCAAACCCGAGTCTCTTGCATTGGCAGGCAGATTCTTTACCACTGAGCCACCAAGGAGGTCCAATACTATTCTAAATACTATTTCCCACATAAAGGAAACATCTCTAAGGAGTCCTTAGACATGTTTAATTTGAGACTGGGGCAGGAAATGTACAAAAGGAGCTTAGGTTATTATGTTAAACTAGCAAGTAGGGAGCTACTAAAGAGTACCAGGAACCAACTTGAAGAGACTTTCACTGGGTTAAGTGGGACAATATGAGCATTAATAATAATAATGTCATTAGTGGACTAATATGGATGAAATGTATTTAAATCTATGAGTTCATAAAGATTTTGGACTAAAAAATCTCATTGATTCCCTTTGGAGGATTCCAGGAGAAAAACTCCTTAGTTTGAAAACCAGTAAATAAAAAGTCAAATGTTTATCCTACCTTTCCTCTGCAAACTGTTCCTGTATAAACCAAATGATGGATGAGGGGAAATTTATTTCTATAGGAATATTCATTTAATAAGTAAACAAAGAATGATAAAATTACAGTGTCACTGCATTACAACTCCCAAAGAAATAGTGGAGAAATGCTCCCCAATGACTGTGAACAGTTAAAGCAAAAAAAAAAAAAAAGAATCTGCTAAATTTTATGCATAACCTGCTGGAAGATGCTGTTCCCATCTATGCACCATTCATGCTATAGAAAACAAATCTGTATCTGTCAAAACTCCAGGTCTAATAATTTACAGGAAATACAAGGATGGAGAGACATGCTGGGCTGCATGGAGATGCAATCATTAAAGTTAAGTATTCCAAACCCACAGGAATCATGAGATAATAAATGTTTATTGCTTCAAGCTGTTAAATTTGGGGCAATTTGTTATGTAACAATAGATAATTAACGTACATGAGTAAATATGACTTTTGAAAAAATATCATTTTTAAAATGATACATTTTGTAAATATACATTTAAAAAAACCTGTTTGCCTCTCATCAAAATGTCCTTTTGCATTATATATTTAAATATGGTTACCTGCTCTATGGAACAAAGATAATAAGTTTCTAGCTCTAGGAGAGACATTTTTACTTAAGCCTTAAAGGAAAAAAATCCCTCATCAGCATCATCTGGTTGACCTCACTTCCCAAATTATAAGGATCTCAGTGGTGAAACTTTACCATGCCCTAAATTGGAAATACGATTCAGAAAAAATTAAGATCAAGAAAAATGACAAACATGTACACTTATGGCTGATCCATGTTGCTGTTCAGTAGAAACCAACTCAATTATAAAGCAATTATCCTCCAACTAAAAATAATTTTTTTAAAAAAATTAAAAGAAAAAAATGACAGGAGGCAAATAGAATAAGGAAGCAATTTAAATAGATTTAACTGCTTTTAAGAGAAAAATTGTTAAAAAAAAAAAAAAAAAAAAAACCCTACTTAGCAGACTGTCGCCAATCTCTGGATATCCTATTTCATGTGACAAGCATAAACTGTGCAATGACAACGGTAACAATCACCACCAACAATTGAGTAACGGGCTAAGAAGATTACATAATTTGTTGCAGGCAATCGTCCTAACAACCCTCAGTGAGTTATTGCTTCCATCTTCACTTTCAGATGAGGAAATTGAGCTTCAGCAAGGTCATATAACCTGCCTGATTTCACACAGATGGTAAGGGGCAAAGTCAAATTTGAATACCAGCCCTTTGGACCTCTCGGCCAGAACTTGTAGCCACTACTCTGTTAGTCCGTGCCATGATGCCCATGGTGCACTCAGGGGAAGCTTTTGGAGAGATTGTGCTTTTATCAGACAAGTTGTCTGGGTCATTAACCAAGTGCTTAGAACGGGTGTGGCCTGGGGTGAGGTGCATAACATGGATTATTTCGTTTTGTCCTGACAACTATCCTCTCAGCTGAGACTGCGCGACAGGTTAGACTTTGCTAAGTGCTCTGGAGAAAAATAAAGCTTGGGTTGGGGGAGGATGAAGAATGGGGGAAAATGGGAGTAGCGGTTGCAATTTTAATTAGGGAAAGTCTCATGGAAAAGCTGAAAGTCATTGCTGTTTATAAGTCATGTGTACTCCGTGGTCATTTTTTCCCTCTTGAGTTAAAACGCTTATATGAATAATTGCCAAAGCTCATTCTCCTGGTACCGCTCTAATCATTTAGGCAAAGTAGATAGATAACTCAGGTGGGGCCCAAACTTGACATGGCTATCTGAATTCACTCAAAAAGCTAGATAATCAATTTTCATTTTTTTTATGTATAGCCAGTAGCTGATTGGCAAATGGCAATTTAAGTCTTTTAAAAATTCTTTGATGACACAAGGCAAGAACTCTTGTGGAAAAGAAAGGGTTCATTTTACAGAGACTGAGAATAACTTGCAAAGAGGACCCCAACAAGTCATGGTTATTCCTCAAAACTCCTGGGTAAAATTTATTGGCTTGATACATTGTCATCTGCATATTTAGAGAATGGGAAGGGAAAAGGATGCTAACGGTCTTTTTCTCCCAAGTCTTGTCACATCCAAAGTGCAAAGATCTAAAAGCTTGACCTAACTTAGCTGTGTGACCTTGGAAAAACTGCTGAACCCCTCTGGGCCTCATTTTCCTCATCTGAACCCCAAATGGATCATCTCTGGAAGACAGCTATGACCCAACTGTCACCCCAGCAGCAGGGTGTGCCAAGGCTTATTTTCTCCATCACATTTGGTAATTTTGGAAATTTTCAGATGGAAAATCTCTTCTTCTAGGGCCATCTAGCCCTTAGTATTCCATGCTCAGGGAACAGTTTACATATAAAATAATGGTATTAGCCCATCAAAATTCATTTGTAAGGGTTGCCTGATGCTAAAATCCATTGGCATCTGTGAAAGTGTGAGTGCAACAGTGACGTGCTAGGCTCAGTTGGGGGTACAGAGCAGAAGGCCCCCCCATCATTTGGTCCTTCCCAGCACAGCAAAACAAAGACACCTCTCTCTTCCTCCTGCCTGCCTACCATGCACACATGCTGCTCCACACTGTGACAAAGAGCAGTAGACAGTTTAGAGGTTCGGAATACCCCCTCCGCACAGGAAAGCCACCATTCAGACCTTCTATTGGAAACCCGTGGAAGCCATTTCTAGTGAGACCCACGGGATTGATCGTCGTCTCCCTTCTGTTTCCCCAATTACAACTCTTCCTTCTCACCTCCATGGCTCATCGGAAAAGGAATGCCCACTGTGTTCAGCTAGACTCTCAACAACCAGTGAAGACAGGACTCTCTCTTACTTCACTTTGTCAGAGAGAGTCCAGCAACAACCCATCACCTTTCCACTCCCCTAGGCATGCATTTCATTTTGACACACGAGGGTAAGTCCAGACGTCTTTCCCTTCATTTCCTTCTTCTAGACCCCACAGGAAATCTCTCACACTCCCGACATAACAAAGCAGGTACACACCCGAATACTTCACACACACACACACACACACACACACACACACACACACACACACCTACCTTTAGACTCTTCTCCATAGCAATTCTTTATCTGATCAGCAAAGGCACCAAACTCACAGGGATAGAAACAGATTTCTCAAGTTGCTGACTGTGATGGATTCTCGAAACACCACTTCTCAATCACAGCTCCATGTCCTTTTAGAAGGAACATCCCAAATTGCCCTCATCTAACTCCCAAATTCGAACTCCTTCCCCTCACTTCCCCCACCTCATCTCAAGAATCAGAATTTACCTTGAATATTAAGGAATCATCACCACACACACACACACACACACACACGCACGTCTCAAGGACAAAAAGAGTTGTATTTTGTTTAATATGTGTTTGTATAATTTTCTGGTTTGTTATTGATGCTTATCTTTGTGTTTAAGCAGTTAACAAGGGCATCTGATTGAAGGAGATGAGCACAAGTCCACACACACTTGTACACACGCATCTGTAGCCATCAGTGAGCACACGGTTTAGGAACATACCTCATCACCCCGAGGCTGCGTCTTCTCTCTGAAGGATGGGCTGGTGATCCGTGCAGAGCACAGTCCAGAGAAAGCAGACACAGCCCTGGTAACCGGTTACTGTGCTGATGTTAATGGAGTTCAAATGCAAATCACCGCCCAGCTTCTTCTCAGGCTGATTTGCTGGTTAATTAGTAATCAAGATCTTCCTCTGAGGCGAACATCCTTTAAGACCTTGGGGCAAGAAGCGACCACCCTGAGCCTGGGAACACAGAATATCTCTGTAGCAGTGACGCCCCATGAGCCTGGTAGCAGGGCAAGACCGACTCAACGTGTAGATGACAAACAACAACAACAAAATGATCCGAGTGGCCCAGAAGAACGCCCTCTCTCCCAGCGACCCCAGTCTCATCTGCTGATCAGTCTTTGAAGGAAATGGTTCTGAAAATGTTTACAAAATAGTTCTCTTCTTTTCCTGCCTCTTTCTAAAGCTCTATGTGTGCGTGTGTGTGCGTGGGCTAAAGAGACCCTTTGGCCATGTTATTCTTCCTCTGGATTTCTCTTAGGATTACACTGTTTTAATGCATGAGACAAAATACAGAAGTACAAAATAAGAATACAAAAGAAACCAATTTCACTGAGTTACAGTTACTAATAGATAGATAAAAGTCTTTCAGTCATGTCCAACTCTGAGACCCCATGGACAGTAGCCAACCAGGCTCCTCTGTCCATGGGATTTTCCAGGCAAGAATATTGGAGTGGGTTGCCATTTCTCCAGTGGATCTACCCGAGCCAGCGATCGAACTCAGGTCTCCCGCATTGTAGGCAGACGCTTTACCTTCTGAGCCACCAGGGAAGTCACAGTTACTAAAATACTTCATAAATTGCAGTATAATAATGCATGTTCTTTTTTAGTTCAGTCACTCAGTCATGTCTGACTCTTCACCACCCCATGGACTGCAGCACTCCAGGCCTCCCTGTCCATCACCAACTCCCGGAGCCTACTCAAATTCATGTCCATAGAATCGATGATACCACCCAACCATCTCATCCTCTGCTGTCCCCTTCTCCTCCTGCCTTCAATCTTTCCCAGCTTCAGGGTCTTTTCTGATGAGTCAGTTCTTCCCATCAGGTGGCCAAAGTATTAGAGTTTCAGCTTCAGCATCTGTCCTTCCAATGAATATTCAGGACTAATTTCCTTTAGGATGGACTAGTTGGATCTCCTTGCAGTCCAAGGGACTCTCAAGAGTCTTCTCCAACACCACAGTTCAAGAGCATCAATTCTTCAGCGCTCAGCTTTACTTATAGTCCAACTCTCACATCCATACATGACTATTGGAAAAACCATAGCTTTGACTAGACAGACCTTTGTTGGTAAAATAATGTCTCTGCTTTTTAATATGCTGTCTAGGTTGGTCTTGGCTTTTCTTCCAAGAAGCAAGCATCTTTTCATTTCATGGCTACAGTCACCATCTGCAGTGACTTTGGAACCTAAAAAAATAAAGTTTCTCACTGTTTCCATTGTTTCCCCATCTATTTGCCATGAATTGATGGGATCAGATGCCATGATCTTTGTTTTCTGAATGTTGAGTTTTAAGCCAACTTTTTCACTCTCCTCTTTCACTCTCATCAAAAGGCTCTTTAGTTCTTCACTTTCTGCCATAAGGGTGCTGTCATCTGTATGTCTGAGGTTATTGATATTTCTCCCAACAATCTTGATTCNCATCAGGTGGCCAAAGTATTAGAGTTTCAGCTTCAGCATCTGTCCTTCCAATGAATATTCAGGACTAATTTCCTTTAGGATGGACTAGTTGGATCTCCTTGCAGTCCAAGGGACTCTCAAGAGTCTTCTCCAACACCACAGTTCAAGAGCATCAATTCTTCAGCGCTCAGCTTTACTTATAGTCCAACTCTCACATCCATACATGACTATTGGAAAAACCATAGCTTTGACTAGACAGACCTTTGTTGGTAAAATAATGTCTCTGCTTTTTAATATGCTGTCTAGGTTGGTCTTGGCTTTTCTTCCAAGAAGCAAGCATCTTTTCATTTCATGGCTACAGTCACCATCTGCAGTGACTTTGGAACCTAAAAAAATAAAGTTTCTCACTGTTTCCATTGTTTCCCCATCTATTTGCCATGAATTGATGGGATCAGATGCCATGATCTTTGTTTTCTGAATGTTGAGTTTTAAGCCAACTTTTTCACTCTCCTCTTTCACTCTCATCAAAAGGCTCTTTAGTTCTTCACTTTCTGCCATAAGGGTGCTGTCATCTGTATGTCTGAGGTTATTGATATTTCTCCCAACAATCTTGATTCCAGCTTGTGCTTCCTCCAGTCCAGCGTTTCTCATGATGTACTCTGCATGTAAGTTAAATAAGCAGGGTGACAATATACAGCCTTGACATACTCCTTCCCTGTTTGGAACCAGTCTGTTGTTCCATGTCCAGTTCTAACTGTTGCTTCTTGACCTGCATACAGATTTCTCAGGAGACAGGTTGGGTGATCTGGTATTTCCATCTCTTTAAGAATTTTCCACAGTTTGTTGTGATCCACACAGTCAAAGTGCTTCTTTAAGGATATATTAACTAACAAACCTAGAAGTTACTGCAGTTTCAAAACAGTGTGACAGTATTTTGAGATTATCTTCGAAATATGATATAAAAGTAACCGTGACCTCTGTTGGAACCAAAGTCTTAGATACTGCTCACATGACGGTGATTCGTGGCCTGACTTTACACTTTGACAGATTAAATGTCAGAATTTCAGCAAAGAAAAAAGCATAAATATTTTCCCCTTCCAATTCACCTACTTTCTGAACTAAATGCATGAACCCCAGTTAAGAACTCTATTGCTAGGCACACACTCCCTCAAAGTAGGACAGATAAGATACATTATTTTTTCATCTACATTTTGAGTCAGTCTTGCTCTGTTACCAGGCTCATAAAAAGGCAGATTGAGGTTGACATATACACCCTACCATATGTGAAATGGGTAACTAATAAGGACCTACTGTATAGCAGAGGGAACTCTACTCAATATAATGACTTACATGGGAATAGAATCTAAAAAAGAGTGGATGTATGTGTAACTGATTCACTTTGCTGCACAGCAGAAACTAACACAACAGTGTAAATCAACTCTACTCCCATAGAGTGAAGTGGAAGTATCAGTCCCTCAGTCATGTCCAACTCTTTGCGATCCCATGGACCGTAGCCTGCCAGGCTCCTTTGTCCATATAATTTTCCAGGCAAGATTACTGGAGTGGGTAGCCAAAGGGGATCTTCTTGACCCAGGGATCAAACTCGGATCTCCTGGATTTCAGGTGGATTCTTTACCATCTGAGCCACAGGAAAGCCCCAGTGATGCCAATGACCCATGAACCCGTTATTGCCAGTCCCAAGGAAATAAGTATTAAACCTGAGGATAGGTATTTACAAACATTTATTACCACTTGTCAGAGAAATGTCTGTCTCCTAAACCTAATAATAAAAAATGGAACTTGTGTTTGTATACATATGTGGTTTTTAATTTAATTCTCCTGGCCATTTATTTTTATTTCAGATTTATGAAAGTCTCAATCTGTGACCTAATGGAAAAATTTTTTAACCTTTTTTTTTAAATGACAGATCATTTTAAAAACTCAGCTCAACTATGGTTAATGCCTGGTCATTTGCTTTTCTGGATAAGAGAAAATTCAGGAAAAATTCAGGCTAAGGGACCTAAATTTATAAACTGTGTATCACCTAGAAAAACTAGACAAAAGTCAACATCTATTATTATTTCATTGTGGACACAGACTATTAAAAATGGAATGAATTTATCATTTTGAAAAGTTTACTTTCTTGTCATTTTTCTCATTTCATCAACCAGTGGAAATGATGGAACCAATAAAACCTGCAGACCAGGTACTGGAAATCCCCCACCTACTTGTGCTTGTTTGGTACCACAAAGAATTCAGAACTAGAAGAGGAAGGAAAGGAAAACTAAGGTGCGTGGGGGCCTGCTGGGTACTGAAGTCTTTTGTTGACGTTATCTCATCAATATTCACAAGGGCCCAAGAGCAGCGAGGGTCTGAACTGCCAGATGGACACTCGTCACCTCTGCATCAGAGCCCACATGGTCTGTTTAGTATTAACCCTAAAGAACGTTAGAGATCATCACATCATTTTACAAGTGCGGAGACTAATCTGAATTCAAAGCCCAGGTCTGTTTACTGGCTGGGGAAGTACAGCCAAGTAAATCTCAGTTTCCTTGATCTAAATGAAGATAAAAGGGGCACTAGAGGTAAAGAACCCACTTGCCAGTGGAGGAGACGTAAGAGATGAGGGTTCAACCCTGGGGTGGAGAAGATCCCCTGGAGAAGGAAATGGCAACCCACTCCCGCATTCTTGCCTGGAAAATTCCATGGACAGAGGAGCCTGGTGGTCTACAGTCCATGGGGTCACAAAGAAAGACACAAGGAGCATGCACTCACCCACACCCCATCAAATTATAAAGATTAAACCCTATAGCACAAGTGAAAGACAGTGTTGCACAATAAATGGTGTCAGGCACAATTATTATGATTACTATACATCTGTCACAGCTGTGACCGGAGCCCAGACCCTGGACTCCCAACCGCATGTGCCTTCAGATTGGCCAATATCTCCTTCTCTCCTAAATCAGGATTTTGATTGAAGTTGTTGTTCAGTTGCTAAGTCGTGTCCAACTCTTATGACCCCATGGACTAGAGCACACCAGGCTTCCCTGTCCTTCACTGTCTCCCACAGTTTGTGGAAGCTCATGTTCATTGAGTTGGTGATTCTATCCAACCATCTCATACTCTGTTGCCCTCTTCTCCTACCCTTCATCTTTCCCAGCATCAGGATCTTTTCCAATGAGTCAGCTTTAGGCATCAGGTGGCGAAAATATTGGAGCTTCAGCTTCAGCATCAGTCCTTCCAATGAATATTCAGTGTTGATTTCCTTTAGGATTTACTGGTTTGATCGCTTTGCAGTCCAAGGGACTCTCAAGAGTCTTCTCCAGCACCTCAGTCTGAAAGCATAAATTAATTCTTCTCTATGGTCCAACTCGCACATCTGTACGTGACTACTGGAAAAATTATGGTTTGACTACATGGACTTTTGTCCACAAAGTGATGTCTCTGCTTTTTAATACAGTGTCTAGATTTGTCATAGCTTTCCTTCCAAGGAGCAAGCATCTTTTAATTTCATGGCTGTAATGACATGTAGTTATTATATGTGTGTTATAACTGAGGGTCTATCAGAATAGCAATGACAGCAACATTTTTGGAACACTTATTATGACCCATACATTACATTAAATGATTCACAGGCAAGATTTCAATTTCTCCTCATAACTACACTATGAGACAGTGACTGTTATCACCCGTTTTATTTTATCTTTTTTTTTTTTTTTTGCCATGTCACATGGTATACGAGATCTTAGTTCCCAAATCAGGAATCAAATCCACGCCCCATAAAGGGAAGTGCAAACTCCTAACCACTGAACAACCTGGGAAGACCATATTACCCAGTTTTGAAGTGGAGAAACCTGAGGCACAAAGAGCAACTGCCCACAGGTTGTGTAACTAATAGGAAGTCAAACCAGCATGCAGACGCAGCCAGTCTCATCAAGCCTGCACTGGAATACCAATGTGAGTGATGTCTCCATAACCTCACAGCCAGGAGCAGGTAAGAAGTTTAATGGGTCTGCTACAAAAGACAAGAGAGCACTGAAAAATGCCACTGGGAGAAGAACAACCCAACCACGAGGGACAGGAAAGAAACCAAAGGCCAAGATAGATGGGAGTGGGAAGGGAAGGAGAGATTGAAGGAGAGTGGGGGCTAAGGAATCCACAAGGCACAGAGATTAGAAGAATGAGACCTGCTTTAGAAACTTTAGCAAAAAGACAGGGGAAGACAGTTGTGGGAAAGTCAGGGACACTATTGTAAAAGTACACTAGACCCACCGCATCACGGAGATTCTGTTAGCTAGAAGACTTCCACCAGCAATAGGGACCCACCGCAGACAAGACACCGCCCAGGCTGTCATTAACATGAAATAGATTTCTGAGCCTAGGATTTCTCTGCCTAGGATTCAATGTGCAGGATTATCTGTCACTGTGAGTCTTTACTGAGACTACTGCTTCTTCCCACACCTCCAAACAGAACAAGTCATAGTCACAGGGAACACTGGGACCTGTGTAAGCCGCATGTCCATTGGAGTGGCCCAAAAGTATGGAACTCTGCTACCGTGAGATCCTCCAGGGGCATTCCCTGAAGACCAAAGAGCTGGTGGGTCACAGTAGAGCTTAAGCAAGAAGACCATGCAACCTTCTCCAAACTTCATAGTCCAAACAAAATAGGCATGGTCTATTCTTCAGGATGAATTTCAAACTCTTCTTTCTCTTTTTAAGGCCCTCCTTATCATTTTGATTCTACTAATCCAGTATTTTATCACTAGGTACCATTAAACTTGGCTCACAGCTGCTTCTGCATCATAGCCTGAGGGCAACCCTCCTCCAGGGCTGGATCTACACCCTCTTGTCCTCTGTCTTCTGCGAAAACCCCTCTCCTCTTGCAAAGCTAAGCTTAAAATCCACTTACTTGGTCTGAAATTTTCTCTAAATGCTCAATTTAACATTGTTGGTTCCTCATTTCTGAACAGCTAAAGTCACAGTACATTCAACACGGGTGTTCTGTTTTATATGTGAGCATACCCCAAAATGCTCAGAGAACAGCTAGCCTCCCGTCAAGTCCCTGCTGATCGAGGTCCCTCAGAGTCTCCATCTTAGCTTGACCAAAGCAAGGAGCCTGGACTGACCTCTGAGGAGAGAAGGGACAGATGACCGCCCAGTGTGTGTTTTCCATTATCCAAGCATTGAACATGACAATGGAGTCTCCCTTCTCAGAATAAAATCCTGGTAAAAACTAAGATACTCATCTGTCTGGGTTTTACCTGCAGTGGACTGTGGGTGGGTTAGATGATCCTGAAAGTATCCATAAATAAGCCAATTAACTTGAAACAGACAGATATAACATTGAAGTCAAGTTAAACCATCTCTTGGACACTTTTCCATGTTAAGTCTTCAGCTGGTGTCATAGAAAGAGCATGTGGTTTGGAATCAAACAAGCCACAGTTTGAATATTGGATTCTCTTCTATGTGCCACAGACCTTGGGCAATCATTCCAGTGTTCTGAAGTTCAGTTGCCCTCTCTGTGAATTAGAGGTAATAATAGGCTTGACATATATTACTTTGAGCCTGAGCTGAGATAGTAGGTAACCTGATATCCAGGGTCACAGTTTCCCCAGTCCCTCCCCAACTGTCTTTTCTTAAAGTCAAAGAAAACCCAGAAAGTGGAACCATTAGCTTAAATTGTTAACAACTCTTCCTTCAGTTCATCCACCCCCAGGAACAGCCTCACTAGTGTGGGCTGGAGGAGGTGGTCTCTTCCCTCCATGAACCACCGACAGACAAGTGCAGAGCATCAGTGCCTCCCACACTGAACCACAGGCTAAGAGAGAGACACTGGCTGAGCCCATGACTGCGTTCTCCATGGTTCCTTAACACTCCCTCTTCCCCCATCTCCCTGCAACCCCCTTACATAAGCGCATGCCACCTCCATGCCTTCATGTCACAAAGTATCTCTCACAGTCTCCATAGCCTACAAAATTGTATAAATCATACCTCTTTTTAGGGCTTCCCTGGTGGCTCAGATGGTAAAAAAAATCCACCTGCAATGCAGGAGACGCGGGTTTGATCTCTCGATTGGGAAGATCCCCGGCAGAAAGGAAGAGCTACCCACTCCAGTATTCTTGCATGCCTCTTTTTTTGCAACCAAGTTGGTTATCCTTCTTTTGCTCCCAAAATATGCTCTTCACATCAGAGGCTATTTGGCAATGAAGAAGTTGCTTAGAGTGAAAGTAATTTGCCCACTCAGAAATGTTCAAAGGAAGGTGAGAATAAAGCAAACTGGGGATTACAGCATTTCCTCCTCTTGTGAAATACCTATTATTCAGCAGTTTTACTGAAGGCCTTTCATCCTTTTCTACCTCTCACCCCCATGGACAGGAACCTGTGCAAATACCAGCATGAGTCCAAGGAGAGAGTTATTAGGGATATTACTTAGTATTCACATGTCCATAATAAAACTTTATATTTGTATAACATCTTGGAGTTCTCAGAGCACTTTAATCTGTATTATCTCTCTGGTCACCACAAAGAGATAAGGCAGGATTATTTTTAAACCCCATGTATAATGAGGAAACAAATTAAGGAAAATGACTTGCTAAAGGTCATTCAAAGAGTGGCCCAAGTTGAGCCTGTGCCAACTTACTTTTAATCTAGTAATCCAATGTTCACAGAGTCTGAAGGCAGTAAATCCAGAAATTGCTTTTTCAGATTAAATATTTGTTCATTCACTCAACAAATTCAAAGTTCACTCACCACCACGTGTCCCAAAGAGGAAACTTCAGCTCCCTTCTGTTATCAAATTCTACCATCCTCCCCTCATAGACGGCTATGTCTCTTCAGTTCAAATCTTGTCCTAGAGATTTCTACCATTTCTTCCATGTCCCTCCTCCCCAAAATGTAAGGTACACCAACAAGCTCCTGTAAGGGACCCTAACACAGCCCTGACTCACTGGTCCCAGCTGACTGGACCAGCACTGAACAGATGATCCAACCTGTTCCAATGGGGTGTTCTCTCCCAGAGACCAGGATTTGACACCTAGAGTCTGAATCATACTCACATGTTACTTAGAGGCAGAAATTATTTTATTGAAAACACCTGTTTTCCCAAAAGAGCCTAGAATAGACACATAGAAAGTAGCAGAAGAGATTATTCAACCCCAAAGAAGAAAAAGTAGAGACAAGCTGCCAGTATTTTCCCTATTCTGTGAAGAATAATGCACAACAGAATTTCATGTGATTCTCCTGCTTCTTCACCAAAATACTACTCCTATATTACTACCTCTACTGCGTCTACTACTAATCCATCACCACCACCAACACCATGATCACCATCACTACCACTGCCATCATCCTACCCTCACCATCACCACCACCATCACCATCATCCTACCCCCACCATCACCGTCATCATCATAACCATCGCCATCACCACCAGCACCATCATCACACCCCCACCATCAACACTGTCACCACCACCACCACCATCATCACCACCAGCACCACCACCACCATCATAACCATTGCCATCACCACCAGCATCATCATCACACCCCCACCATCACCATCATCACCACCACCATCACCATCATCACACCCCCACTATCACCATCATCACACACCCACCAGCACCATCATCACACCCCCACCATCACCACCATCACCACCACCATCACCATCATCATCCTTTCCTGAAGCCACGCTCTATGAGTTTCTATGCCCAGCAGTCCAACAGTTTCTGCTCCAGACTTGTCTCCCTTTGTCCAGTGTAAATACCTTCACCAAAAATCTCTAACCACTCCAATTCAATCTACCAGTAGAATATTGTCAGTACTTTGTTGGCTTCGACAAATACCTGCAATTGTTTGCCCTTCAAATCCTCACAAGATGCCTCTGAATTATTTGGCCTCCCCATAGAAGTGTCTTTTTTAGTTCAGAATACATGTAACCTGGGGTTATGTGGTGATCCCTGGAGAGGCACACACCTTGGAAAACTGACTTTAGTCAAAAGTCCTTGGAGAATTTCCCTTCTGGGCCAGTGGCTAAGAATCAATGACAGCATTAGAGTCTCAAAGAAGCACAGTGAACGTACTGCACTTGAATCATCCGGAAACTGCTCCTGCCCCCCACCATCCGTGGAAAAACCGTCTTCCATGAAACCAGTCCCTGCTGCCAAAAATATTAGGAACCACAGCTTTAAACGCAGGGAGCAGAGGCTCCATTTCATTTCCTCCCTTGCTTCCTGTTTTCTGCCTCTCCATAAGTGAACCTAAACACGGGGCTAGCTGGACAAGCTGCCCTTCCCTCCTGGCTTCCACTTCCTGGTTTCACGTGCTCAGATGGGCAAATGGACTCAGAGCCCTTCTCACAGGCAAGTCATCGGTGAGTCACTGCGTTCGGCTTCCAGTCACAGAAGCCCAAGCACCGTGACTTAAAGACGGAAAGCGGTGGCCTTTCTCACTTTCTCTGCTCCTTCCGGAGCAGAGTAGTCGCTGGTGGGTTTCAAGAACTTGTAAAACTGCAGGGTTGAGATTCTCTTGGCTTTTCCCTCCTGGCTGGCTCTCCAACCATAACGTCCAAGTTCAGACCCAGACAGAAGAAAAGGAAACAAGGGCTTTCAAAGGGATTTTCCCACCCAATGTCTTCTTCCTGTGTTTCGCTGGACACTCTAACCTGAAAGAAAGATGGCAAATGCAGTTTATATTTAGTTAATATTGACACACCTGATAATACATGGGCAATGAAAAGGAAAGAACTAATAGTGTGCAAGCAGTTAGCAACAACCACCACTATTGACTCAACGGACATGAATTTGAGCAAACCCTGGCAGATCGTGAAGGACAGGGGAGCCCAGTGTGCTGCAGTCCATAGGGTCGCAAACAGTCGGCCAGGACTTAGCGACTGAACAATAACTGCTATTGAACAGAACGGCAAGTTAGATGCGTGGACTCTGCCTAGGTCTATTGCATGCTCCAAAACAACTAGTATCAGAGCTCTTTCTTGGGAGCTCTTAGATGTAGGTCTAGCTTTTAATAAAGTAATGCACCTTACACCCAATTTCCCTATTGCTCCTCTCATGTGATAGGAGTGATTGTCAGAGCTGGACATAGGATAGGAATTCCCAGGACTCTTGGCTAAATCCCGTCTAAAGCATCGGCATCCTAACTCCTCACTTAGTAATTTAGTTACCTTGGCCCAGCTGCTTAACTAACCCTTCTGAAACCCTACTTTGTCATCAGTAAAATATAAGTATCACCACACTCTTCACAATTCAGCCTACTACAGAGTGATACATGATGAAGTCTTAAGATTTCAATTCTGTAACATACGAGGTCACAGGGTTGCAAGATTAAATCAATGGCTGGGGTGAGCTTGCACAAAGTGGAAGGAAATGAAGTGAAAGTCACTCAGTTGTGTCCGACTATTTGTGACCCACGGACTATACGGTCCACGGAATTCTCCAGGCCAGAATAGTGGAGTGGGGAGCCTTTCCCTTCTCCAGGGGATCTTCCCAACCCAGGTCTCCCATATTGCAGGCGGATTCTTTACCAGCTGAGCTACGAGGGAAGCCCAAGAATACTGGAGTGGGTAGTCTATCCCTTCGCCAGCGGATCTTCCCCATCCAGGAATCGAACCAGGATCTCCTTCATTGCAAATGGGTTCTTTACCAACTGAGCTATCACGAGGCCCGGAATTCCAGACCTCACAGTGGTCTGGTGCCACCTAGTGGCAGCTGTTGAGTAATGATACCAAGATTCTGGATCCCAAGCTGGCTTGAACTTGGAAAAACGACAGTGATCTGGTTCAGTTATCGACTCATCCTCAGATACCAGGCTTCCTGAGAGCCAGTTACCTGGTCTTACCCACTGGTCTCAAACAACGCTCTGTACTGCCTACCCGCAGGGTAAGAAACTCACCAGTCCCCAGGTAGGAGTGGGGGCAGGTGCCAGATGAGAAGCCATCCACGGATCACTTTATATTATAATTTACACAAAAGAGAAGGGAACCAGTCTTGGTCAGGAGCCCAGCCCCTCCAGTCTCACCTTCTGCTGCAAGGCCTCCACTGGCCTCCTCTCACCCATCAGAGCACAGGCCTCCCTCCTCCCAGGGAGCTTTCTGGTGTCCATGTACTCCTTCCTCACCATGGCCCTGGTTGAGAACACCACCACCCCAGCCACCTGTTTCCTGTCGGTGACCTGTCCCACTAGCATTACATTGCTTCTTTCAGTTAGCCCTGTTGTCTCAAGTCACTTAGCTGTGCTTTCCTCTTTAAATTAAAATGCACTTTCTCCCAGAGGGGTATGCTCATATAAACCACCATTTCCTCACAGTCCTGTTGCCTTTGGCTCACTTGCCCCAGATCTCAGCGTATTTACTTCTCTGTCACGTCTCCCCCATCACCCCTTTGCTTTGCATCTAGATAATCAATTATGTGAGGGAGGAAAAGTTTGCTGGGACTGAGGAATCTCAGCTCAGTGATGTTCAGACAGGAAGCTCACTGTGTTCTCAAATATGTACATACTTTCTTGCAATAGCTAAGATATACAAGCAACCTAAGCGGACATCACACATAAGTGGATAAAGAAGATGTGGTGTATATATATACAAATACTACTCAGCCATAAAAAAGAATGAAATTTTGTCAAATGCAACAATATAGAAGGTATTTCACTTAGCAAAAATAAGTCAGAGAAAAATGCTGTATGTTTTCACTTACATGTGAAATTTGTATTTGATGAGAACATATGAGTTTTACTCTCTAAGATTTTATTTATACACTTCAGCGTTATATATGATGTGTTAAACATCAGATTCGCAGACTTTATTCATCCTCTAGCTTTAAGTTGGAGGCTTCCCAGCTGGCACTAGTGGTAAAGAACCTGCCTGCCAATGCAGGAGACGTAAGAGATGTGGATGTTGGATCCCTGGGTTTGAAAGATCCCCTGGAGGAGGGCACAGCAACCCACTCCAGTGTTCTTGCCTGAAGAAACTCAGGAGGAACGTGGTGGGCTATGGTCCATGGGGTTGCGAAGAGTCAGGCACAACCGAAGCGACATAGCACACGCTCACAACCTCTCTTTATTTCTCCCACCTCCCAACCACTGGAAATCACATTTTTACTCCATTTCTATTAGTTTAACTCTTTTTCTCATATACAGTATAAGTGATGCCATGCCCCATTTGTCCTTCTCTGCCTGGCTTATTTCACTTAGCACAGCGCCCTCAAGGCCCATCCGTGTTGTCCCACATCGCGGGATTTCCCTTTCTCATGCCTAAGATTCCATTGCATCCATTCATCATTAACGGACACTTGGGTTGCTGCCACATCTTGGCTCTTGTGAATGATGCCACAATGAACATGGGAGTCTGGATATATCTTTGATATCCTCTCTCATTTCCTTTGGCTATATACCCAGAAGAGGAGTTGCTGGATCCTGTGATGGCTCTATAACTAGCCCTGATTGACTGGACTTCATGGGCCAAGTGTTAGTCAGTCAGTCATGTCTGACTCTTTGCGACCCCATGGACTGTAGCCCACCAACCTCCTCTGCCCATGGGATTCTCCAGGCAAGAATACTGGAGTGGGTTGCCACTAAGCACAGTCTCAATCATGTTCCACGCATCAATTCAGGTGTTATTTTGATTGTCATCTCTGTTTCATATAAGATGAACGAAGAGAGTTCGGTCATTTGCCAAGTCTGCACAGAGAGGGTGAAGCAGAGCCGGGCCTTAACCTGAAAGAGCTTGGTTCCAGAGCCCACACTGTCAACACAGAGCAGCCTTCAGATGAGGAGATCTGAGAAGGGAAGGAGGTTCTGATTATATACCCGGGACCACTAGGCCACTGTGGAAACTCAGCTGAAATGATGAGGAAGATGGGGACCCCAAAGGTTTGAACAGAGCAACAGCATGATCTTAGTTACATGCTAACAGGATCATGACTGCTGCTTTGTAGAGAGTGTGGTGTGGGAATAAGGGTGGGAAGCAGAGAGAGCAGTTGCAAGACTTCTGCAGTGATCCAGGCCAGATACTCCCTGTTCCCCCTCCCTTCATAGTAGGATGCTGCCTTGTTCGTGTTAACGGTCCTCTTGCCAAGCATGGTACCTGGCATAATGATGATAGCTGAATGAAGTCTTTGGCGATGGCAGTCATATTAGTCAAACAGCAGAGGAACCATGCCTGCCCTTGTCCATATTAAAAACATAGTCCGTAATCAGAGTCACCCTCAGGGGTGATGGAAGGCATGCAAATGGGAAGAGGCACCGTTTCAACCCTCAGTTCACAGAGAATCTATGCTTTGCCTGCTGTCAGTTTACTGAAAACCCATAAACAAATTCTACTCTCTTCTGGGCGTCCAGATGGACATGCAAAACTGGGTTTGGGAAGTCAAGATCCTATCTTGTTTGCATCCCTGATGTCATGCCGTGGCCCTCAGGGAAGGCTGTTATTACAAAATACCTGGGTTTATTCAAAGCTTCTGCATCACCCAAGAGACAGAACCATCATTCTTCTGCTCTATCTGTGTGTATCCAAGGGATATTCTAAAGAAGTACTGTCCCTCTAAGTTTACTGTCTGAACTTTTGATGCACTCACCTTGGGATAACACTGGACCAAGAGCTGACGCCTTGTAAAGGAAGGTCCTGACTTAGCACACAAACGTACTTTCTCTCCTGGGCGGTACATGAGTCTTAGATTAGCCAAGTCAGAAGAGGCATCATGGTGACTCTGACTCACATCGCATCTGTGCCCTCTGAAGTCAGGAATGCATTTCTGTTCTTTTCAGTCCTGGAGTTTGCAGTAGGGATCCTGGTCAACGCCTTCATTTTCTTGGTGAATTTCTGGGACCTGGTGAGGAGGCAGCCACTGAGCCACTGCGATCTTGTCCTGTTGAGTCTCAGCCTCACCCGGCTTGTCCTGCATGGGCTGCTCTTTCTGAAGGCCATCCAGTTTACTCATTTCCAGCGAATAAAAGACCCACTGAGCTTCAGCTACCAGACCATGATCGTACTCTGGATGATCGTCCACCAAGCCAGCCTCTGGCTCGCCACGTGCCTTAGTCTCCTTTATTGCTCCAAGATTGTCCGTTTCTCTCACGCCTTCCTGCTCCGTGCAGCAAGCTGGATCTGGGTGCTGTGGTTCTCTCCTGTGTCTGCACTCTTCCCTGCTTATGGGACTTTTTTAGTGGGTCTCATTTCTCTGCTATAACTAGGCTACTCACGAATAACAGTACTGAACTCAATTTGAACATTGCAAAACTCAGTTTCTTTCATTCCTTCCTCTTCTGCAGCCTGGCGTCCATCCCTTCCTTCTTGCTTTTTCTGGTTTCCTCTGGGATGCTGGTGTTCTCCCTGGGGAGGCACATGAGGATGATGAGGGCTGAAACCAGAGGCTCTCGGGACCCCAGCCTGGAGGCTCACACCCGGGCGCTCAGGTCTCTCGTCTCTTTCTTCTGCCTGTATGTACTGTCACTCTGCGCTGCCTTAGTCTTGATGCTGTTGCTGACGCTGTGGCACAGCAAGGTAGGGGTGATGGTCTGCATAGGGATAATGGCAGCCTGTCCCTCGGGACATGCTGTCATCCTGATCTCAGGGAATGCCAAGCTGAGGAGGGCTGTGGACACCATTCTGCTTTGGGCAAAGAACAGCTTCAAGGTAAGGGTGGCCCACAAGGCAGATCCCAGGACGCCAGATCTGTGTTGAGAGCAGACACAAAATGGGCCCTGTGTGGCTATGCCTCTGATTGTTCATAAAGCCTTCAGAAACCCATTCCAGTTTCTTCTACAGAATGTAACTCCAAGTCTCTCTACATCAGTGGGCCCATCCACAGTAAGAATAAGACAATGAAAGCTCTACACATGGTGTAGGCAAGTAGAATGGCATTGATTGTCTAGGTTTCTCTTGACAGAAAGTGGTGTTAGTTACTCAATCATGACCAACTGTTTGCAATCCCATGGACTATAGACTGCCAGGCTCCTCTGTCCATGGAGCTCTCCAGGAAAGAACACTAGAGTGGGTAGCCATTCCCTTCTCCAGGGTATCCTGACCCAGGGATAAAACCCAGGTCTTCTACATTGCAGGCAGATTCTTTACCATCTGAACCACCAGGGAAACTTTTAAAACCGAACAAAAAAGAGAACCAAAGTACTCAATGTAAATGTTCTGCATATGATAGCTTACTAGTGCTTGGTATGACCCACACCATGAGAAATCACCTCTTATGAAATGATATCTAAATTCCAAGGGTGCATGGCTGCCTTTTCACATGTTGGCTATTTCTTAAAATAGATGCAAGTATAATATTTGAACATTTTCACTACCTTGGCAATGATATTATCCTCCTCAAACTCCACAATTTTCATGGAAACATAAAATATGAAAAGACAAACATGGAAGAAGTGATGTCATCACTTCAGTTTCAAGAGGTACTACATCAAAGCTCCTGCAGGAACCAGAGGATGGGTCATTTTGTCTGAAAGTGCACTGATTCAGAAATGCATATTCAACCTGCTTTATACTGAGAGATAAAAAGGAAGATACTTGCTCAGTGGGGTGCCCTGGATGCCAAGCCTGTCTGTGCTTTCTGGTTCTATTCCCACTTGAGGTCAGTACCAATCACTGATCAGTCTAGTTGGGGAACCTGCCAAAGTAGTCTCACCAAAAAGCATGTTTGTGGAGACCAGCATTCTCTGTCTGCCTGCACAGGAGCCTAGCCTGGAAGTCTTCCCTCAAATCAGAACCTAAATGACTCAGTTGAGAGACAGGTATACCAGGCATAGATCTTTACAGGCTTTAAGGCATAGGCCAGCCCTTCTCTAAATGTTTGATAGAATCTGCCTGTGAAGTTATCTGGTCTTGGACTATCCCACTACTGGTATACACCCTGCTGCTGCTGTTGCTGTTGCTGCTGCTGCTGCTGCTGCGTCACTTCAGTCATGTCCAACTCTGCGCAACCCCAGAGACAGCAGCCCACCAGGCTCCCCCATCCCTGGGATTCTCCAGGCAAGAACACTGGAGTGGCTTGCCATTTCCTTCTCCAATGCATGAAAGTGAAAAGTGAAAGCGAAGTCGCTCAGTCTTGTCTGACTCCCGACCCCATGGACTGCAGCCTACCAGGCTCATACACTCTGAGAAAATCATAACTCAAAAGACACATGCACCCCAATGTACATTGCAGCACTGTTCACAATAGCCAAGGCATGGAAGCAACCTAAATGTCCAACAACAGATAAACAGATAAAGAAGCTGTGGCACAGGCATACAATGGACCAATGGACTCTTACTCAGCCATAAAAAGGAATGGGACTGGGCCAGTCATAGAGATGTGGATGGACTTAGAGTCTGCTGTACAGAGAAAAGTAAGTCAGAAAGAGGAAAACAAATACCAAATATTAACGCATATATATGGAATCTAGAAAATGGTACAGATGCACCTATTTCCAGAGCAGGAATAGAGACAAGAATGTAGAGAATAAACATGTGAACACAGTTTGGGAAGGAGAGGATGGGACAAATTGGGAGAGTAACACTGACTTATATACACTACCACATGTAAAATAGATAACCAAGGTTATCCTCTATGTGAAAGTCACTTAGTCGTGTCCAACTCTTTGCAACCCCATGGACTATACAGTCCATGGTATTCTCCAGGCCAGAATACTGGTGTAGGTAGCCTTTCCCTTCTCCAGGGGATCTTCCCAACCCAGGGATTGAACCCAGGTCTCCGGCATTGCAGGCGGATTCTTTACCACCTGAGCCACAAGGGAAACTCTAGGTTTCCCTCAAAGACAGTGGTCCCCACTCTTGGCTGCACATTAGGGGAGCTTTCAAAATCTCAGTGGCTAGGCCACACACTAGGCTGATTAAATCAGATCTCTGGAGGTAGAACCCAGGCAACATTTTTTTTAAGGACCCCAGGGTTATCAGGGCACAACTAATGTTGAGATCCCCTGTTCCTGTGGCTCTTACTATTGAGCAGCACAATGTGGTCCTTCAACTGAACTGTACTGTGACCCTTTAATTCCACCTTCCCTTGGAGGACTTGAAGGACTATGAAAGAACGATAAAGGACATCCTTTCTTATTTCTCTTTCTCTTGTTTTGCCTAAACTCTCTCTGGACAGGTCTCCATTACATCTTACTGCTCTCCACAATGTTTTTAGCATTATATTTTGACATAATCTTATACTTAAAGTTGTAAGAATTTCCATAGACCTTTTATCCAGATGTACTCATTTCTTTCATTTGCCCCATTTCTCTCCTCTCCTCCCCACAATTCCAACCCCAAAATATAAGGTTCACTTTAGTCTTCTTCTTCTATATATTCATAATGCCTTTAACCATGAGAAATACCTTCCATTTACGTTCAATATATTTACCCATTTGCATACATGTAGCATACAGAAAAAGTGGTTTCAGAATTTCTACCCTGTAACACTGCAGAAGCAAAATAACAAGAGTTCAGTTACTATTTGCAGAATTTTTTCATTTTTAGGCAAAATTTATACACAGTAATATGCACAGGTATTAAATGTAAAACTTGGTGAGGCTTGGTAAATATGTATATACCTATATGTATATATATTCATGCAACCAATACCTCAAATATAATATATAATATTTCCATCAGCACAGAAAGGTCCAGTATTGCTCTTCCAATAAATCTCCACCCACATGGGCAGCCACTGTACTTTCTTCACAGTTTATTTCTTCCCCTGGATGAGTTTTGTCTGTTCTTTTATGGAATCATGTGGTTTAGACTCTTGTTGTTTTGCTACTTTCACTCCACACAATACCTTTGAGATTCATCCTTAATAGTATGTGAGTCATAAATGTTATCTACTTTTGATGATCCCTTGCATTGTTTACACTGTGGAACTATTAAAGAATAAACACTTTTTTTTTTAACTTTACAATATTGTATTGGTTTTGCCATACAGCAACATGAATCTCCCAAGGGTGTATACATGTTCCCCATCCTGAACCCCCTTCGCAGCTCCCTCCCCATACCATCCCTCTGGGTCATCCCAGTGTACCAGCCCCGAGCATCCTGTATCATGCATCGAACCTGGACTAGTGATTCGTTTCACATATAATATTATACATGTTTCAATGCCATTCTCCCAAATCATCCCACCCTTGCCCTCTCCCACAGAGTCCATAAGACTGTTCTATACATCTGTGTCTCTTTTGCTGTCTCACATACAGGGTTATCATTACTATTTTTCTAAATTCCATTTATATGCATNGTGGGTGGAGCTGGATTTCTTCTCTCTTGAGCTTGGAGTATCACTACAGGGCTGCCCCAGCAAAGTGCAAGTCTGCTCCCCACCCTGGAAGAAGGGTGTCTCCTCACCGCTGCCCCTCCCGACCCTCAACGTGGGAGTGGGACAGCTCCTCCAGGCCCTCCCATGTCAGCGCAGCCAGCGATCTTTGGATTCGAGTTGATCTTCCCGGTCCCCGACCCTGACCTCGGACGTGGGGCAACTTCTCTCGGCCAGGCTGAGTGCGCTGGTCATTGCAGCCACCCGTGCTGAGTGCTAAGCAATCAGTGGCTCTTCCCAACTCCCGACCCTGGCCTCAGACATAGGGTGGCCCTCCTGGCCCCAGATCCTGGCCTCGGATGCAGGGTGGCTCCTCCTGGCCCCCGACCCTGGCCTCGGGCACAGGGTGGCTCCTCCCGGCTGCCGCCCCTGACCTCAGACACAGGGTGGCTCTTCCCGGCTCCCGACCCTGACCTCAGACGCAGTGTGGCTCCTCTCAGCTGTTCCCATGCCGTCACAGCCTGGCACTCTTGGCCGCTGCCCCTGACCTCAGAAGTGGGGTGGTTCCTCTCAGCTGTTCCTGCGCCGCCACAGCCCGGGACTCTCAGCCACTCTCTCTGTCCTCCGACGTGGGGTAGCTCCTCTTGGCCGCGCTGAGTGCGCCGGCCTGCCCGGCGGTTACCGCCACTTGCGCTGATCTCTCATTCTGGTTTTGACTTGCATTTCCCTAATGATTAGTATACAGGTAGGTCAAGGTCAGGTTGTAGAGCTAAGCTCAAGAGCTGAGGTTTGTTAGTGTTAATGGTTATGTGTTAGTTGCTCAGTCGTGTCTGACTTTTTGTGACCCCATGGACTGCAGCCCGCCAGGCTCCTCCATCCACAGAATTCTCCAAGCAAGAACACGGGAGTGGGTTGCCATTTCCTTCTCCAGTTAACAATTATAATGGAAACTTAAATAGGGAAGTGACATGATCATAACGGTGATTTTATAAAGTTTCGTCTAATAGCATTTTCTAATATTGATTAAGAGAGTGAAGGTTGAAGGGGGAACATTAGAAAGGTGAAGGTTTCAGACCATTTGCACTCTAACTGCAGTGAAAGATTTAGACTAGGATGGGGGTGGCAGGAATGGAGAGGTGAAAGAGATGTAATGGAACTCCCAAAAAACATCATCAACTAGGGTCTTCACATGCTGTTTGACCAAGAAGGAAGCATCAAGGAGGCTTTCAGTGTCTGAGTATGTTGTAATATGATATAATGACTAACAAAAATAAAGAAGTTGAGGAAGGAAGTTGGATTGAGTTTGTGGAAAATGGCAAATGTGGTTTGGAACTTATTGCAACTGAATTGACATCATGTCACCTACTTGGAAACACCAGCAGAGTCTTGGAAATGAAGAACTAAAATTCAGTTTAGAGGACAGAACTAGAAATAGACACATGGTCATCCAAGGAGAAGCCAGTTTGGAAAAACGTAAATTTTAAATGGGGTTATAAAGGTAGATGGAAAATGTTGGCAAGGTTGGAGGCCATAAAGTTCTGGAAGCAGCAAGTGGGCAAGCAGTAATGAGGATGGTTGGAATAGGGCAGGTGTGTGTGTGTGTCTGTGTCTGTGTCTGTGTGTGTGTGTACGCATGCATATATATGTGTGTGCATGTGCCTTCCCAGCACCTTCCTTCTTCTGAAAACAACCACTTTCGTCTTGGGATAACTGCTCCTCACCCTCCAGTTAGACTGTTTACTGTGATCCTGTCCCTAACCATATTTGATGGGTTTCCATCATCTGATAGGCCCATCAATGTCTACCTTTGGGATTTTTCTAACTTGTAAGACATGAAATACAGCAGCTTCTCATGGCTATGATTCCTGCTCTATTTCCTATCACAAGAGAAAGTGAGTAGAGATAAGAGATGGATACGGCAAGACCTAGTTTTATCTGATTCTTGATGTTCCAGAGGTTCAGATATATCTTTGCTTTACTTTGGTTTCATTGTGTGATCCTTTGACATATGTCATGAGCCAATACATACCACTTTTGCCTAAACTAGTTTGAAGTTCTTTCACTTGCCACTAAAAGACCTATGATACAATGAGTAGTACATAACCCATAGATGGAAGAAGAGGACATGATTAGTGAATAGTACAAAGGAGTTCAAACATTCAATGTAATGTTTCATTTCTTGGATTAGGAGATAGCTGTTTATTACATTATTCTTTATCTTTTTTGTTCATCTGAAATATGACATGATATATTGGGTTGGTCAAAAAATTCATTTGGGTTTTCCTGCAAGAGGTTATAGAAACATCTGAATGAACTTTTGGCCAACACAATAGTTTGTAAAAGAATGCATCAAAGACTTAATGTTACATGTCATCTAAGTACTCTGAATATGTCTTTGCTGGGGCATTCACACGGAGGCACACCACTGTAATTAGATTTACTCTATCCTACAAAAAGTCTGATTTGGGAAAACTCATTTAGCACTAAATAATATACTTTCACTTTCTGTGCCAAAAGTACTTATCAGAAATGAAACAAATAAGATGAAATAAATTTCTAAGGCTATAAAAAATTAGTTTTCATTATATGTTCTCCAATTTCAAAATTATTGGACAAATGTTCTATTCATATTTAGAAGAATCTATACTTTGAAAGAACTATTTTCCATGTATGAAGCAGAATGCAGTTAAATATGACTCCTAGTTAAAAGGATTCAAGGATAAATTCTGTACTTTACATCTCCATGCACAATATTAACCTGAAAATGCAATCCACAAAAGAAAAAGCATTATGTTTTTAGTTCCAAAGATATAGCAATTAAATATTTTAATGTTCAACTTGTATTTTTTAAGTGAATTTAAAATATCATCTCCAGTATCATGTATTTGTGTTACGTATTCAGCTGAGTAAAAAATAAATTTCATATAGTTCTGGTAAGTGTTTGTCTTATGCCTGGTTAACTTCACATGTTATATTCATTGTCAAGAACCTATAGGTTTTTGAGTTTGTAAACTGCTGGTTTATAAACCACAACACTTTAAAAATAGGTAAAGGAAAGATGTGCTTCTCCACTCACAAGGAAGGAGAAAGATCTCTGAGACTTATCTTTGGAAGAATTACACACAATATCCATCACCAAACAAAATGATGAAATTTGTGGCTTAATGTATACCTTAATGCAGTTAATTCACTATTTGCACCAGCTAAAACCACAAAATTTGTAGGTCTTACCTTTACAACTGTGTATCTGGTCAACTCAAAAGTTTTTTAAAGTGAAGGAATTCTGTTCCTCAAAAATGATTTCAATTTCAATCTCAACACAGAAATTGCCACATTTAAAAAACATTTTCTTGCAGTTTATGCTTTACAATTTTCCAAAATCTGAAGACCATCTGTTAGCAAAGACACTTCAAGTTTTCTTCTCGAGTCAGTTTTGATGTATTGTGTCATGATTTATCTATTCTATCAAAGTTAAAAACTTTAATGGCTTAAATTTGTGGTATTTTCTTATCATATTTCACAGAGTGTAAAATGGCATCAGTTTTAGGATGCATCCTTATTTTATACACCACTAAGGAAAAAAAATTCAAAGCTACCAATTAAGCAATGCTTTCTTATAATTGACTACATACATCTTAAATCCAGAAATGACATGTGGAAAGCAGCGTGCTTCTCCGAGTCAATGAAATACGGTATATCTTAAATCTCAGTGTATGTGTTTCTTTGTTTAATTTTCAATGTGCTTAGTAGATGCATGGAGTACAATGGACTATTGTGTTATGAATAGCTTGAACTCATGCAAAACTCTGGTTTTGTGTAGTTCTAGACCTTTCTAGCGTGTCTGGTACATAGCTTTAATGACCACATCCATGAATACTTTAGTACAGAGTGTTTCCTGACAAATGATGTGGTGAGTAGGCTTCAGTTCCGTGCCATTGTGAAATGTTGCCACAGCGGTTTGAATTAAGTAACAAGTCTGACTTTAACACATATCATCACAGAATATACCCCTAGTCATGCTTACTAACTGGACCTTTCTACAGAAAAACATCAAAGTTTTTCTTATTACAAGTTCGTTTTTTGATGTTGTAGACATCAACAGTGCCATTTTAATAAATTCATTGGTTGCATGAAGTTTTTAATCAATACCACAAGTAAATATAGCTAGCTACTTGGAATTATTATTTATACCCTTGCTTCATCTACTGCAATTATAACACACCACAGATTATTTAATTCATCACCTACGAGGAGCTCGTAGAAGGCACGGGTGGCCTGGAGGAGGACACGGCCCTTCCCGAGGGTCTGCAGGGCTGGCGTTGGGGGCTCGCTGCAGGAGAGCCCAGCCTAGCACCTCCGCCTGGAGAGCAGCCTCCGGGACCCCCAGGAAGCAAATTAAAGCACATGTAACCAGAAGCAATGGCATCCCACTCCAGTATTCTTGCCAGGAAAATCCCATGACGGAGGAGCCTGGTGGGCTGCAGTCCATGGGGTCGCTAAGAGTCGGACACGACTGAGCGACTTCACTTTCACTTTTCACTTTCATGCATTGGAGAAGGAAATGGCAACCCACTCCAGTGTTCTTGCCTGGAGAATCCCAGGGACGGGGGAGCCTGGTGGGCTGCCGTCTATGGAGTCGCACAGAGTCGGACGTGACTGAAGCGACTTAGCAGCAGCAGCAGCTCCAGGAAGTTCTAGCTCAGTTGGTAAAGAATCTGCCTGCAGTGCAGGAGATCCCGGTTTGATTTCTGGGTTGGGAAGATCCCCTGGAGAAGGGAAAGGCTATCCACTCCAGTATTCTGGCCTGGAGAATTCCATGGACTGTATAGCACGACTGAGTGACTTTCACTTTCCAGCAAGTTCTCAGTCAATATTCTAAGTGACAGTATTCCTGACTATAATATATTCATGAGTGTTTGATTCTATTTAAGCCACATAATGTCGCCTTCACTCCATAGACAATCTTTCAGAAATCTGTTGTCTGTAAAGGATTTTATGGTCACTTTTTCACAAAAGCATTTGGGAAACCTATTTTGCTTGCATTCAGAAATCAGCTGTGGAAATTCTAGTTCTTCCCGTTAATTGAATTTTCATCATATGCCTTTTCTATGAAGCAGTTGTTCCTTAATTTGCTTCTTAACTGTCTCCAGTCTTATTCCTTGGCAAAGACACATAAAATATTGTTTACTTTTTTGCAAAAAGGAAAAATATTCTCTCCCATTCTTCTGAAAGCATGTAGACTTCATTTTTCCTTTTGTTTTCCCTCTTTCAAGAGAGGCATGACTTTAAACAACACTTGCTCTACTCCAGGGGGGAAACAAATAGCTATGTGAGCATGACAAGAGCTGGTAACTGAATTCTTTCCAATGAGGTGGGGACTAGAAACAGGGGAGTGAGCCCTCATCCTCCTTCAAGCCAACTGCTGCCCTGAGGGAACAGAATCTCAATAGTGTCAGATCTTCTCAATACTTAGGTAGCTATAGAGATCTCTAAAACTTCAAAATGTTAATTCAAATATCTTTCTGCTTATCAAACAAAATATTGCTGCAATCTGTGGGCCCCCAGTTTGCAATCTCTGCTACCAATTTGCAGCCTCTCTTTAATGGGATATGAGAGTATTTTTCTGTTTGAGCAGAAAAGAAATGAGGAACTGAGAGAAAGAACCCTGAGATAAACTCCTAAGAAGGTGTTATTTAGGTTGAATAACTCAGAATGTTGTTGTAATGCTGAGTAGGGGATATACATGTATGTATGGCTGATTCACTTTGCTGTACAGTAGAAATTAACACAACATGGTAAAACAACTCTACTCCAGTAAAAATTAATTTAAAAAAAAAGAATGCAATGCTGGACTAGTATACACTGGTACATATAGTACTGCAGAGTTCTGAAAGCTGCTGAATTTCCAAACTATAGAGAAAGGTAGACACTTCCATCCTACTAAGCTTCCTATTGATTATGCCTGTGACTGGGGACCACAGAAAGTCTCTGAGAGCTCCTGGTATGGAGAGAGTGGGGGCTGGGCGGAACTCATGAGTAATAAGTTAAATTCTGTATTGCAACTGACATATTGTTAGTTTCTAAATCACAATGTTCGGAACCTTAAATATTGATTTCTGGTCTTCTGGGACCTAGAATTTTTTAACAAAAATATGAAAAATAGTATTTTACTTGTTTACTAGGTTTTCCTATCTAGAAGCCTCTAGAATACATTTAACCTATTTTTTTTAATTTAAAGAAATCACCAGAATTATGCAGGTTTGAATCTATTTTCACAGATTTTGCCTAACTTTCAGCTTTTTGGATTATATTTTCTCCCACAATTTCTTTGATTATTGCTGCTGTTTATTCAGTTTTCATGTTTCCTCTTTCGCAAACCACAACATATGTACCTGATCTGCTGGATCTGACAACACACCTCTCTTTCTTTCTCCTCTAATCATATTTACTTCTTTTGGCATTTGTTTATTAATTTCATTGTATTAGGTGATATTCTTTTCAGTGTTCTCTAAACTCTGAATGAAAACATAAGTGAGATGTTTTCCAACATTTCCTATGTCTTATCATCAACTCAAAGAACATAAACTTGAGCGAACTGTGGGAGACAGTGGAGGACAGGGTAGCCTGCCGTGCTTCAGTCCATGGGGTCACAAAGAGTTGGACACGACCTAGTGACTGAACAGTAACAACAATGACTACTTTATTTCGCAGACAGTCATTGGATCTTTTTTTTTTTTTCATAATGCTCACCTTATTTTGAGTTATTATATTCTCACACATCCATTGATTTTTTTTCCTACATATTAAACTTTGAAGTAGGAGGTTAGGGAGCTTTCCTCAACATTCAAATATGTGATGGACCTAGATAAATATTGGAAGTGTTAAATATTGTAAGATCTGATGAAGGAAGATAGGGGAAGTATTTTATTTTCTCTGGTTCTGTTTTGCTAGGCTACAGATAACCTGAGCAGAAAGTTTGATCACTGAACACAGTTTCTTCTGCCTGATACTGTGGTGGCTTGATAGAAATGAAGTCATGTCCTCCTTACCCAATTGGATAACTGTCCTCAGCAGCAGAACTTCTAATTTATTCAATGAGCCACTACACAATGTGAAAGCCAAGTGTGAACATCTCCCTGGGATCTCTGTTCTAGAGCCTGACCATCTCTCCACAGGCTCCAAATCCTCCCTTCTGCTGGTTCAAGAGTTACCCCTCACCTCCAGGCTCCAACTCTTCAGATTATCCTAAGAGCAATGGAAAGTAACTAAAATATTTCATCACGGGAATGATAGGGTCAAGTCTGCATTTTAGAAAGATCATTATTGCTGAAGAGTGGAGAACTGTTAAAGCAAGATGATGGCACAGAGGTTTCTTTAGACATTGCTGAGAAGATCAAGGAGAGAGCAGGTGGAGACCAAGGACAAAGTAGTCTTGAGGAAGTGGAGGAGAAGGCAAGTGGAGAAGCTCCAAGAAAAGAGAATCATGGTGACTTAGAGTTTGATTGGATGGGAAGGAGGGGAGAGACAGAAGCCAAGGATAAGACCCTAATTTAAAGGTATGGGCAACTGAATAGATGGTCTTCCCATCCAGAGATAAGGAACCTAAGGGAATGAACATGTTTTTGCAGTGAGTGACAGTCGCTCTGTCATGTCTGACTGTTTGCGACCCCATGGACCATACAGTCCAGGGAGTTCTCCAGGCCAGAATACTGGAGTGGGTAGCCTTTTCTGCTGGGAGCCAGCACGGGAGATCCCACCCATGACAAGGTCATGTGGAAGAGCCTGACAGGGCAAGGCGGATCAGGTCTCAAGGGGTCCTCTGCCCGAGCATCTACCCTGAAACCAAAATCTGTCTGTTTATTGTCTGCTATACTACACTCTTCTGACATTAATGGGGGGCATTTCCTGACAACCTTTCTCTAAAAGAATTCAACTTAGAGCTCTGGTCTCCTGGGCATAATAGAGTGTTCCCATCCAAACCCCTCTGATAGCTTTCTAACTTGTGTGACAGGTTTATCTGGACTTTTATAACTACGCATATGATTGTTTACAGCCTCGCAACCACAGGAAACTTAAAACATTCTAGGAATGTAGAGCCTTTTGAGGAGTTAAAAATCATTAGAATAGAACTGGTTAAGAGTTTCATTGTTGACCCAATACTTGTTGCCAAGTTTTCATATCCTTTATTTGTTGTGTACCAGGGAGTACATTAATTAATATAGTTAGGTGTTAGTCACTCAGTCATGCCCGACTCTTTGTGACCCCATGGACTGCAGCCCTCTGTCCATGAGATTTTCCAGGCAAGGATACTGGAGTGGGTTGCCATTTCCTTCTCCAGGGGATCTTCCCAACCCAGGAATCAAACCCAGGTCTCCTGCACTGCAGGTGGATTCTTTACCAGCTGAGCTACAAGGGAAGCCCAATTAATATAGTTGGTATACAGAAAAAACAAGTAGCAAGATTAGATCTTTGAGTACTTTCTTTGTTGTAACCCACTGCATCTTTATTCTATAAGTATGTAATTTTATTTAGTACTCTGAGGGTGATGCAGATTTAAGAAAAAACACTTCAAGGGAAAATGAGTTTTTTGGTTGATTAACATTTATCATGGAAAAGAGCCATAAAATGTTAACAGGCCTCTTGGCCAGAAGATAATGTAAATCACCTGAGAACTTTTGCATACGGAAAGGTATGCAGAAAGAAAGCTTGGAATTGATAAGGGTCAGGACTGCTGCCCCTGCATGACTCTGCATCTTCCATTATGTAAAACTTACAATATATAACCACCTTTTGAAAATAAAGTTATGGGGTTTTTGCACAAGCTTGGCCTCCCCCATGTCGTACTTTCTTTCTCTCTTACTCTCTTTTTCAGGCTGACCCCTTGGAGTGAAGAGGCTCTCTGTGTTCACTTTTTTGCCTAGGCTTCTAAGACCCACTCAAGAAGGTGCCCAAGGTGGGGACACTTTCCACCATTCAAGAGGGCGCCTGCGGCCTATGTGAACAGAGCAAGTCTCTTGTCTGAGACTTTATTAGCTTTCTATGTAAACCAAGGAATATCAGCCTCTTTCTTCTATTCTCTTAACTACAAACTCTTTCCTTATCTCTCTCTATATCTCTCTCACCTCGCTGTCCATGCTTCAGATACCCTGGATCCAAGCTGGGCTGGATCCCGGTACTTTTCCTTCTCCAGGGGATCTCCCCAGCTCAGGGCTCGAACCCAGGTCTTCCACATCGTGGGTGGATTCTTTACTGCTGAGTCACAAGGGAAGCCCTGTTTTAGCAGAGGATGGTAAATAATACACTGGAGGGTATGTCCACACTGGGTTGTCTGTGGAACATCTCAGTGAAAAGTGAAACTAGTCAGAAGATACACTTTACTAGAATTACAGAGGTCCAATTGTTAAATAAATCATATAAGTGTATATACAATAATAATATATCATCATAAATCTATATTTTGACTTGACAGGATACCTGTAACACAGTGTGAGTTTAACCTATGGTGCCTAGATTACAAATAACATACACAGTATGATCCCAGTTTTCTAAATGACCCAGTACCTATGTATCTACCTCCGTATCTAGTCTATCTTCTCACCTACCTGCTCATCTATAAAGTATACACACCCAGAGATCTCAGCAGCAACTATTGCTAAATGTAAAACTTTATGAACATTATTTTCTTTCTCATAACTTTCCTTGCCAGTATTTTCTAACCACTTTTTAAAATATTTATTTATTTATTTGGCTGCACTGGGTCTAAGTTGGGGCAAGCAGGTTCTTTGATCTTCACTAGGGCAGGTGGGTTCTTTAGTTGTAGCATGCAGAATCCAGCTCCCTTACCAGGGACCAAACCCAGGCCCTATGCACTGGGAGCACAGGGCCTTAGCCACTGGGCCATCAGGAAAGCTCCTCTAACCATTTTTTGTAATTAGTTTGTGTTTGTCACTCAGTCATGTCCGACTCTTTATGATCCCATGGACTGTAGCCCACTAGGCCCCTCTGTCCATGGAATTCTCCAGGTAAGAATACTGGAGTGGATTGCCATTCCCTTCTCCAGGGCATCTTCCTAACCCAGGGATCAAGCCTGGGTCTCCTACACTGCAGGCAGATTCCTTACCACCTGAGCCATCAGGGAAGCCCCAATGAGTACACATAGCCTTTACAGTAGGAAAAGTATAGTAAAAGGAAACCTTCTAATGTCATATATCCTTGATATAAGACTTCTGTATTATCCACCCTCACCAGATCCCCTGCATCCAGCAGAGCACCATGGTCATGAAATACTGAATAATCATCACCTTCTCGAGGCATAAGACCAGGGAGGTAGGCTGATGGGTGGGACCAGAGAGAAGGAGTCCATGATAAAGGAGACTGAGCAGAGAGCCAGGTTGCAGTTATGGAACAAATGGGACATATGAGGACCTTCTTATTAAAAGTAGTGATTTCAGATGAACTTCTTTTCTTAAAATTTTTTATTTTGACAACTTCAGATTTGCAGACATGTTGTAAGGAAAGTCCAAAGAAATAATTCACAGACACTCTTCACCCAGACTCGTTATCTGTTAACATTTTACTACATTTTCTTTCCACTCTATTTCAAGGAAATTCAGATGCACAGAACAAGTCGGTATTAAGATATTCCATTTCCTAAATAATCCTACAATCATTCCCCTCTATGAGAACCCCTTTGGCAGGGACCTTCCTCTTTCAGAGGCTACTCCCTTCCCCTCCTAGCCCCTCCCACTCCTTGGCCAAGAACACTGAACAGGAAGAAGTGTTTGCTCAGGGATGCTGGTGAGACAGAGGCTACGTAAGGAAGGAAGGACACTGCCCACACACAAGGAGCCTGTTCTCACTGGAAGGGCCTCCACCCGCCACGCCAAGCACAAGGGCACTGGGAAAGATCCCCACCTGCAGACCAGACCAGCCTTCCAGGGAGACATCAGGTGAGTCTCTGCATGTCCTCTCTATACAGATTGTTGGCTCTGCTCCCAAGCCAAGGACCTCAGGGACACTTGTCCTGTCTGTCGGACTCCTGGCATAGTTCTTTGAAGACAGTGACTTCTGAGAGCTTAGACCGTATGGCCAAGACTACAGATGAAAGGCCCGGGGAGCAAGGATCATTTCAAGGTTAAGGGTTCTCAAAGTCCAGGAGAGGATTTATTCATCAGACAGAGTCTAAGAGCCACAGATGGGAACAGGATTGAGGCTGAGAGCTAGGGATAGCAGAGGAGAGGCAGCACACCGAGATCAGAGGTTCCCAAGGAGCACAAGCTCCTCCCTGTCTTCTGAGTATGTGCTGGGTCTCCTCCTTGCACCTATCAATGCCTGGCTTCCCGCCCCTAAGGGGTGCTCTGAGAGTCTGGCACGTCCCCCACTGGAAAGAAGCCTTGTCCCAGATTCTGATGGTGATATTCTGCTCTCATGCCCACAGGCTCCTCATCTCCTGCATCATGAACTGGCATATGATAATCTCTGGGCTTATAGTAGTGGTGCTTAAGGTTGTTGGAATGACCTTATTTCTGCTTTATTGTGAGTATCTGATCAACCTCTTACCGCAACTCAGATTGTACTGTTCTTGACTCTTCCCTTAGGATGCAGGGTTGAATATAAAGGTTAAGTGCTCAAGACTTTCCAGCTGAGGGCAATTGACAGCCCTTCTCATTCCCAGACACACACAGTGAGCAGGGTTCCTTGGTCTACCTTGGAGATACAAAACAGAGTGGTGTCTGATGATTAGACTTCCACACAAAATTTTTGCCACTAGAGTATTCGCTGGGTAATCTGAGCTGAAGTACTCTGCAGTGCTTGTTATAGTTGCTAATTTGAAAATACAGCTCCAGTCCAACCCAATGATAAGCTGTGGGATGTGCTAAGTCGCTTCAGTTGTGTCTGACTCTTTGCAATCCCATGGACTGTGACCCACCACGCTCCTCTGTCCATGGGGATTCTCCAGCAAGAATATTGGAGTGGGTTGCCTCTCCAATGCCCTCCTCCAGGGGATCTTCCCAACTCAGAAATTGAACCCAGATCTTTTAAGTCTCTTGCATTAGCAGGTAGGTCCTTTACCATTTGTGCCACGTGAAGCTACATTAAGGGTTAATGGGGTTTTACTCGGCAAAATATTTTCCTTTATGTACACAGAGACTAATTCATCCAAATGTTCAGAAAAAGAGGCTTCATATCAAAAGATTTTACCACAGTTGCAGCAAGTAAAATCTTCTCCAGCCTCAGAAGCCTGTGGGGAAGATAAATGAGGAAGGAAATGTGATTTGGAGGCAACAGTTGGGTAAGAGGTATCGACCATATGGCCCAATCTCAAGGTGCAGTTTCTACCACATAAGAGAGCAGGATGAGAATGAGTGAATATATCCACAGGAAACACATGCCCATCTTGGCTGACCCGAGCCAGCGAGCTCAACCCGTCCCACTGACAGGCGCTATGTCCCACCAGCCCCACAGTAACGTCTGTCTGTAACACTCACTGCACAGCCACCTTTGAGGCTGAGTCAACAGCTGATTTTCTTTGCAGTCCCACAGATTTTTGGAGAAAATTATGTCATCTTCATTCCCACAGAGAGCTCTCAAACAGGTAATGTACATGAAAATAACCTCCTCTCCCCTCTCCAGGTTCTTCTGTGCTTGAGTCTTAGAGACCTTTCTCAAAGCCTCCTTCCCCTAGACATCCTTCTGTAGAATGAGTTCATAAAGAGCTGCTAATTGTTATAAGATGAATGAGTTCCAAAACTCTTATGTACAACATAGTGACTGTAAGTACTAACAGTGTATTGTATGCAAGGAAGTTGCCAGAAGAGTAGATGCTCAATGTTCTCCCGACACACAAAAATAAGATGATTATGCGAGGTGATGGAGAAGTTAACCAACCTTATTTTGTTGATAATTTTGCAATAAGTACATGTATGAGATCATCATGTTGTATATTTAAACTTATACAATGTTATGTGTCAATGATATCTCAATAAAGCTGGAAAAGTAAAATGCAGCACGCCCAGAAAAACAGATCTTCCAATTAATTTTATTACTTTTAGAGATGAGAAACCAAGACTAGACTTGGTGAAATTTCAGATCCTATTTTCCTTTTGGGAATGAGGATGATTTGTGTATAACTAGATGGACAGGGAGGCCTGGCGTGCTGCGATTCATGGGGTCACAGAGTCAGACACAACTGAGTGACTGAACTGAACTTAACTGAGTGTAATGTGTTGTGAAGGTACTTTATAAACCCTGTCATTTAAAGAAACCCAGGCCCCACAAAAATCATCAAAAATTATATTCAACACCTTTTTTTTTTTTGGTGCCAAGCAGTATGCTAGACCAAACGCAGAAGGAGACTGAAAACAAGAGAAATTAGTCAGCTCTCATCTCTAAAACACAGTCCAGTGCCAGAAGCTATGGGGATAAAGACACGTCAGGCACAGCTCTTCTTATGAGCCCCACCTCCTTTTGAAGCTTTTCCAAGGATCTCTTTCACACTTGCTCTTAAGACAAACCTATTACTAACCACCTCTTTATCAGAAAGGTAATTTCTTCTTCATTTTTGTAGCAACTGAGGCACCCAGTAAGTACAGTGAGCCAAAAGGAAGAAACGCTCATGAAATATGTATACAGTTCTGTTCAGTTATAATCCCCAAGTTGTTTCTAATGAAAACCAGGTTATGCTATATTACAAAGAGCCTTTGAGCAGGGGACTGAAATAAAAAGTGAATGCTAACTTGCATGTTTTATATATGATTGTAAGTAGCTAACTGGCATCTGGGTAGACTAAACTGGTCTTCAACCACCATGGACAAACAACCAGTCCATTGAGGAAAAGTCTGATCAACCTCTGGAGCTACTGTAACTACTCACTCCAACAGCCAGTGTTCCCCCAAAATAATGAGGCCTCTTGGAGGCCTACTAATTCTCCTTTTATGTTTAAAGAGATGAATGGACTCTTCTCTGCTCACAGGAAATCTCTGGGGACTCCCCTGGCAGACCAGTGCTTAAGACTCTGTGCTTCTCTTTGGGGGGAGGGCATGGATTCAACCCCTGGTCAAGGAAATAAGATCCCACATGCCATGTGGCATAGCCAAAAAACAAAAGAGAAACCTCTAGAATGTCCATCTGCCTCCTTGCCTGCCAACATCCTCTAGTTCTGAATCTTATTCCAGTTGGCACAGTCCTTAGAGCTGAGGAGAGAGAGTCGAGAGCTGCCCATCAGGACTATGAGTTTTCACATAGGGTTTAAGGCACCAGCAGTGGGGAGAGCAGCAAAGGTGATCTGTGGAGCCTGGAGAGAAGCGCTCCAAACAGCTCTGTAAAAGGGAAACCACTGTAAAAGGTATAGATGGGAAAGAACAGAGAGGTTTCCTTTCTGGTACTAAGTGCATCTATTCCTCTTCCTTTCTCCTGCTCTTTTTCTTGGCATTTCACACTGTCAAGTATATGTGAGTGTGTGCCAAGTCATTTCAGTCGTGTCCAACTCTGCAACTCTATGGATTGTAGCCCACCAGGCTCCTCTGTCCATGGGGATTCTCTAGGCAAGAAGACTGGAGTGGCTTGCTGTGCCCCCCTCCAGAGCATCTTCCAAATCCAGGGATCAAACTCACATCTCTTATGTCTCCTGCATTATCAGGTGGGTTCTTTACCACTAGAGCCACCTGGGAAGCCCGTCCAAGGTATATATGAGACACCAAAAAGAAGATATAAGATAGGGCCCGAGGCAGTCAAATAATAGTAGTAGTTGGATGGACGTTCCAAAGGAAAAAAATCTGAAAAATTCCAACACAGAGTGGCAAAGAGTCTCTTGTTAATCCCACTGTCCATACTGGACATCTGCTGTGACATTTGTGTATCACATCCATCATCCAGCTATCTTCCGGTTTTCTTTTCATTTCAGTTCCGCAGATTTTGGGGAATGGCACTGTCAGCTTCACTCCAACAGAGAGCTACGGAACAGGTACAGTGCATGCTTTTAGCCCTCTCCACCTCCGGGTTCCTAGGTAGTGAATTCTTAGAGACTTTTCCCATTGTCTTCTTTCTTATGAAACTGTTTGACTCAATGGGGCCATATGACCTTATCATCATTCCCTTCAGGTTACAGACAGGGAAACTGGGGCTAAAGTGGATGAAATTTCTTCCTGGATTGAAGAGAGTTGTATTGATATAATAATTTTAAAGAAATCCACATCCTATTGTCTTATGATTCACTCCCAAGGTGCACATCCAAAATCTCACTAATCTCATCCTCTTTTTTCTTGGATTTCTGTAGTCTGCCCCAAGGGATGGTATTTTCATCAAGGAAGATGTTTTTTCTTGTCCAAATCGGAATTGTCTTGGAACAAGAGCATGAACTTTTGCAAAGAAAAAGGATCCACGCTGGCCATTGTCAACACGCCAGAGAAACTGGTGAGCCCATGGAGTGGTACCGAAAAGCAGCACCCCCTTCCCCAGCCTCAGTGGGTGGAGTTGAGTTGGTGGGGCAATTTGATTTGTAGAGCAGGGGATGATGGGTGGGGGTGTGATGGACGCAGGGTGGGAGGCTCTTCTCAATATTAGTGGGGTGTGTTCCTCGGACCCATCTGAGCTAATGAAATCCGCACTCAATGGTCTCTCCCATGAGCAGTGTGTTCGGGAGGGGCCAGGACATTTAAAATACAGGGAATGACTAAATGAGCTGATGTGTATAAAGCTTTTAAAACTACGGAATTCTTCACAGATGTGAGCTGTTAATGTTTGATCCCAATCAGCCTAATAAGTAAGGAAGTTTTTAAATAACAAAGTAATATGCAAAACAAAGAATCAGGTCATAGATTGGGGTTGCAGTGTGCAACTATGAAAGTAAAAATAGCTCACTCTATATATAAAATAAGATTTATTATCTCTTTTTATCATAATAACAGTTCTGAGGAGTTATAGTTCTTCATATTTTATATATGGGAAAACTAGGAAAACACCTATATTCCAATAAAAATTAGATTTTAAGAAGTGAATTTTCATGCTTAAATAAATAGAATAAAATTTAAATATAAAAAATTGGGGCACAGAAAAATAATTTGATCAAGGTCATATACCTAATAAATGATAGCACATGGAACTGAATTGAGATCTCTCTAAGTCCAAAACCCACACTCTAATCAATTTTAGGTCTTCCCAGGTGGTGCTAGTGGTAAAGAATCTGCCTACTGATATAGGAGACAGACACAAGAGCTGTGGGTTCGATCCCTGGGTTGGGAAGATCCCCTGGAGGAGGAAATGGCAACCCACTCCAGTGCTCTTGCCTGGAGAATCCCCATGGACAGAGGAGCCTGGTGGGCTACAGCCCAGGGGGTTGCAAAGAGTTGGACATGACTGAGCAACTGAACTTTAGGCCATAATTTTATTTACAGTTGCTTTTCCTTCAAACCCTAAGTACTTGCTGAGCACTGCATTGGAGAAGGAAATGGCACCCACTCTAGTGTTCCTGCCTGGAGAATCCCAGGGACGGGGGAGCCTGGTGGGCTGCCGTCTATGGCGTCGCACAGAGTTGGACACGACTGACATGACTCAGCGGCAGCAGACATTGAGCTGCACACAGCATTCTAGCTCCTTTCCGCTCTTCCCTTCCCACTTCCTCTAAAAAGTCTCTGGTGCTGAAGAGTTTATGAGAGCGTCTCTGTGAATCTCAGGAGTAGGTGCCCAACAGTGAGCAGGGATGGTAGTGATACAGCTCCTCTAGGGCTAAGGACTCAAGTGGGAAGAGAAAAGTGCCTTAAAGTAGAAAACCAAGAGAAGACAGAGTGCAGAAAAGAGCAAAAGGAAAGAGGAAAAGAGGAGAATGGGAAAGGAAGTCCATAACCTCTGTTCCTCTACTAAACTCTTAAGGGTTGCTGCATCTCAAAAGCCATCCTTGGCATTCTCTGCCAATTACACTTACACTCATGCTAAGCCCAGAAAAAGCTCATCACACCAATGGCTTGCTAATAACTCTCATATCCATGTCTTCAGTTCTCTTCCCTAGACCAGAAAGTGTATCACATTCCACTTAGATGTCTCAGAACCACCACAAACATACCATGCTTGAAACGAAATCAAATGTATTTTACTCCAACTGCTCCTCCTCTTGTATCCCAAATACTGGTGAGTCATCATGTCAACCGAAATGGAACACCGACAGTTTTCTGGGACTTTGCCTTTTCACTTCTCTCTAAATTAGCTGCTAACCAAGTTCTTTCCCTGCTATCTCCACAGCAAATCATTCAGCTCTCCCCTAGATTTCTTTGGGATTCTTCTAATTTCTCTCCTTGCCCCTAGTTTTGCCACTTCTTACCTGTCCTCCACAGATCTGACTTACTAGTTGCTCTAAGGCTCTAAACTATCTGTGCCATTTTCCAAAACGAATTGAGTTAAAGTCCAGTTTCGCTAACATGACATATAAGCCTTGTATGGTCCAGCCTCTGCCTTCTCTCCAATCCTGTCTCTGAACCCACCTCCCCCCTATTTCTGCACCAACCGAATTCAGCATCTTGTAGTTCCACAGATGCTCCAGCCTGTGGCGCTAGTGGTAAAGAACCTGCCTGCCCACTTAAACGTGTATGCTGCTGCTGCTGTTAAGTCGCTTCAATCGTGTCTGACTCTGTGCGACCCCACAGACTGCAGCCCACCAGGCTCCCCCGTCCCTAGGATTCTCCAGGCAAGAACACTGGAGTGGGTTGCCATTTCCTTCTCCAATGCATGAAAGTGAAAAGTGAAAGTGAAGTCGCTCAGTCGTGTCCGACTCTTAGCGACCCCATGGACTGCAGCCCACCAGGCTTCTCCATCCATGGGATTTTCCAGGCAAGAGTACTGGAGTGGGGTGCCATTGCCTTCTCCGGAAACATGTATACTATCATGTAAGAAACGAATCGCCAGTCTATGTTCGATACAGGATACAGGATGCTTGGGGCTGGTGCACAGGGATGATCCAGAGAGATGATATGGGGTGGGAGGTGGGAAGGGGTTCAGGATTGGGAACTCACGTACACCCGTGGCAGATTCATGTCAATATATGGCAAAACCAGTACAGTAATGTAAAGTAAAATAAAGTAAAAATTAAAATTAAAAAAAAAAAAAAAAAAAAAAAGAACTCGCCTGCCAATGCAGGAAACGAAGAGGAGCGGGCTCCATCCCTGGGTTGGGAAGATCCCCTGAAGTAGGAAATGGAAACCTACTCCAGTATTCTTGCCTGGAGAATCCAACGGACAGAGGAGCCTGACGGGCTACGTTCAATGGGGTTGGTCACAAAATGTCGGACACAACTGAAGTGACTGAGCACGCACGCACACTCTGCAGTCTGCCTGTAATCTAATGCTTCCTTTTCCAGGAAGTCCAATCCTGACCACCCCACCACCACCAGCAGCACTCCCCCCCCCCCCCCCCCCCCCCCCCCCCCCCCCCCCCCCCCCCCCCCCCCCCCCCCCCCCCCCCCCCCCCCCCCCCCCCCCCCNATTAAATGTTTCAATTAAAACTTCAACTAGAAAGGTTTCAGAAATTGTGCAGAGGATTCCTATATATCCCTTTCTCAGCTTCCCTGGTTATTAACGTCATGTGTAACCACAACAGTAATGATCAAAACCAGGAAATTAGCAATTATATAACACTGTTAACTCTGCTACACACATAATTCAAATCTCATTAACGGTTCCACTCAGTTTTTTATTTATTTACCATCAGCTGTGCTGTGCACTGTGCAGGATCTTAGTTCTCCGACCAGGGATTGAACCAGTGCCCTCTGCAGTGGAAGCGCCAAGTGTTAACCACTGGACTGCCAGAGAAGTCCCCACTTACATTCTTTTATGGATCAGGAACTGAGCTAGAATCTCCGCTTATTGTTACTTTTCCATAGTCTCCTTTTTTTGGGGACAGATTTTTTTTTGCTGTCATGATCTCTATGTTTAGTTTGCTTTCTTGTAGAATGTCTTCCTTCATGATTAAATTCAGGTTATGCCTGTTTTTGGTCAAGAATCCCTACGAGTGACGCTATGTCCTCTTGGCGCATCCTGTAAGGTGATGGATGGCCTTCTTTGTTTACTCATTTTGCCGTTTCCGTTAGTCGTGTATGGTACTACACTGCTTAGAATGTCAGCTTTTTGCCTTTGTGCATCTATTTTTCAGGACCTACCTTTCCTTGTGGTTTTCTCTGTTTGCTCCAGTTTATCTGATTTCTCGCTTTTCTACTTTCCTCATTGCCTTAAGGCTGAGCTCATCACGTGGCGGTGACCTTTAACCAGTATGTCCCCCAGGATGCGGAGGCTTATTATTACTGTCGACTGAAAAAAGATGTACAACTTAAGAGTTGTGAGTTAAGCTTTCAGTTCAATTCGGTCGCTCAGTCGTGTCTGACTCTTTGCGACCCCATGTATTGCAGCATGCCGGGCCTCCCTGTCCATCACCAACTTTATTTGGGGCAAAGTGAGGACTGCAGCCTGGGAAGTAGCATCTCAGATAGCTCTGAGAGACTGCTTCAAAGCAGCAGTGGGGGAAAGTCAATATATAAGGTTTTGGTAAAGGGGGAGTTCAAATACCATGAAGCACTCATTTTACAAAGGCTTTTGGTTAGTCATGAGGATCTGATATCACCATAAAGGGATTTGCTGCTTCTCTAGATATGAGGAGACTCAAGGATTGAGATAATAAAATCTGTTCGTAAGAACATCCAGCCATCTAAAGACCTGTCCCACCAGATTCCCTGGAGCACAGGGAGCATCACTCCACTCTGAACTCCCTCAGGGGTTGAGGGGCAACAGCTATAGCAGCTTGGGGTTCTGTCTCAGTAGAGGCAGATGGCAAGTGCCTTTGTTGTTCAGCCATTGGCAATGCTCTCGATAAGTGCCAATTTGTAGTTGATATTACCCATTTCGTGCTGTCCACACGTTCCCAATGATAACATGGTTTCAGTAATATCAAAGTGTAGCACCTAATAATTTTATTTATGGAAAGTTAATTTTATTTTCTAATTAGATAGTAGCATTTAATGTTAGGGGCTTCCACTGTGGCTCAGTGGTAAAGAATCTGCCTGCAATGCAGGAGCCTCAGGGGCTGTGGGTTTGATCCCTGGGTTGGGAAGATTCCCTGGAGAAGGGCATAACAACCCATTCTAGTATTCTTGCCTGGAGAATCCCATGGACAAAGGAGCCTGGCAAGCTACAGTTTATAGGATTGCAAAGAGTCAGACACGACTGAAGCAACTTAGCATGCACACACTTATTAATATTATAACAAATATATTGAAAAATATAGACAAATATGATAGACCAATATTATAATAGTATGTTGACTTTCTAATTTAAACTATTAATCCTTAGATCTTCAGTAATTTGAGGGGCAGAGGACAGGGAGATTGCCTACAACAGTATTTGATTGGTAGAAGAAACTGCATTTAGTTTTCTTTTTCATGTATTCTTATCTGTAACATCAGTGTTAAAAGTAATTGTTAGTGTAGAAGTGAAAATCATCAAGAAATATGACCATCATTAATACCCTCAAATTTAAAAGTAATATAGAGATTAAGTTATGGTTACAGATCAGTTTTGTATAGCAAATGGTAATAGAAATAAGCATAGTGTTCTTGGAGTGAAAACTTTGTAGTCTTAATGACTGTACCATTGAATTATTTTAAACTGTAAACCTGTTTTCTTCCTAAGGACTGAAAGAACATCTATAGCAATTAACTTAATGTGTCTTCATTCTGCTTCTGTGATGTGGCAGGTAGACACAGGCTGCTTTTCGTGGTTTCCAGGTGAGAGCCTGGGGCACAGAAGTAATAGGATGCTTTGTCAGAGATCGGTGGATTAGATGCAGACACAGGGCTGCGAATGGGCTCTTAGGTGGGTGCCTGCCCTCCCCTATCAGACTGTAAATCCTGGCAAATGAGAGAGGCTTCCTCAGGTATGGAGACTTTGAATCTGCTGATAGTAATCAAGCAGAGTGAAGTAATTCAGAAATACACTTTCTCTTTAAAAACAACAGTTAGTGTTTTATCACAGCATCATGTATAATGCAATATGATAAAGCCCCACTGAGCTTGACATCTGTGGGGAAACGAGCATTACTGTAGATTAGTGCCAGGGCAGAGAAATGACCCTATTATCTCTGTAACGGTAATACTGTGCCTCCCAGGGAAACTTGCATCATTAAGAGTGAGCTGTTATTCTCTTGCTGATTCTCCACAGGTTGTTAATATATTAAATCAGGAAGCATTGGAAAGTTTTTCAAGGAGCTTGGGAATATAACTCAAAAGTTTCACTGTTCAGCTTGACCTGAAACGTCAAGTATGTGTGTGTTTACACATGTACACACAAGTCTAGACATGAACACTTAGATACATCTCACAGCTCCATTCCTTTTACACACCTCCTCTTTCTATGTGAAAAACCTCCTTTATTTTCTGTTAAGTACTTCTTTATCTCTAAGATCTTTGCTTTTTCAGTTTCATGGTCTAGCATCTTGCATGCTAGACTGTATCCGTATCTGTTGGATACAGAGTCACTGTTAAAGAAATAAGCACATATTTATATTCTACATCACATAATATGTCTGTAATTTACACACTCTTCCATATTTTAAAAATATATTTAAGAAGACCTATAAGCATTCTCTTCTCTCCCTGTTCTGTGTCAGCCAACTTAGCATAGTCTAAAGTCTTAGCATGCAACCGCTTGAGTCCTTCAAGAATACATCTGACATCTGTCCCTAAATTAGAAGAAAATTGGGAGGAAAGAAGGAAGAGAATGGGAAATTAAAAGGGGCCAAGTGTACGCTAATTCATGCCATGAGCCTATCAGTGTATATGCAATTTGATATGTGTATTTGCAGTTAGAAAGGGAGCATATCTCTGGAACTTACAGTATACATTTAAAAATCCATCTTGTCTGATTTTTGAGCAAAAAATTGCAACTTTTATTTGGTCTTGGAAAGCTCTGTCTGTCTTTTTAAAGTCACACATTTTTGTCAGTCTCTGGTGCTGATGGGTTTCTCTGCGGGATGCTCATTTGTGCCAAGATTAGAATGTAACCAGCATGTGGTGAGATGGAGGGGCTCAGTTAGTCCCACTGCTGTGAAAACAGGAATCTATTGTGACTGCATAGGGGTCCTTCAGTTCCTGAAGTTTCACACTCTAACTCCTCTTACCTGCTCTCTTTCATAAAGAGATTTCATAAATCCATGGTATAGGAAGGATGATTGGAAATCATAATCTTCTTGTGAAATAAGTATCTTTTTAAGTTAATCAAACAAAAAAATACCTGTCAATTACAGCTTGCTTTCTTAGATGACCTGTTTGCCAAGTTTAAATAAATGAACATATTAAAATTACATTCTTTTTGTCGAAATATAGTTGATTTACAATATTATATTAGTTTTAGGTATACAACATAGCGATTCAGTAATTTTATAGTTCATACTTCATTTAAAATTGTGACGACGTAATGGCTATAATATCCTGTGCTGTACGATATACCTTGTTGCTCAACTGTTTTGTGCACAGTAGTTTTATCCCTTAATCCCTTACCTCTGTCTTGCCCTTCTTCCCTCTCCCTGTTGGTAGCCACAAGTTGTCTATATCTATGAGTCTGTTTCTATTTTGTTATATACCTTTGTTTGTTTTATTTTTAAAACTGCACATGTAAGTGATAAAATTCAGTATTTGTTTTTCTCTCTTTGACTTATTTCACTAAGCATAATAGCTTCTGGGTCCCTGTATGTTGCTAGAAGCAGCAGAGTCTCATTCTTTTTATTGCCATATAATATTCCATCGTATTTGTAGTGGTTGTTCANACATCTCACAGCTCCATTCCTTTTACACACCTCCTCTTTCTATGTGAAAAACCTCCTTTATTTTCTGTTAAGTACTTCTTTATCTCTAAGATCTTTGCTTTTTCAGTTTCATGGTCTAGCATCTTGCATGCTAGACTGTATCCGTATCTGTTGGATACAGAGTGACTGTTAAAGAAATAAGCACATATTTATATTCTACATCACATAATATGTCTGTAATTTACACACTCTTCCATATTTTAAAAATATATTTAAGAAGACCTATAAGCATTCTCTTCTCTCCCTGTTCTGTGTCAGCCAACTTAGCATAGTCTAAAGTCTTAGCATGCAACCGCTTGAGTCCTTCAAGAATACATCTGACATCTGTCCCTAAATTAGAAGAAAATTGGGAGGAAAGAAGGAAGAGAATGGGAAATTAAAAGGGGCCAAGTGTACGCTAATTCATGCCATGAGCCTATCAGTGTATATGCAATTTGATATGTGTATTTGCAGTTAGAAAGGGAGCATATCTCTGGAACTTACAGTATACATTTAAAAATCCATCTTGTCTGATTTTTGAGCAAAAAATTGCAACTTTTATTTGGTCTTGGAAAGCTCTGTCTGTCTTTTTAAAGTCACACATTTTTGTCAGTCTCTGGTGCTGATGGGTTTCTCTGCGGGATGCTCATTTGTGCCAAGATTAGAATGTAACCAGCATGTGGTGAGATGGAGGGGCTCAGTTAGTCCCACTGCTGTGAAAACAGGAATCTATTGTGACTGCATAGGGGTCCTTCAGTTCCTGAAGTTTCACACTCTAACTCCTCTTACCTGCTCTCTTTCATAAAGAGATTTCATAAATCCATGGTATAGGAAGGATGATTGGAAATCATAATCTTCTTGTGAAATAAGTATCTTTTTAAGTTAATCAAACAAAAAAATACCTGTCAATTACAGCTTGCTTTCTTAGATGACCTGTTTGCCAAGTTTAAATAAATGAACATATTAAAATTACATTCTTTTTGTCGAAATATAGTTGATTTACAATATTATATTAGTTTTAGGTATACAACATAGCGATTCAGTAATTTTATAGTTCATACTTCATTTAAAATTGTGACGACGTAATGGCTATAATATCCTGTGCTGTACGATATACCTTGTTGCTCAACTGTTTTGTGCACAGTAGTTTTATCCCTTAATCCCTTACCTCTGTCTTGCCCTTCTTCCCTCTCCCTGTTGGTAGCCACAAGTTGTCTATATCTATGAGTCTGTTTCTATTTTGTTATATACCTTTGTTTGTTTTATTTTTAAAACTGCACATGTAAGTGATAAAATTCAGTATTTGTTTTTCTCTCTTTGACTTATTTCACTAAGCATAATAGCTTCTGGGTCCCTGTATGTTGCTAGAAGCAGCAGAGTCTCATTCTTTTTATTGCCATATAATATTCCATCGTATTTGTAGTGGTTGTTCAGTTACTCAGTCATGCCCGACTCATCATCTTTATCCAGTCATCTGTTGGTGGATATTTCAGTTGCTTCTGTAAATTGACTATTGTAATTAATGCTGCTGTGAACATCGGGGTACTTGTATCTTTTCAAATCAGTGCTTTCATTTTCTTCAGATATATATGTATACCCAGGAATGGAATTGCTGGATCTTATGGTGATTCTGTTTTTAGTTTTTTTTGAGGAAACTCTGTACTGTTTTCCATAGTGCCTGCCCCAGATTACATTCCTATCCACAGTATACGAGGGTTCACTTTTTCCACATCCTCACCAGCATTTGTTATTTGTAGACTTTTATTTAAAATTTACTTAATTGAGTAAAAGTTTCTTTACGTTCTGTAGGGCTTTACAGTTATCACAAGTTTCATGCACATGATTTTGTACAGTCCCGTAAAACCCCTTTTCCCCCTACTCCTGTATTTCCCCTCCCTCTTCCCTCTCCCTATGGATAGCCACTGGTTTCTTTTCTGTATCTGTGAGGCAGCTGCTTCTTTTTTTCTTTTTTTTTAATTCACTAGTCTGTTGTATTTTTAGGTTCCACTTGGAAGTGATAATCATACAGTATTTGCCTTTCTCTATGTGACATTTCATTTAGTACAAAGCCCTACAAGTCCATCCAGGTTGCTGAAAATGGCAAAATTTCATTCTTTTTTTATGCCTGATTAGTATTCTGTTATATGTAGTGTGTGTGTATATTATATATAGACATATCTCACAGCTTTTTAATCCATTCATCTGTTTATGGATACTTAGGTTGCTTCCATATCTTGGCAATTGTAAATAATGCTCCTATGAACATTGGGATGCATGTATCTTTTTGAATTAGTGTCTTTGTTTGTTTGTTTGGATATATACACAGGAGTGACATTGCTGGATCATGTGATAGTTCTATTTTTCGTCTTTGGCAAAACCTCCGTAACTGTTTTCCACAGTGGCTGTAGCAGTTTACATTCCTACCGTCACTGTACAAGGGTTCCCTTTTCTCCACCTCTTCACCAGTGTTTGTTATTTGTGTTCTTTTTGATGATAGTCGTTTCAACAGGTGTGAGGAGATATATTCTTGTGGTCTCGATCTGCGTTTCTCTGATGATTAGCGATGATGAGCGTCTTCCCCCTCCCCCCACCATCTTGTGGCCACGCTTCATGGCATGTGGGATATTAGTTCCCCAACACTGAACCCATGTCTGTCTTAACCACTGGACCACCGGCAGAGTCCCCAGTGAGCACCTTTTCATATGCCTGTTGCCCACCTCTATATTTTCTTTGGGAAAAATGTCTGTTCAGGTCTTCTGCCCGTGTTTAAGGATCATTTCTTTGCTTTTTTGGTTCAATAACCAGATGATTTTGGTCATATCATTTGCAGATATTTTCTCCCATTCAGTAAATTGTCTTCAGTTTGTCACTGGTTTCCTCTGCTGTGCAAAAGCTTTTAATTTTAATTAGGTTTCACCTGTTTGTTTTTGCTTCCATTTCTTTTGCCTGAGGAGACAGAGACAAGAAAATACTCTTTTGATTTATGTCAAAGAGTGTTTGGCCAATGTTCTCTCCTGGAACTTTTATGATTTCCGGTCTTACATTTAGGTCTGTGTGTGTGTGTATGTGTGTGTGTGTTTAGCAGAATTTTATTAAAATATGAAAAGGTACAAAGAAAGCTTATGACATAGACATCAGAAGGGAGATGGAGGGTGCCCCCTTCACTAGTCTAAGCAAGGGAGTTATATACTTTTAAATTAATTATTACAATAAATCAAAGGAATGTCTCAAGGTTGAAAAAAAATTACCAGATGCACTCCCACAATTTACATTTTAAGGTAACAGGATTAGAACTTAACAATAGAAAGATCTTACCAGACCCACTCCCGTAATGTACATTTTAAGACAACAGGACTAGTCAGAAGGTTTTCAGGAAGGAGAAACTGTCCTCCAGCAGGATACATTGTCGTTACGTAATCCTTAGTACAAAGTTTAAACAGAGTTGTTTGTTGTGTAATCATCTGTTCAGGGCTTAAAGAAAAAACATTTTATGTGACTAAGACTAAGGAATGTAAAGAAAGAAAAAAAAAAGATATTTGTCCTTTTCTCCTCCATGAGAATTCCAGACCCCATCTCTTCCTTGAGAGCCCCAGATCCCTCTCCCCTCCTTGAGGACCCTGGACTTCTTATCAACCTGCCGAGGAATTGACTCTCTCATTCCTTGCTTTTCTTTTAGGAGAATATGGCTGTCAAGGGAAAAGGGGCACTCTCTTTCTGTAACTACTTCCCGCTGTCCAGGGTCACAGGCCTGAAATTGTTGAGGCAGCATAATCTCCTGACCCTCATATTGAGGGTCTCTGATCCAGGGGCACCAAGTAATAATTGGAGGAGGTTGTGGCTCTTGTAGGAACCTGGACAGCCATTTGTAGCTTAAAAGCTTTCAGACCGTTAGAAACAAATCCAGTTATACAGTCGTAGATGTAAGGCAAAATAGTCATTAAACCAAGCTAAAACATACTCAAAATTAAAAGTTACATTATGTCTGTGGTTACATCAGTCCATTTTAGGATTGTTCGGTGTCATCAGATCAAGAAGAGAGGTCACATATGATTGTTGTTGATGAAGGCATTCACAGAGCTGAAGAAGGTCCTTTCTTTGAAGCAGAGAAACCCACCATGGGGAGCCTGCAGTTGATGAGGAGGGGGGGGATGCTCCAGAGACCCAGCAATTAGACTGATTGTGGAGGCTGGGTCGGGGGTCACCTCCCAGAGTTCTCATAATGTCTGTCGAAAAGCTGAAAGCTGAATCACATAGTTAATTCTAAGGCTTTAGGATCTATGACAGTATCTGTGTGCAAAAATGGTCTGCCACTGAGACGGTCCCTTCTTAGGAACAGTTTGAGCCCTCATTAAAGCTATGGGTAAAACTTTAAACCAACTCTCTTGTGTTTCCTGAGTTAGCTTACACAGATGCCTCTTAATCATGTCATTAGCCTTTTCAATGTGACAATAGCCTATCAGTTCAGTTCAGTCGCTCAGTCGTGTCCGACTCTTTGCAACCCCATGAATCGCAGCATGCCAGGCCTCTCTGTCCATCACCAACTCCCAGNTAATGCTTCCTTTTCCAGGAAGTCCAATCCTGACCACCCCACCACCACCAGCAGCACTCCCCCCCCCCCACCCCGCACACACACACACCCCGCTCCTAGCACTTGCCTTACAATAACTATCTCCCCAAATCCATCTCACATATTACCTCATCTACAGTCTTTATATAGACCCCGAAATCCAGGTATAATTATTCACTTCCTACTTTCTCCCTGGGCATACATGCGTACTAAGTTGCTTCAGTCACATCTGACTCTATGAGACCCCATGGACTGTAGCCCACCAGGCCCCTCTGTCCATGGGATTTACCAGGCAAGAATACTGGAGTGGGTTGCCATGCCCTCCTCCAGGGGATCTTCCTGACCCAAGGATCCAACCCGCATCTCCTGTGGCTCCTGCATTGCAGGTGGATTCTTCACCTCTGAGGGGGGAAGCCCTCCCGGTCCATATCTAATACGTATTTCCTAAAAGCATTACACCTGGGATACCCTACTATGCTGGTCAACTCGTCTATCTTCTCTTATTAGATCTGCGGATTTTCAACATGTTGGGATAACTGAGGTTTTAGAAATGGTGATGAAATCTATTCCTCTCTTTCCAGAAACATTACATAAGCACAATATTTTTAATAAAATTCCAGTGGTTTTATAGATCCCTGTAGAAACCATCCCTGCTTCCAGCAAGAGATAGAAGGATTAAGAACGCTTGTGTTAGACCATGGGTCGGCAGACATTTTTTTAAACATAGATGGTATATATTTTACACTTTTCAGGTCATATGGTCTCTGTCACATCATAGTTCAAGAGCAGCTATACACAATATGTAACAAATTGCCACGGCTTGTTCCATTAAAACCTTGTTTATAAAAATTTGCTCCAGTCTGAATTTGACCCACTGCCCATATCTTGCCAACCCATTTTAGATCATAATTTTTTTTTAAAAAAAAGAAGCAAATTTACTTCTGTATCTCCACCCTAATACAATGCCTGGCACACAACAGAGACTCAAAAAAAGTTTACTAAATGAGTAAATCTGATAATCGAGCTTTAAAAATAATTGAGTATTTCAGGGAAGAAAAATATTAGGAAAGGAAGAATAAAGGCAGTAACCATTGGGATGGAGAGAATACTTAAGTGGGCGTGGATAGCCATGGTAACGGGAGGAATGTGAAGAATGCAGGAGAGTACAGGGGACTCCCAGGTTTCTGGCCAGAGTGATTTGTGACCCCTTAATTTAACGCAGAAAGTAAGATGTCTAAGGTCACTGTCATTTTAGCAGGCACTCAATCAGTTCAGTCGTGCCTGACTTTTTGTGACCTCATGGACCGTAGCATGCCAGGCCTCCCCTGTCCATCACCAACTCCTGGAGTTTACCCAAACTCATGTCCTTTGAGTCAGTGATGCCATCCAACCATCTTATCCTCTGGCGTCTCCTTCTCTTCCTGCCCTCAATATTTCCCAGCATCAGGCTCTTCTCCAGTGAGTCAGTTCTTCGCATCAGGTGGCCAAAGTATTTGAGTTTCAGCTTCAGTGTCAGTCCTTCCAGTGAACACTCAGGACTGACTTCCTTTAGGATGGACTGGTTGGATCTCCTTGCAGTCTAAGGGACTCTCAAAAGTCTTTTTCAACACCACAGTTCAAAAGCATCAATTCTTCAGCACTCAGCTTTCTTTATAATCCAACTCTCACATCCATATAGGACCACTGGAAAAACTATAGCCTTGACTAGACAGAACTTTGTTGGCAACTGATTATTTCTTGTGGCATTATCAGCTTTGGCAACACACTTTCAAATCTGCATGTTTTCCCTTGCCAAGTATTCAAGGAATTAACTTGATCCAGTCTTGCTATTGCTGCTGCTAAGTCGCTTCAGTTGTGTCTGACTCAGTGCAACCCCATAGACGGCAGCCCACCAGGCTCCTCTGTTCACAGGATTCTCCAGGCAAGAATACTGGAGTGGGTTGCCATTTCCTTTTCTAATGTATGGGTGCATACTAAGTTGCTTCAGTCGTGTCCGACTCTGTGCGACCCCATGGACAGCAGCCCACCAGGCTCCTCGGTCCATAGGATTCTCCAGGCAAGAATACTGGAATGGGTTGCCGTTTCCTTCTCCAAGATGATCCAGTCTTATTTGGAATGTAAAACTTCTGGCAATGAAAACATTCTTATGCAGAGTAGATCAAAGAAAGTTGTATTTTAAATTACCCTTTTTTAGATGGTATAGTCCTCTCCTCCCTCATTTGCAAAGCATCAGCATCACCTGGGAATTTGTTAGGAATGCAAATCCTTGGTCCCTTACACCAGACTTAATAAACCAGAATCCAGCAATCTATGTTTTAACAAGACCTCCTCATGATTTTGATGCTCTGGGTAAAATGATACTCACTTCTCTAGGGCTGGTGGGCAGTGCCAGGGATAGCCAGCCCTGGAGTCCTTTACTTGTTCCCAGAATAAGATATAATCATGAGCCCACTGGCACGAAGGAAGCAGCAGAAAAGAACTTTTTGCTGATTATTTTATCTCTTTTTAATTTCTAGAAATTTCTCCAGGACATAACTGGTGCTGAGAAGTATTTTATTGGCTTATTATACCAGCCTGTAGAGAAAAAGTGGCGCTGGATCAACAACGCTGAGTTTAACGGCAAGTACGTGGACATCTCACATTTTTCTGGGATCTTAGATGCTTCTAGAGACTAGACCCAAGACTCAGTGGGTTTACCCTGGAACAGCACAAAGGCTGAGCCTTAGCTGCATAGTCTCTTCCTCTCCTTTATTCCAACCCGCTTATCCCCAGAGATAAGCGGGGTAAATTTTTTATTATGGAAAATATCAAATATTTATGAGTAGAGAGGACTGTTCACTCAACAAATTATTTTGTTCAAATCAAGATCCAAACAAATCCACATACATATCATGTTTGATACATCTCATAAGTATCTTTTAACCCAGAGATCACATTGTTTTAACTAAGTTCTTACAAGTTCCCCAGATGTGGCTTCTCTATCTAAAGAAAGGTTATTATAAACAAGTTATCTATACCTTAAAGCTATTAAACTTTAACTCCCAAGATCTATGTCCTATGTATTATTCCATGGCCATAGCCATGGTGGGGAACATGACTTCCCAGTGGACCTATGAAAATGGTGAGTTAGATAGAAAGCAAGTCAGTTGGCCAGACTGTAACCAGCTGCTCGCAGAGAGGAGTAAGTGAACATTCAATCAGGCCCTTGCTAAGCACTTTACACATCATTCCTGGTAGTATTCGCAGTGATGCTATTAGGAAAAGCCTTTATTGATTCCCACTGAACAGACAGCTGAATTAAGGATGAGAGACTTAGAGATGTGTTGAATATCACAAAGCCAGGGTGTGGGAGAGTTGCAGTTCAGCCCTGCATCCACTTGGCTCCAAAACTTGTGACCTTCCCATGAAACCAGACTCTTTCCTGTCAGACTGAAAGACAGTTAAAAGAGGGATGGAAAGACCAACCAAGTTTTTCATAAAGCCAGCTGGTGTCCTTCCTCCTTCTCCTCTTGGGCCTCCTATTGAAAACATAGGACCTCCAGCACTAAAACATTATGTCTGGGAGAAAAGGGGACAAACAACCCATGAGGTGTTTCTAACCAAACAGAGTGAGTTAATCCAAGACAACGAGTCTGTAAAAGCTCACAGGAGACTGACAGGAAAGCATCAGTTTTTGAGCTGGATTTGGGGATGTTGCTGCTGCTGCTGCTGCTAAGTCGCTTCATGTCCGACTCTGTGTGACCCCATAGATGGCAGCCCACCAGGCTCCCCTGTCCCTGGGACTCTCCAGGCAAGAATACTGGAGTGGGTTGCCATTTCCTTCTCTGTGGGGATGCTGAGGGGGTACCAGAACCAGGAAAAGGCAGGGCTGAAAAGACAGGCCTTAACCATGTTTTCTTTTCTCAACTAGCATTACCAATCAGGGTCAGAATTTCCACTGTGTGACCATAGGCCTAACAAAGACATACGATGCTGTTTCATGTAACATCACCTACCGCTGGATCTGTGAGAAGAAGGCCCAATGATGAAGTTCTCTGTGGCCTCTGACAAGAACAACAGATATACAACAGAGACAGCAAAAGAGCATATTGGCAATTGGGACTGAATCAGGAGATACAGAACATCAAATTTGTACGTCTGTCTTCCACAGGTCACTGGAGAACCCCCTAATAGCTCCTCAGTGCCAAAGCACCAGGCCCTCCACAAATATACTTGCAGACATACAGCTGAGGCAAGCTCCTCATTCTGAATCAGCAACTCCCTGAGACCCTATTTCCTGGGAGAGTCACACCCGTGGCTTTGGAATCTACACGGGTCAACTAATCAAATGATCTCTTTATCCATCTGTCTACTAGTAGAGGTCCTTGGCTATTGGGGGAAATCAGCTTCTGCATTCCACTTTGAGGGACTGGATACTATTAATATCACCAGGAGACAGACTCAATTTGATGGAGACAACCGGTTGATACAGAGATGAGGTCTGCTTCTGTAGAACAAGGATTTCTGACTGATCAACAGGCTTTGTTTTGTCCTCAGAGCACATGACCATACTACCAGGGAGGAACTGAAGACTGAGCAGGTGTGAACGTTATTTAAAGAATAGCAAGAGTGGAAGAGGGATAAACTCAGCTTCTGCAGCTCACTTTTGTTCCCAAGAGACCCCTGCTCTCATACCTTCCAGCCTACCTGGGGAGGGACAGCAGAGGCCCTCTTCAATCTGCTTTGAGGCCAGGCCTAGGAATGGTCTTGAGAGCTAAGCTAGGACCAGAGACAGCACTGTTCATGGGAATGGAGAGGGAGCTGGGCAGGGCAGAAATCTGCTAGGAAACCTCTCTGGAGACTTCCTAACACCCAAGATGACCACACTTCAGAGAACCAAATCTCTGTTCTTCAGCAAAGTCCTAAAGAAATAAGCTAAATATTTCCTTAGTCTTGGCCTGAATCTCCATTTTAATGGGTTTTGATGACCTGTTTGTTGAGTATACATTAAGAATTTGGTATAGTTCCTTGGGTCCAAGTAGTCATAATATATTCCTGCCTGCAGTTCTAGAGAGATCATGCTGCCAGGTACAATCTACTCACCGCAAAGATGCCAGCACTGGTTGGTACTACACTGACCCAGGAATGGTCCAGCTGACCACAGAGTAGAAAAAGAGGAGGACTACTCAAGGAGACATTGGACGGAGGCAAGTTGTGGGCATTTGGTAGAAAGGGAACTCCAGGGACACAGGAGAGCCATATGCAGGAGGAAAAAGAGCTCATTTGGCCATACTGAAAGAAAGGCAAGAGAAAGGTAGAAAAGTCTTGTGGGCATCCTATCTGTCCTCTGTACTTGCAGGAAGACATCAGCTACAGACCCTTCTCAGTATGTGGAAAAGAGAAAAGAAATATGTATGTGTTTTAGTTTAACAAGAATTAAGACATAAATAAGAACAGAGTCATTGGAAAAGACCTTGATGCTGGGAAAGATTGAAGGCAGGGGGAGAAGGGGACAACAGAGGATGAGATGATTGGATGGCATCACTGACTCAATGGACATGAGTTTGAGCAAGCTCCAGGAGTTGGAGATGGACAGGGAGGCCTGGCGTGCTGCGGTCCATAGGGTCACAAAGAGTCGGACACAGCTGAGTGGCTGAATTGACTGACTGAAGCCATGAGGGAAGTTTGCATAAAACTACTAGAAATTATAGTCACTCAAGTAAAGAGATCACTATGTCTAATAAAAATGTACTACAATGATTGTGAACATCCCTTTATGTATGTCGAATTAAATTGATGACAGTTTTAAAATTTATTACAACACTAAGCTCTGTTTCTATATTCCTAGGCTTCCCAGTTTGGGGTTAATTAGCATGGCCACTTATAATGTTTAAAAATGAGATTAATACACTATGTGTTAAAACTTGCATGTAGAAGCATTGGACTGGCCAAAAAGTTTTCATTCAGAGTTTATCCCAAATGAATTTTTGGCCAGCCCAACAATTTGCATCTTGGTGGAGTGGATGTTGGAATGATATTAGAAGTCAATGGAGATACAAGCTTTCTGATGGTGTCAGTGACAAGCAAGTGCTACAGGGAAGGAAGGCGGAGGTTGAAAGTGTGGTAAAGGAAAGAATGAACAGAATTCTGAGATAAGGTAAGCCCCAGGATTCAGACAGCAAAAGGAAAAACCACAGCCCTTCTGTTTGGCAAAGGGAGAACTGAGGTTGCCACACTTCCTGTTTTACGACAGAATAAGTTGCAGGCATTTATAGTCAGGAAATGTAGACACTCAGTGGTTTCCCTGGTGGGCGGCTCAATTTTTCCCCAAGATGAGGTGGTATTTCCACACAAGTTCTAACCACAGGGAGCTGGGATGGGGCTACTGGTGAGGGGAGCTGGGAGCAAATATGTGGACTTTGGTTTAAGTTCATTACTAGAGAACGGGCTTTCCTGGTAGCTCAGACACTAAAGAATCCACCTGCAATGTACAAGACCCAGGTTGGATCCCTGGGTCAGGAAGATTCCCTGGAAAAGGAAATGACAACCCACTCCAATATTCTTGCCTGAAGAATTCCATGGACAGAGGAACCTGGCAGGCTACAGTCCATTGGGGCTCAAAGAGTCAGACATGACTGAGTGACTTTCACTTTCACTGGAGAATGGGGGGAGGGTTGCTGAATCCTTAGAAGGGTATACCCATGGCAGATTCATGTTGATGTATGGCAAAACCAATACAATACTGTAAAGTAATTAGGCTCTACTTAAAATAAATAAATTTATATTTTAAAAAAGAAAAAGAAAAAAGAAGAGTAACTATAGCCTTATTGGGAAGCAGTGGTATTATTTTTTTTAAAAACAATGGAAATTTAATAAACTATTGGATTAGAGTTTTGATTGTGCATCCAATATGATATGTGAATCCATATGGATTTCTTACTTGTTCTGTGCCTTGATTCCCTTACCTATTACATGAAGCGGTAATACCTGGCTCACAAAACTCTTTAAGATATATATGAAATAATATCCACACTGTGTGTGTATTTCAACAGCAATACACAATGAGGGACACCCATTGCGGAAGATTTGATTCATCCAAGAAGTGGCTCTTTAATTTGCAAGAAGTTGAATGTAGGCAAGACACCATTTCTCACAATCTGTTTACTCCCTTACAATATGGGAATAAAAACCTGCCAAAGTCAGGGAAAGGTGGCTCAAAATTTCTGTGGCCCCCTGGACATCAATGCCATGCGTTCCTCGTCTCTGGCTTATGCACAAATTCCTCTTCCTCTCTGTGTGACCTACTGGTCCCATGAGTAAAGTCACTGATCCTCTTGTCCTCGGTGTTGACAAATCAACATGGGTGGATGGATGACTGGAGGCATCAGGTACAGGCAGCCTTCGCCCACTGTCCCTGCTGCCAACCCCCCACTTCCAGAAGCCTTTGCCTTCTGGTTAATCCTACTTTACCCGCTGAGTTTCTCACAGCACAGACCAAGTAACAGTGCAGTAGAAGCCTTAGCTCTCCTCTACTTTCCCCTCACCTCTGACTGACGTGGTGATTTAGGATTCACCAAAGTCTCCTGCAGAGGGTCCTCAAGCTTCCTTCAGACCATCTTCTCTACCAGCCATGAGTCTGAGGCAGCAGAGGTATTTGAATATCTCCAAAGCTACAGTTCATGGTCGATGTCTCTCAACGCAGGTACAAAAAACTGAATCAGTCACAATGCTTCATTTACAAGGCATTCCCTACCCTGGTACATACGAGATCTTCCATGTACACATAACTTCAGGGGACCTCTGGGTGCACAGTGTCCTTAGAGGAAGTATGTTTCAAGTATAGCACAAAGACCTGTGTAACATTCAAAGAAGAAGCTGAAGATACAGAAGATTTTTATGATGTTCCCTGAGTTTTAGAGCTATCGAGAAAGTGTTATGAGAATTTCTCTTGTGAGATCATCAAAGTCATCAATAACCTACACATAGTGAAATCCAGTGGTCATCTTACTTGACCTCTCAGGACAATACAACATAGTATATTAAGACATCACTCTTCTGGTTTACCTCCCATTGTGCTGGCTGTTACCCAGTCTCCCTCACTGACTCCTATTCATTAGTTGGTTCCTAAATATTGAAAACTTAGGGCCCAGTCATATGCATTATTATTCTCTTTATCTGTGCTTCATTCCTTGGCCAATCAGTTATTCTCATAGCTTTAAATACTACCTACACTCACTCTTGGGCTTCCCTGATAGCTCAGTTGATAAAGAATCCGCCTGCAGTGCAGAAGACCCTGTTTCAATTCCTGGATCAGGAAGATCCACTGGAGAAGGGAATACCCACTCCAGTATCCTTCAACTTCCCTTGTGGCTCAGCTGTTAAAGAATTCACCTGCAATGCAGGAGACCTGGGTTCCATCCCTGAGTTCACCAAAGAATTGATGTTTATGAACTGTGGTGCTGGAAAAGACTCTTGAGAGTCCCTTGGACTACAAGGAGATCAAACCAGTCAATCCTAAAGGAAATCAGTCCTGAATATCCATTGGAAGGACTGAAGATGAAGCTGAAGTTCCAATGCTTTGGCCAACTGATGAGAACTGACTCATTGGAAAAGACCCTGATTCTGGGAAAGATTGAAGGCAGGAGGAGAAGGAGACGACAGAGGATGAGATGGTTGGATGGCATCACCGACTCAATGGATATGAGTTTGAGCAAGCCCCCAGGATTGGTGATGGACAGGGAAACCTGGTGTGCTGAAGTCCATGGGGTAGCAAAGAGTTGGACATGACTGAGCAACTGAACTGAAATGAACATCACTCTCAAATTTATGTATCCAGCCTGAAAGTTCCCTGAACTCCAGGGTTTTATGTCGTCTNCAAGCCCCCAGGATTGGTGATGGACAGGGAAACCTGGTGTGCTGAAGTCCATGGGGTAGCAAAGAGTTGGACATGACTGAGCAACTGAACTGAAATGAACATCACTCTCAAATTTATGTATCCAGCCTGAAAGTTCCCTGAACTCCAGGGTTTTATGTCGTCTCCTCAACATGTTCTCTTAGATATTTAATATTAGACATCTCACACTTAATTTGTTCATAACTGAGCTCTTGATATTGCCCCCAACTGGCTCATCCCATGGTACCATCTCAGTCAACAGAATTTCATCTCAGTTAATATAATTTTATCCTTCTAGTTTTTTAGACCCCCCCCAAAAAAATTGTATAGTCACTAACTCCTCTCTTTTTTCATATCAAAAAACTAATGCTGTTGTCTATAGATTGATATAAATAAGATATTAGTTATATATAAAATATAGTCTTTAGAAACAGACTTTACTGCCATTGCCTTCATCCAAATGATTATCACCTGTTGCCTAGGTTATTGTAAAGGTCTCTATGGCTAATTAGACAATCATCTAAAATATTCACTCTCGTCATCCCTGTCAAAGCAAAACTTGCCCTGGACAACACTAAACAGGCAAAGAAGACTATTCAAGGTTATCACAACAGGAAAGGGAACCCATGCCTGCACTATCTTCACTCAAAGAGTGGGAGAGTTTTTAACCATAGAAATGAACTACTGGAAAAGTACTGAAGGACTTTAGCCAGGAGATGTTGATCAATAGATGTTGAGCACACTGAGTTTTCCTGAGTTTGTAAAAGGTGTTTTTCTGTGATGAGTCCAACTCTGCTTGCTATCTGCTTGTATCCATCAAAGTCAGGCTCATCCCCTCCCACAGAGAATGGGAATAAGGGCACTTTCTTCCTTGATGATTATGTTTCAAAGGTATGGCTCCCAAGTCCCAAGAAAATCCTCCTTGGGATGTAAAACTGGCAGCAGGGTTTTAAAAAAGTTTACATCGCAAAGGGACGGAAAAAGATTTTACAATTGCAAGTGTTCTAATGCAAGTGTCAGGGGCTTAGAGTCAGGAATAAGCCCAGCTTAAGCACTCATCTCACA
>SJYA01000655.1:414388-427813 GCA_006410615.1 Neotragus moschatus
GAATGAACAGAGTATCCATGCTGACCTGTTTTCCTTCTGCCTACAGGATGGGACTCTCTCACTCTTTACAGAGGACGTGTCTGCTCAGCCTGTGGCCTCTCTCCCTGGGGATCCCCTACAGAACAGGAGGCATGCACAGAAGAAAGAGGAGGGGTGAGAGGGCAGGGTCTCAGGTGACGTCAGAGAGCTCTGTCTCCAGCACTCGGGACAGCAAAATGTGCTTCCTGCTCTGGAGGAAATGGGTTCACCGTGCAGCTCGCTTAATCCATTCTTCACGTGCCAGGTGGCTTTCTTCTACCTGGTAGCAAAGCCCAGAACTTCCTATTCCGATCCTCTCCTGCTAGCTCCTTCACAGAGGGGAACCACTGGCAGACACTCACCCCCAGAGACGGGGACTGGACTGCAAAGTTCTATGGCTCTGGGGTCAGCCCTGGGTGCTCCTGCTTGATGAGTGCTGGGCAAGGCCTGTGGGTCACGGCAAACTACTGCTCTCTCCACTCTCAGGGAAAGAGGGAACACCTCGCACCAGCACCTTAGGGGAAAGTCTAGTGATATAAGTGAGAGCCTGACCATGATTCTCTGTGTCTCTCTCTCCGTTTTCCCTTTGTCTCTCTGTCCCCAGGGAGACTGATTCACTGAGCAACTAAATCTGTTAAGTTCAGAGAATCCCTAGAGAGGCAGTGAAGAGAGTCAGAGAAACTTTTCCCTTTTCCTCTCGAGGCTAATCAAGTTTAGAACATGGAGGAGTTCTAAATGGGCAAACTTGAAATCTCTGAGGCAAGGAGTTTCTCAACACCGAGCTGGCCTCCCCTCAGACCCCAAGTCCTGGCTGTCATCAAAACAGTCAAAAAATAGTCAGGCCCTGCTCTCTTCTCTGTCTCCCTGATTCCATCCAGCCCTGCAGAGCCCAGTGACCCACAAACATAAGACACCTCAGCTGGCTCTGCTGCTGCTGCTGCTAACTCACTTCAGTTGTGCCCGACTCTGTGCGACTCCATAGACGGCAGCTCACCCGGCTCCCTCGACCCTGGGGTTCTCCAGGCAAGAACACTGGAGTGGGTTGCCATTTCCTTCTCCAATGCATGAAAGTGAAAAGTGAAAGTGAAGTTGCTCACTCGTGTCCAACTCTTAGCGATCCCATGGACTGCAGCCTATCAGGCTCCTCCATCCATGGGACCTTCCCGGCAAGAGTACTGGAGTGGGGTGCCATTGCCTTGTCCATCAACTGGCTCTAAAACATATCAAAACCCAACAGCCACCAAATAGCCTCTGTCAAAAGTTTTCCTTCATCCCAATCCCCAGGAACCCCATCTTTTCCCGATGATCTCTGCACTCCACCTACCAGATACTCTCTGACCACAGTTATGGCAACCTGAGAAGAGGGAAAGACCAGGGAGAAACTACCATGCACCCTAACCCCACAGCCTGTGAATGCCACAGACCCTTCCAGGCTCTTCATCCTGCATACAGTCCAACTCTGCTGCTCATTCACACATTCCCTTAGGTGCCAAATGCTACTGGCGCACCTTCCTGACCTGTCTGAAGTGAGAGGTACAGGCAGAAGAAGCAATATACAGGACTGACTCCCCCAAATATTAATAGTATAGAAAAGTGAGAACAGCCAGGATGCTGAATGAGAGAGCGAAATTACATTTTAAATATTTATAACTACCTTATTAAAACAACTCAATTTAAAACAACTCCTGGTAAGAAAATAAAGTTTAACAGAGGAATAGAAAACAAATTCCCTCTCACCAATGTACAATTCTCCTGACCATCTCATACATCTAAATACTATGATTAATTTCTGTTATGTCCATACAGAAATTTTCTATCATACACATGCATATCTCTATAAATACCTTCACCTGCAACATGGACATTTGTACAGTAACAGCTTGTAAATCATATTACATTTCTTAGCTGCTTTCCAATCACCTTCCGAAAAGTTGTATCAATTTATAATCTTGAAATGATGTTATATTGGGGTCACCCAGACAGATTTCTACAGGAAGTTGCAGGAAATTTTTATTCTCGTGTTCACCATATGACCTTCCCAGTAATCATACTAACATACAAGGAGACAGTAACTACATTATGAAGGGAAGAAACATCCCAGGGCTCCTCATCCCCGTGGGAACTGTGATGACAGCTGCTCAAGACACTGCTGTCTCGGCTACTGCCTCTGAGCTCCGAGCGTGTCGGTTCCTATCAAGACTGTTTGTAGTATGTGAAGCAAGGCTACTGGGACATGAGGAAATCTGAGGGAGGTAAGGTAGGTAGATGTTTCCTCTCAGAACCCTTATTCCAAAGCCAAACTCCCCAGTTCAGGACGTGGTTCATTGACCCTACGTGTCCCTCCAGTGATGTTTACGGCCACAGGAGCCCAACAGACACTTCAAAAGTAGGAAGGAATGTACAGTAACAAAACCCATTAGGAAAAATTTTGTCAGTTTCTTAAAGCTAAGGATATAGCTATTATGACACAGCAATTCTGCTCCCAGAAATTTACCTAAGAAATGAAAAGATACATCTTCACAAAGATGTCTGTTCTGATGTTCCTAGCTGTTTAATTCTTTTACATCAAGTGATACAGAACAGGTAGCCCCAACAAAACAATGGTATGTCAGTCTTCATTATTCACATATTCTGTATCTGTGCATTCATCTACTCACAAAAACTTATGTGTAGCTCCAAAATCAGTATTTCCAAGCAATTTCCAAGGTCATAAATCAACATGGGCATGTGTGCTCATAGCAGAAAACTAGAGTCCCCTGGAGCACATGTTCTCAGCTGAGGTTGAAGAAGGTACAACCCTGCCTCTTGTTGTAGCTTCTACACTGTAGATAAATGTCTTTTGTGCCCTCCAATTAGCAACATGTTTTTGACATTTATTTGCATTTTGTTGGTGATTTTGCTGCTTAAGCTATCATTGCTTTTCAGTGACCAAGACACATCTGACTCTTTGTGACCCCATGAACTGCAGCATGCCAGGCTTCTGTGTCCCTCACCATCTCCTGGAGTTTGCCCAAATTCATGTCCATTGAATATGTGAAGCCATACAACCATATCATCCTCTGTCACCCTCTTCTCTTTAAGTCTTCAATCTCCCAGTATCAGGTGTTTTTTCAATAAGTCAGCCGCTCTCATCAGGTACCCAAAGTATTAGAGCTTCAGCTTCAGCATCAGTACTTCCAAAGAGTATTCAGGGTTGATTTCCTTAAAGGGTGTCCAATTTGATGACTCTTAAGCATAATGTTTTTGCAAACTGTGGAAAGTTCTTAAAGATATGGGAATACCAGACCACCATATCTGCCTCCTGAGAAATCTGTATGTAAGGCAAGAAGCAACAGTTAGAATTGGACATGGAACAATGGACTGGTTCCAACTAGGAAAAGAAGTACATCAAAGCTGTATATTGTCACTCTGCTTATTTAACTTATATGCAGAGTACATCATACAAAATGCTGAACTGGCTGAAGCACAAGCTGGAAGCAAGATGCAGGGAGAAATATCAATAAACCTCAGATATGTAAATGAAACCACCCTTATGGCAGAAAGTGAAAAGGAACTAAAGAACCTCTTGGTGAAAGTGAAAGAGGAGAGTGAGAAAATTGACTTAAAACTCAACATTCAAAAAATGAAGATCATGGCAAAGAGTCCCATCACTTCATGGCAAATAGATGGGAAAATAATGGACACAGTGACAGACCTTATTTTCTTAGACTCCAAAATCACTACAGATGGTGACTACAGCCATGAAATTAAAAGATACTTGTTCCTTGGAAGGAAAGCTATAGCAAACCTAGACAGCCTAATAAAAAGCAAAGACATTACTTTACCAACAAAGGTCCGTCTAGTCAAAGATATGGTTTTTCCAGTAGTCATGCATGGATATGAGAGCTCAACCATAAAGAAAGCTGAGCACCAAAGAATTGATACTTTTGAACTGTGCTGTTGGAGGAGACTCTTGAGAATCCCTTGGACTACAAGGAGATCCAACCAGTCCATCCTGAAGGAAATCAGTCCTGAATGTTCATTGGAAGGACTGATGCTGAAGCTGAAGCTCCAGTACTTTGGCCACCTGATGTAAAGCACTGACTCATTGGAAGGACCCTGATGCTGGGAAAGATTGAAGGCAGGAGGAAAAGGGGATGACAGAGGATGAGATGGTTGGATGGCATCACTGACTCAATGGGCATGAGTTTCAGTAAGTTTTGGGAGTTGCTGACAGACAGGGAAGCTGGGTGTGCTGCAGTCCATGGGGTGGCAAAGACTTGGACATGACTGAGTAACTGAACTGAACTGAAACATAATGCTGAAATGCTTATCTCCTGGTGCTAAGGGCAAGAAGGTTGTTATGTGCCTTATGGGGAAAATAAGTTTAGATAAGTATTATACAAGCTTCATTCTTTAAAATACATGTTTGCTAAAATTCTTCAAGCATGAGTTACAAGCTGTTGGCTGTGTGTCAATCTTCATGGATCAATAATACATGTCAAGCAAGGTGTCACTGAATAGACTGATGCAACTTAGCAGCAGCAGCAGCACTGAATAAAAACAAACATAAAACAAAGTTACATGCTGATTAGTTGATGAAAGGAAGATTTAATCACTAAAAACAAATTTGGTTAACTGTCAATTACAAAGTGGCGCTTGCCAAGGGTATTTGCCATCTGCTTCTGCAGAGACTGAACCCTGTGCAGCTATGGACCTTTAACACCCCCTGAGGCAGCTTAGGGTGAGAATGAGGTGCTCCATGCTCCAGGGAATCTGGGGCAACTGGTCTTTTGTGTTGTTGTCCAGTTGCTCAGTCGTGTCTGACTCTTTGTGATCCCATGGACTGCAGCCCACCAGGCTTCCCTGCCCTTCACTGTCTCCCACAGTTTGATCAAATTCATGTCCATTGTGTCAATTATGCCATCCAACCATCTCATCCTCTGTCATCCCTTTCTCTTGCCTTCAATCTTTCCCAGCATCAGGGTCCTTTCCAATGAGTTGGTTCTTCGCATCAGATGGCCAAAATATTGGAGCTTCAGCTTCAGCATCAGCCCTACTAGTGAATACTCAGGGTTGATTTCCTTTATGATTGACTGGTCAAGAAATACCTGGAATAACAGGAAAGTTTGGCCTTGGAGTACAAAGTGAAGCAAGGCAAAGGCTAACAGCATTTTGCCAATGGAACAAGTCTTTAGATAGATATTTTCAGGAACTAATTTCAAGATCCCAATCCTTGAGTCTCTTCATATTTAGGAAAGCACTAAATCCCTTCATGGTGACATCAGATCCTCATGACTAGCAAAAAACCTTTTGTAAAGTAAGCATTTGATTGCATTGAACTGCCCCTTCACCAAAATCTTATTTAATGGCCTTTCCCCATTGCCTCTTTGGAGCAGTTTCTCAGACCTATCTGAAGTCCTAACTCCCGGGCTTCAGTCCTCATTTTTCCCCAAATAAAACTCACTGACAACTCTCAGGTTTTGTATCTTTTTAGTCAGCATAGCCAAGAAATGAAGTATTGAGGCAAGGAACACAATTTTATTTGGAAAGCCGGTTGACCAAGAAGATGGCAGATTAACGTCTCAAAATAACCATTTTGTAGGGGTATGGATGCCAGGTTCTTTTATAGGACAGTTAGGAGTAGGAGTTGAGGAAGTAAAGACAATTATCTTGCAAATATCTCCTGAAATGAACATCTACAACATAGTTTCATTCCATCCTGATGTGCTCCTATGAATTTGCCACTTTGGAGTTTGAAGGATTGAGAAAAGAAATAGCTACTGAAATCATCAGGGAAACCACTGTATTGTAATTGGACGTAAACTGTGTTCTGTGCCAGTCTTGTCCACATCCTGAAAAAACTGCTGTATATTAACAGTTTTAAGAAAATATTTCTGGTTGGTCCCACTGGTTAGGACTCAGAGCTTTCAATGCCAGGGTTTCCAGGTCAATCCACAGTAGGGAAACTAAGATCCTGCAAGCCCCATGATGCATACAAAACAAAAGAAAGTTTGTCTTGCGAATCCCACCCAGACGTGGTTACTTCTTTTCTTTGTATCCACTGAACACAGGCTTCATTTGGATTATATGCATTTTAAAGTTGTTGCCTGTTTTATGTATCACTTTAGGGGTACTATTGAGAATCTGTGCCTATCAAGGACATTGTCATAAGACAATTTGACACAGAGTATTGAATCATTCCCTTATTTCTGGGGAGCTGGCTTCCTAGTGTGGATTATCCATTATCTTCAACTTTACTCTTGTGATAACAGTCTTCCTCCATCTGTGCTTTTAGTGAATGTGTCTCCTCTAAGCACGAAGAACCCAGCCAGCTCCAAGTTGATGACCTTAATTTCTGACATTATATTTCTACTTGTGATCACATGCCATGAGAGATGAGAGGTCCCAACAAATGAAGAGGCTCAGGACTTTCATCCCTATGTCCCATCTATCCTACACAGTCTCCATCTGGGGATCATGAAACAAAAAAGCAGTGAAAATTTAGAGACAACATCCTCTATATTCTGCAGTTCCCATATCTCTAGTTGCAGAAAGGAGCCAGACCTTCAAATAGATACTCTGTTCCTCGGACCGAACTGCCATCATCTCAGCTTCATAGAGCAATTTGTAAAGTCTCCAAAAATGTATCTGCTTGTCTATGACTTTTCTATTTTGTCCAGAGCCCTAGGGACTTCCCTGGTGGCTCAGATAGTAAAGTGTCTGTCTACAATGTGGGAGACCCAAGTTTGATCCCTGGGTCTGGAAGATCCCCTGGAGAAGGAAATGGCAATCCACTCCAGTACTCTTGCCTGGAAACTCCCATGGACAGAGGAGCCTAGTAGGCTACAGTCCATGGGGTCGCAAAGAGTCAGACACAACTGAGCAATTTCACTTGCACTTTCACTAGGGTAAGAAAACTGCTAGAAAATGCCAAACCAGATGGCACTGTGTTCCTTAGTTGCCAGGCTCCTTGCTCACTACATGCATACCTTTTCTCAATTGACCCCTTTTAGTCTCATTGCTTGTATAANAGTAGGCTACAGTCCATGGGGTCGCAAAGAGTCAGACACAACTGAGCAATTTCACTTGCACTTTCACTAGGGTAAGAAAACTGCTAGAAAATGCCAAACCAGATGGCACTGTGTTCCTTAGTTGCCAGGCTCCTTGCTCACTACATGCATACCTTTTCTCAATTGACCCCTTTTAGTCTCATTGCTTGTATAACAATACATACAAAATTTCATTCTCTAAACTCTCTAGGCTGTATTTCTATTTCTGTTGGCTTCCATCAATATCTCAAATCATATTACATTTGTACTTATCATTTTAACATCAAAATCCCACATTAGAATTAAGCACATGGAAGGCACGTTCTTCAGCATTCCAGTATCACAACCAGTGATAAGAAGGGAGTCTGACAAAATGTGTACTCTATAAATATTATTCAGTGAATATATCAATTAGTAGATTAAAGAACAATACAATCGACAAAGAATGCACAACCTGACTAGCTTTCCCTCCACTCACTCTTTCCTAAAGCATTATCCACTCAACTTGTGATCTCTCTTGCCACAGATCCTTTACAAGCTGAGAAGTGGCATACAGAAGAGATGAAGAGGGAGCAGGGCTGTGGGTCTCTCATGCAGAGGGCAGGGCATACACCCAGCACTGCGCAGCCCCACCCTGCTCTTTGCTATGGAGGGATGATCTGAACTACAGCTGATCTACTCTGCAGCTGCCTCACTCTACTCCTTGTTTGAGAAGCCAGACCAGCTCAGGCTTCCCAAAGAGATGCTTTGCTATTCTCTCCGTCACAGAGGAGAATCTCTTCGAAGACATTCATTTCAAGAGAAGGGGAAGGACTAAAAGGTCTCCTGCCCTTCAGGCATCAACCGCCACCCCTATACGGCTAATANACAGGCAGAAGGAGCAATATACAGGACTGACTCCCCCAAATATTAATAGTATAGAAAAGTGAGAACAGCTGGATGGCTGAATAAGACAGAAAAATTACATTCATAGTATTTATATTTACCTTCTTAAAAACAACTTCCATTTAAAACAACTCCTGGTAAGAAAATAAAATTTTATAGAGGAATAGAAAACTAATTCCCCCTCACCAGTGTACAATTCTCCAATTCATCTTGTACACGTAAATACTATGATTAACTTCTATTATGTCCACACAAAACTTTCTATAATACACATGCATATCTTTATATGGACTTTACTTGCTAGTTTAGTCAACATAATGCCTTGCTACTTTCTCTTTCTTATATATTTATGTTTGTGTTTCTTTGCACATGAAACCTTTCTATGTTAGTACTCTCTCACATTTCAAGTGATTGCTAAATAAATATTCTCCTTATGAAAATAACCACCATGTAATTATTGACTACCTTGCTAGGAACATTGCATGTTCTCCAGTTTTTCATCAGTATAATGATGCTGCAATAAATACCTTCACCTGTAACATGTACATTTGCACAGTAGTAGCTTCCTAAATCATATTACATATCTTAGCTGATATCCATCACCCTTCAAAAAGTTGTATCTATCTATAATCTATTGAAATGATATTCTATTGGGGACACCCCAACAGATTCCCACAGGAAGTTGCGGGAAATTTTTATATCCATGTTCACCACGTGAGTTCCCAGTAATGATACTAACATACAAAGAGTCACTAATTACATCATGAATGAAAGACATATCCCAGAGGTGCTCATCTCCATGGGATCTGTGCTGCCAGCTGACCAGGCCACCACTGTCCCAGTTACTAACTATTAGCCTCTGAGCTCCAATCATCAGTTCCTACAATGACTGTTCGTTGAATGTGAAGTAAGGCTGCTGGCACTTGAGGAAACCCGAGGGAGGGAGGTATTTTCTCTCAGAATCTCTATTGCACAGGCAGCTTCTCTAATTCAGGCCATGGTCCATTGACCTTAGAGGCCCCTCCAGGGTTGTTTAAGGCCACAGGAGCCAGACAGACACTTCAGAAGTAGGAAGGAGTGTACACTAGCAAAACCCATTGTGAAAAATTCTGTCAGTTTCTTAAAGCTAAGGATTTAACTACCCCCTTGAAATAGCAATTCTACTCCCAGGTATTTACCTAAGAACTGAAAACACATCCTCACAAAGATCTGTTTTAATGTTCATAGTAGTTCAATTCATTACCTCCAGTGACACCAAACAAATAGACCCAACAAGAGAATGCTATAGTCAGTCCTCATTATTGGCACATTCTATATTTACGCATTCATCTACACACAAAAACTCATGTGTAGCTCCAAAATCAACATTTCCAAGCACATTCAAGGTCATTAATCAACATAGGCGTGTATGCTCATAGTAGAAAATTGAAGTCACCTGGAGCACAGTTCTCAACCGAGGTTAAAGGCAACAACCCTACCTTCTTGTTGCAGCTCCTATACATAAATAAATATATTTTGTGCTGTCTAATTAGCAACATGTTTTCAGCATTTTTTTTGCATTTTGTTGGTGATTTTCTGCTTAAGATGGTTCTCAAACATATTGCTGAAATGCTCATCTGCTGCTGCTAAGTGCAGGAACAATGTTGGGTGCCTAATGGGGAAAACAAGCTTGTGCTTTACTTCGTCGCTCAGTCTTGTCCGACTCTTTGCAACCCCATGGATTGTAGCCCACCAGGCTCCTCTGTCTGTGAGGATTCTCCAGGTGAGAATACTGGAGTGGGTAGAAGTTCCCTCCTCCAGGGGATCTTCCCAACCCAGGGACTGAACCCAGGCCTCCCACAATGCAGGCAGAGTCTTTATCATCTGAGTCACCAGGGAAGCCCAAGAATACTAGAGTAGGTAGCCTATCCCTTCTCCAGGGGATCTTCCCGACCCAGGAATTGAACCAGGGTCTCCTGCACTGCAGGTGGATTCTTTACCAGCTGAGCTACCAGGGAAGCCTAGATAAGTATAAAACAAGCGTCATCATCGAATACCTGTTTGATAAACTTCTTTCAGGCATGAGTTATAGTCTGTTGGCTGGGTGTCAATATTAGTAAATCAATAATACATATTAAGCAACATGCATGGGAAATAGATGGGGAAACAATGGAAACAGTGTCAGACTTTATTTTGTTCAGCTCCAAAATCACTGCAGATGGTGACTGCAGCCATAAAATTAAAAGATACTTACTCCTTGGAAGAAAAGTTATGACCATCCTAGATAGTATATTCAAAAGCAGAGACATTACTTTGCCAACTAAGGTCCGTCTAGTGAAGGCTATGGTTTTTCCAGTGGTCGTGTATGGATGTGAGAGTTGGACTGTGAAGAAGGCTGAGTGCCGAAGAATTGATGTTTTTGAACTGTGGTGTTGGAGAAGACTCTTGAGAGTCCCTTGGACTGCAAGGAGATCCAACCAGTCCATTCTGAAGGAGATCAACCCTGAGATTTCTTTGGAAGGAATGATGCTGAAGCTGAAACTCCCATATTTTGGCCACCTCATGCAAAGAGTTGACTCATTGGAAAATATTCTGATGCTGGGAGGGACTGGGGCAAGAGGAGAAGGGGACGACAGAGGATGATATGGCTGGATGGCATCACCTACTCAATGGACATGAGTCTGAGTGAACTCCGGGAGTTGGTGATGGACAGGGAGGATTGGCGTGCTGCAATTCATGGGGTCGCAAAGAGTTGGACACGACTGAGCGACTGAACTGAACTGTTCAGTAGAAACAAACGTAAAACAAGCTTATAAACTGACCTGCTGATGAAAGGAAAATTCAATCAGTAAGTACAAATTTGGTGAGCTAGCAAAGAGTCAAACNATTGGCGTGCTGCAATTCATGGGGTCGCAAAGAGTTGGACACGACTGAGCGACTGAACTGAACTGTTCAGTAGAAACAAACGTAAAACAAGCTTATAAACTGACCTGCTGATGAAAGGAAAATTCAATCAGTAAGTACAAATTTGGTGAGCTAGCAAAGAGTCAAACCTAGAATTTGTTAACAAGTCCAACATCAATCTGCTCACCACAGGACAGACCAAGAAACCAAGAGACAACGTGTTGAGGCAAGGAATACTTTCTTTGGAAAGCTGATTGACCCAGAAGATGGCAGACTAATATCTCAGACTAATACTTTGGGGGTTGCAGATGCCTGGTTATTTTATAGGACAGAGAGGGGGAGGAGTCGAGGAAGTAAAAACCACTATCTTGCAATTATCTCCTTGAAAGAAGATGACAACATCATTTCATTCCATCGCAAAGTGCTCTTACGACATTGTGACTTCAGAGGGTGAAGGACTGAGGAAAGGAATAACTACTTAAACCATTAGGGAAGCAATAACTACTGAAACCATCAGAGAAATTACCATGATCAACTGTAAATTGTGTTCTGCGCCTGTTTTGTCCACATCCTGAAAAAACTGCTGTATGTGAACAGATTTAACAAAGGATCCCTGGGATTCCCTGTGGGCCACTGGTTAGGACTCTGAGTTTGCCCTGCTGAGAGTGTTAACAGGAGGAAAGGGGGTAGGGCACAACTTTTGAAAGAATGACAGAATGACATAGCTTCAGGACACAATATAAACGGATTAGAATCAAATGGGCCCAAGATGGAAGACAAGTTGACTTTGACTAGACCTTGAAAACAAGCTACAGTTTCTAGTAGTCATGTATGGATGTGAAAGCTGGACCATAAAGAAGGCTGAGCACTGAAGAATCAATGCTTTTGAACTGTGGTATTTGAGAAGACTATTGAGAGTCCCTTGGACAACAAGGAGATTCAACCAGTCAATTCTAACAGAAATCAGTCCTGAATACTCATGGGAAGGACTCATGCTGAACCTGAAGCTCCAATACTTTGGCCACCAGATGCGAAGAACTGACTCATTGGAAAAGAACCTGATGCTGGGAAAGACTGAAGGCAGGAGGAGGAGAGGACAACAGAGGATGAGATGGTTGGATGGCGTCACCGACTTGATGGACATGAGTTTGAGCAAGCTCCGGAGTTGGTGATGGACAGGGAAGACTGGTGTGCTGCAGTCCACGTAGTCATAAAGTGTTGGACGCAACGGAGTGACTGAACTGTACTGATCCTCAATCTGAAAGCCATATGACACACCCAGAGGTGCCGTAATGGTTTCAAGTCACCATCAAAAGGCCAAAAAGTGGGTGGTGGCCCAACTCCTAGAACTCTCTATCCCTTCCTCAAAATAAGTGGAATAATCCTCCCACTCATTCGCCTATGAAATTACAAACCCATAAAAGCTAACCATGCCACATTTCAAGGCAGCCAGACTTGCCCTCTGAGATGGCCCACACTCTGTGGAGTGTGCCTCTCTCTGCTCTAAAGAAATGCACTTCTTACTTATCACTTTGTCTCTCACTGAATTCTTTCTGAGATGAGACATCAAGAACCTGAACTCCTGTAGGTCCTGAAACCAGGTATCAAGGGTTTTGGCTGGGTTTGAGTCCCAGCACATGAGTTCAAGACACAATATGAGGTAAATGGTTTCCGCTCCCTAGTATGGATTATCCACTTCTTCAACATTTTTCTTGTGATAAAAAGATATCTTCCATCTGTGCTTTCAGTGAATGTGTCTCCTCTAAGCAGGAAGGACCTGGCCAGCTCCAAGCTGATGATCTCAAGCTCTGACATTATATTTCCTTTTGTGATTACATGCCAAGAGAGAGGAGAGGTCCCAAGGAATGAAGAGGCTCGTGACTCACATCCCTATGTCCCATCTGTCTGACACAGTCTCCATCTAAGGACCAGGACACACAAAAAGCAGCTATAATTTAGAGCAACATCCTCTATATTTTGAGGTCCCAAATCTCTAGCTGTAGCAAGGAGCCAGACCTTCAAATAGATAGTTTGTCCCTCGGACCAAACTGCCATCATCTCAGCTTCATAGAGCAACTTGTAAAGTCCCCAAAAACATATCTCCTTGTCTCTGACTTTTCTGTTTGTTGAGAGACCTAGAGCAAGGAAAATGCTCAGTTCAGTTCAGTCACTCAGTGGTGTCAAACTCTTTGTGACCCCATGAATCGCAGCATGCCAGGCCTCCCTGTGCATCACCAACACCCGAAGTTCACTCAGACTCACGCCCATCGAGTCAGTGATGCCATCCAGCCATCTCATCCTCTGTCGTCCCTCTCCTCCTGCACCCATCCCTCCCAGTATCAGAGTCTTTTCCAATGAGTCAACTCTTCGCATGAGGTGGCCAAAGTACTGGAGCTTCAGCTTCAGCATCATTCCTTCCAAAGAAATCCCAGGGCCGATCTCCTTCAGAATGGACTGGTTGGATCTCCTCGCAGTCCAAGGGACTCTCAAGAGTCTTCTGCAACACCACAATTCAAAAGCATCAATTCTTCGGTGATCAGCCTTCTGATCACAGTTCAACTGTCACATTCATACATGACTACAGGAAAAACCATAGCCTTGACTAGAC
>SJYA01000655.1:428205-658942 GCA_006410615.1 Neotragus moschatus
CTGATGCTGGGAAAGACTGAAGGCAGGAGGAGGAGAGGACAACAGAGGATGAGATGGTTGGATGACATCACCAACTTGATGGACATGAGTTTGAGCAAGCTCCGGAGTTGGTGATGGACAGGGAAGACTGGTGTGCTGCAGTCCACCTGGTCATAAAGAGTTGGACGCAACGCAGTGACTGAACTGTACTGATCCTCAATCTGAAAGCCATATGACACACCCAGAGGTGCCATAATGGTTTCAAGTCACCATCAAAAGACCAAAAAGTGGGTGGTGGCCCAACTCCTAGAACTCTCTACCCCCTCCTCAAAATAAGTGAAATAATCGTCCCACTCAATGGCCTATGAAATTACAAACCCCATAAAAGCTAACCATGCCACATTTGAAGGCAGCCAGACTTGCCCTCTGAGATGGCCCACACTCTGTGGAGTGTGCCTCTCTCTACTCTGAGGAAATCCACTTTTTATTATCACTTTGTCTCTCACTGAATTCTTTCTGAGATGAGACTCAAGAACCTGAACTCCTGTAGGTCCTGAGACCGGGTACCAAGAGTTTTGGCTGGGTTTGANGAAGGCAGCCAGACTTGCCCTCTGAGATGGCCCACACTCTGTGGAGTGTGCCTCTCTCTACTCTGAGGAAATCCACTTTTTATTATCACTTTGTCTCTCACTGAATTCTTTCTGAGATGAGACTCAAGAACCTGAACTCCTGTAGGTCCTGAAACCGGGTACCGAGAGTTTTGGCTGGGTTTGAGTCCCAGCACATGAGTTCAAGACTCAATCTGAGGTAAATGGTTTCCGCTCCCTAGAATGGATTATCCACTTCTTCAACATTTTTCTTGTGATAAAAAGATATCTTCCATCTGTGCTTTCAGTGAATGTGTCTCCTCTAAGCAGGAAGGACCTGGCCAGCTCCAAGCTGATGATCTCAAGCTCTGACATTATATTTCCTTTTGTGATTACATGCCAAGAGAGAGGAGAGGTCCCAAGGAATGAAGAGGCTCGTGACTCACATCCCTATGTCCCATCTGTCTGACACAGTCTCCATCTGAGGACCAGGGCACAAAAAAAAAGCAACTGTAATTTACAGGCAACAACCTCTCTATTCTGGGGTCCCAAATCTCTAGCTGCAGCAAGGAGCCAAACCTTCAAATAGAGAGTCTGTCCCTAGGACCAAACTGCCATCATCTCAGCTTCATAGAGCAATTTGTAAAGTCCTCAAAAACATATCTGCTTGTATCTGACTTTTCTGTTTTGTCAGGAGCCCTAGAGCAAGGAAAATGTTCAGTTCAGTCACTCAGTCGTGTCTGAATCTTTGTGACCCCATGAATCGCAGCACGCCAGGCCTCCCTGTCCACCAACAATTCCCAGAGTTCACTCAGACTCACGTCCATCAAGTCTGTGATGCCACCCAGCCATCTCATCCTCTGTCACCCCCTTTTCCTCGTTCCCTCAATCTTTCCCAGTATCAGAGTTTTTTCCAATGAGTCAACTCTTCTCATGAGGTGGCCAAAGTACTGGAGTTTCAGCCTTAGCAGCATTCCTTCCAAAGAACACCCAGGGCTGATCTCCTTTAGAATGGACTGGTCGGATCTCTTTGCAGTTAAAGGAACTCTCAAGAGTCTTCTCCAACACCACAGTAAAAAAGCATCAATTCTTTGGAGCTCAACTTTCTTCACATTCTAACTTGTACATCCATACCTGACCACAGGAAAAACCATTGCCTTTACTAGATGGACCTTAGTTGGCAAAGTAATGTCTCTGCTTTTGAATATGCTATCTAGGCTGATCATAACTTTTCTTCCAAGGAGTAAGCATCTTTTAATTTCATGGCTGCAGTCAGCATCTGCAGTGATTTTGGAGCCCCCCATAGTAAAGTCTGACCCTGTTTCCACGGTTTCCCCATCTATTTCCAATGAAGTGATGGGACCAGATGCCATGATCTTCGGTTTCTGAATGTTGAGCTTTAAGCCTACATTTTCACTCTCCTCTTTCCTGAAAGAGGAAAATGTTAGAAGATACCAAATCAGATGGTACTATGGTCCTTAGTTGCCAGGTTCCTCTCTGGCTAGATGCATATCTTTACTCAATTGATCCCTTTAACACATCATCTCCTACATAAAAAAAAAAAAACAACAGCCATTCTAGAAACTCTTTAGGCTGTATTTCTCTTTCTGTTCACTTTCATCAACATCTCAAATCATATTACATTTGTATTTATCGTTTTAACATCAAAATCCCACATTAGAATTAAGCACATGGAAGGCACCTTCTTTGGCATTCTAGTATCACTACCAGTGATGAGAAGAGAGTCTGACAAAATGTGTACTCTGTAAATACTATTCAATGAATACATCAGTTAGTAGATTAAAGAACAATACAATAGACAAAGAATGCACAACCTGACTAGCTTTTCCCCCACTTACGCTTTTCTAAAGCATTGTCCACTCAACTTGTGATCTCTCTTGCCAAAGACCCTTTACAACCTGAGAAGTGGCATTCAGAAGAGATGAAGAGGGAGCAGGGCTGTGGGTCTCTCACTCAGAGGGTGGGCCTACACCCAGCACTGCCCAGCCCCACCCTGCTCTTTGCTATGGAGGGATGATCTGAACCACAGCTGATCTACTCTGCAGCTGCCTCACTTTACTCCTTGTTTGATAAGCCAGACCAGCTCAGGCTTCCCAAAGAGATGCTTTGCTATTCTCTCCGTCACAGAGGAGAATCTCTTCGAAGACATTCATTTCAAGAGAAGGGGAAGGACTAAAAGGTCTCCTGCCCTTCAGGCATCAACCGCCACCCCTACACGGCTAATACAAGGCAATGCTTGGGAGACAGCCTGATTCTGCTCTCTTCACTCATGATGAGGAATAACTAGCCAAGCCCAGAAACTTAAAGAAGTACAGAAATAATGGTGCTAAGAGGAATCTTGCTGTCTCTCTGCCTCTTTCCTCCTCTTCCTTGTCTACCCCCAAGGATAGTTATTCACTGAGGAAAAAATTTGCACAGCTTCAGAGACACACCAGGGATATAATCAAGGAAAAGCTCAGAAAACGTCCACTCTTCCCACCTGAGGCTAATCAAGTTGGAGACCATGGATGTTTTGTGCAGTGGGCAAAATTGAAAGCTCCCAGTCAGGAGCTTCTCAACACCCAGGCCCCCTGACTCCCTGGACCTTCCTTACCCACTACCACACATCCCCAGCTGTCAAAATCAGCCAACGCAGCTGCCATGTGCTTCNTGGAGACCATGGATGTTTTGTGCAGTGGGCAAAATTGAAAGCTCCCAGTCAGGAGCTTCTCAACACCCAGGCCCCCTGACTCCCTGGACCTTCCTTACCCACTACCACACATCCCCAGCTGTCAAAATCAGCCAACGCAGCTGCCATGTGCTTCTCCCTGACAACATGGAGACCTACAGAGCCTAAGCCGCCCCCAAGCTGCAAACCCACCAGTGGATTCAAGACGCTTGTCAAAAACCTAGTGGCCAGATGGACTTCTGTCCAGAGTCTCTCTTCATCTCCAGGGTTATAAGAAGCCCATCCTTCCCAGATGATCTCTGCCCACTCTGGACCACACACCCTCTGGTCATATTTATCGATCCTGGTCAGAGATCCACAGAGAGGATCTGTCACCTACTCTACCGCCAATGGGTTAATGCCATGGCCCATTCCCATCTCTCCAACATGCATGCATTCCAAGAGGGGTTGTTCAGCGGTACGTTTCCCTCTAGGTCTTCAAATGTGATTGGGTTTTGGAGCCCTGCTCAAAAACCTCAGCTGCTTGGATTGAGGGATAAAGGTTTAAAAAACATTCAAAATTGATCCCAAAAATGCTACATAGAAGTAAGAATGGCTGAGAGGCTAAGTAGAATTGCAAACTCACATCTGAAATATTTATTATTACATTTGCAAAAACAATTGCCATTTTTCATAAAATGAACACAAGTCATAGTCAAAAATAAAATTGCATGATGGAACATTAATGTCCCTCTGCCCATCTGCTTGAGTCTTCTGATCCATTTCCTAGAGCTAAATATTTTGACAAACTAAACTTCTAGCATAATAGATAGAGACTTGTCTGTATTAACACATTCAACCTTGATGTTAGTAAAGCATGAATTCCTCTTACAACTGCTGGTTGAGAAAATTTCNAAATATTTTGACAAACTAAACTTCTAGCATAATAGATAGAGACTTGTCTGTATTAACACATTCAACCTTGATGTTAGTAAAGCATGAATTCCTCTTACAACTGCTGGTTGAGAAAATTTCCAGGAAGGCACTATCACTGTTGCACCTTGGGCCAGAAGCCTCAAGAAAAGGTTAAACCCTGGAGCTGGACTTGGCATTACTCATGGAAATCATACGGGAAGCTGACGCTTCAAGAAAACCAGGGAAACACAGGACACTGTAGATGAAGATGACCCAGCACCTAGATTCAAACATTTAGGTCAGCTGTCAGACAATGAATGATTCTTTCCTACACATTTCACATTCAAATATCTCAGCGTTGTTTTAATAAGCATGAACATCTATTACATTTTTAGTTGTTAAATTTATTTTTTTATTTTATGTATTTGTTTTATTTTTCATTATTATTATTTTTTTGGCCATGCTGGGTCTTTTTGCTACACAGGGGCTTTTGTTAGTTGGGGTGAGTCATGGCTACTCTCTAGTTGGGGCTCAGACTTCTTATTGTGATGGCTTCTCTTTTGCAGAGCACAGGTGCTAGGGCACAGAGGCTTCAGTATTTGTGGCACACGAGCTTAGTTGCTCATTGCACATTGGATCTTCTGGGCCAGGTATTGAAACCATTTCTCCTTCATTGACAGGTGGATTCTTTACCACTGGGCCATCTGGTAAGTCCTATAAAATTTATTTTGCAAGGTATGTTTTAACTAGAATAATGTGGATAAATGAATGTATCCACTGCAACTACAATAATGTGTATAAATGAATATATCCACTGAAAAATAAGGAAGTGATTATTAAAAGCTAAAAGTTACATCATTGACCATAAACTACTTGATGATGAAAATGACTATTTCAGATTTGAATCAGAGCTCTCAGCTTACTCAGGCCCAAGATGATGAATCCATCCTTACGACAGCTAAGCCTTGAGGAGTCGATAGCAGCTTTTCATGGCATCTCGAAACACCTCTGTGAATTTGTCATTTCGGAGGGTGAAGATAAAGGGGTTCAGAAAAGGGTTCACCACCACAACCATCAGTGATGCTACCATGTTGTACTCAGCGGCCTGCGTTTGCTTGGGTTTCACATAGAGGAACAAACAGCTGCCATAGCCGATCACGACACAGGTGAAGTGGGAGGAACACGTAGAGAAGGCTTTCCATCGGCCAGATCCTGAAGGGATCTTGAGGATGGTGGAGATGATGTAGGTGTAGGAGACAATTGTAGGGATCAGAGAACCAAAAAGTACAAAAACAGCCATTAAAAAAAGAATAAATTCAGTGAAAAGGCTATTATCACATGATAGCTTGAATAGCTGTCCACAGTCACAGTAAAAATGGTCTAGCACATTTGATTTGCAGAAAGTAAGATGAAACGTGGCATAGACTGGCCAGATTTCAAACAGGAAGCCAAATACCCAGGACACAATTACCACCCAGAGACAGGTGTGGCTGTTCATAATGATGGTGTACCACAGAGGGTTACAGACAGCCACATAACGGTCCACAGCCATCACAGCAAATAATATGAACTCTGACGTTCCCAAAGACAGGTTCAAATACAGTTGTACACAACAGGCAGTCAAGGATATTGCCTGCATCCCAGGAAGTAGCAGACCCCAGAGCATCAAGGGGACAGTCACACTTGTGGTCAGCATCTCTAGGAGAGAGAGGTGACCCAGGAAGAAATACATGGGGGTCTGCAGACGTTTATCAACAGAGACAATCACAATAATGACGATATTTCCCATCATTGTCACCAAATAGAAGAAGAAGAAAGTGGAAAAAAGAATATCGTGTAGTTCTTTAGAACCAGGGAAGCCAAGGAGATAAAATTCTGTGGTGCTAGAGTAATTTTTCAACATTTAGCTGGATGCTTCTGTTCTTTTTGAAATCTGGAGGGCAAAAGAGAGACAACGTGCTGCTAATTTCAAAGCACTAATGACATTCACAGGTAGACAAGATATTATCTCTTGCTCTTTCAGGCTCCATAGAATGACCAGCTGGGTTCATATTTCTCTACTCTCTGTACAAAGTTGATGTTAAATATTTTATAAACAATATGTGGACTTCCCTGGTAGTTCAGTGGTAAAGAATATGCCTGCCATTGGGGGAGAAATGGATCCAGAAAGAGCCCCTGGAGAAGAAAATGGCAACTCACTCGAGTATCTTGTCTGGGAAATATCACAGACAGAGGAGGACGGTGGGTTACAGTCCATGGGGTCCCAAAGAGTCAGACACATCTTAGTGACTGAACAATAACAAATATATAATATATGAAGATAAGTGTGTATCTCCAGTAAGATAAGAAATAATCACCAATATCATTATAAGAACACACCTAACCAAGACTCACTTTTGTCTCTCAATTCACTGGACATTTGGACTCCACCTCTGCCACCATCCCTCATCATCTTGTCCACTTCCTTGGCCATGACATACTCATTTACAGCAGGACCCCTTCCATTCTGAGTGTCCTAATCTGTCTTCTTACATCCATGCCCTGAGATAACTGCTGCATCTCAACACCTACAAGAAAGTATTCCTAGTCAGTCTCACTGAGACATGGCTCCTGCTCCTTCCTTCTTTAGAATGCAGATTCATTTCCCTTATCTTCCCTTTAAAGATTTCAATTCAGTTATCGGTATCATTTCAGCCTCTTGTAAAGGATGACAGGCAGGGAGATGGGGTCGATGTCCTAAGATAAGAGCTGTTTTGAGACAAACTACTGAGTCCTTTCCTGACTTCTGGGCAGCAGCCTCCCTGGAGGGAGCTCTCCACTTAATCTTTCTTATTCTTATGAAGAAAGTCCCTTTCTGCCTCTCATTTCAGTCAGTGTGTCTCCTCCTAAGAGGAAGAGCCTCAGCAGAACCTAGTTAGTGATTTCCAGCTCAGACTGATGATTCCTCTTGTTACCCGGGGACTGCAGAATGTAGGGCAACAGGAAGAGTGAAGAGGCTGGGACAGTCTTTGCCAGCTTCCATCACTCCCATCCCTACTGCATAATCTGGGACCAGAAACTAGAAAGGAGCTATGACTTATTGGTAGTGACTGCTGGCCTTCTGGAGTTTCCGATTTCTAGCTCTAGGAAGGAGAGACATCCAAAGGTGCCGTGCATCCCTATTTGAACCCATATTATCTGAGTACTACAGGAAGTGTGGAAACGTGCCCGGAGAACATTTGCTCATCTAAGGCTTCTATTGTCTCCTGAGTCCTACAAATAAGGAAAACTGTCAGAAAATATCAAAAAGGATCACCCTGAGCTCCCCTGGATAATTGAATAAGGTAAGGCCCTCACCCGGAGAAGGCAATGGCACCCCACTTCAGTATTCTCGCCCGGAAAATCCCATGGACGGAGGAGCCTGGTGGGCTACAGTCCATGGGGTTCCTCAGAGTCAGACACGACTGAGCCACTTCACTCTCACTTTTTACCTACATGCATTGGAGAAGAAAATGCCAACTCACTCTAGTGTTCTTGCCTGGAGAATCTCAGGGACAGGGGAGTCTGGTGGGCTGCCATCTATGGGGTCGCACAGAGTCGGACATGACTGAAGGGATTTAGCAGCAGCAGCAGCAGCAAGGCCCTCACCACCTGCAGCTGCCTCTTCTAAGGTCTCAAATCCTGTGGCCCTTCCAGACTTTCTAGAGCTACACATGTGCCTCTTCACACTTTGTTCTCTCTTGAAGCTGTATTTTCCTCTTATTAGCTCTCACCAGAAGCTGAAACTGAAGTACCTCAAAGATCATTTTCTTCCTTGTTCATCGTTACACCTCCAGCACCAAGAATAGAGCCTGACACAGTGTGAACAAGTACTCTTTTAATATTTATTCAGTGAATAAATCAGTGAAGGAGTCACAGACAGGTTAACGAATGAACAGAGTATCCATGCTGACCTGTTTTCCTTCTGCCTACAGGATGGGACTCTCTCACTCTTTACAGAGGATGTGTCTGCTCAGCCTGTGGCTTCTCTCCCTGGGGATCCCCTACAGAACAGGAGGCATGCACAGAAGAAAGAGGAGGGGTGAGAGGGCAGGGTCTCAGGTGACGTCAGAGAGCTCTGTCTCCAGTACTCGGGACAGCAAAATGTGCTTCCTGCTCTGGAGGAAATGGGTTCACCGTGCAGCTCGCTTAATCCATTCTTCACGTGCCAGGTGGCTTTCTTCTACCTGGTAGCAAAGCCCAGAACTTCCTACTCCAATCCTCTCCTGCTAGCTCCTTCACAGAGGGGAACCACTGGCAGACACTCACCTCCAGAGAAGGGGACTGGACTGCAAAGTTCTATGGCTCTGGGGTCAGCCCTGGGTGCCCCTGCTTGACGAGTGCTGGGCAAGGCCTGTGGGTCACGGCAAACTACTGCTCTCTCCACTCTCAGGGAAAGAGGGAACACCTCGCACCAGCACCTTAGGGGAAAGTCTAGTGATAAAAGTGCTGTGAGAGCCCAACCATGGCTTTCTGTGTCTCTCTCTCCTTTTTTCCTTCACCTGTCTGTCCCCAGAGAGACTGATTCACTGATTAACTAAATCTGTCAAGTTCAGAGGATCCTTAGGGAATCAGTGAAAATAGAGTCAGAGAAACTTTTCCCTTTTCCTCTCGAGGCTAATCAAGTTTAGAACATGGAGGAGTTCTAAATGNGTGCTGGGCAAGGCCTGTGGGTCACGGCAAACTACTGCTCTCTCCACTCTCAGGGAAAGAGGGAACACCCCACACTAGCACCTTAGGGGAAAGGCTAGTGATAAAAGTGCTGTGAGAGCCCAACCATTGCTTTCTGTGTCTCTCTCTCTCCTTTTTTCCTTTACCTGTCTGTCCCCAGAGAGACTGATTCACTGATTAACTAAATCTGTCAAGTTCAGAGGATCCCTAGTGAATAAGTGAAAATAGAGTCAGAGAAACTTTTCCCTTTTCCTCTCGAGGCTAACCAGGTTTAGAACATGGAGGAGTTCTAAATGGGCAAACTTGAAATTTCTGGGGCAGGGTGTTTCTCAGCACCCAGCTGGCCTTCCCTCAGACCCCAAGTCCTGGTTGTCATCAAAACAGTCAAAAAATTGCCAGGCCCTGCTCTCTTCTGTGTCTCCCTGAGTCCATTCAGCCCTGCAGAGCCCAGTGACTCACAAACAGAAGACACCTCAGCTGGCTCTAAAACATATCAAACCCCAACAGCCACCAAATAGCCTCTGTCAAAAGTTTTCCTTCATCCCAATCCCCAGGAACCCCATCTTTTCCCGATGATCTCTGCACTCCACCTACCAGATATTCTCTGACCACAGTTGTGGGAACCTGGGAGGAGGGAAAGTCCAGGGAGAAACTGTCATGCACCCTAACCCCACAGCCTGTGAATGCCACAGACCCTTCCAGGCTCTTCATCCTGCATACAGTCCAACTGTGCTGCTCATTCACACATTCCCTTAGGTGCTAGATGCTACCGGGGCACCTTCCTGACCTGCCTGAAGTGAGAGGTACAGGCAGAAGGAGCAATATACAGGACTGACTCCCCCAAATATTAATAGTATAGAAAAGTGAGAACAGCCGGGATGCTAAATAAGACAGAAAAGTTACATTTATAGTATTTATATTTACCTTGTTAAAAATAATGTCCATTTAAAACAACTCCTAGTAAGAAAATAAAATTTTATAGAGGAATAGAAAACTAATTCCCCCTCACCAGTGTACGATTCTCCGATTCATCTTGTACACCTAAATACTATGATTAATTTCTATTGTGTCCACACAAAATTTTCTATAATACACATGCATATCTTTATATGGACTTTACTTGCTAGTTTAGTCAACATAATGCCTTGCTACTTTCTCTTTCTTATATATTTATGTTTGTGTTTCTTTGCACATGAAACCTTTCTATGTTAGTACTCTCTCACATTTCAAGTGATTGCTAAATAAATATTCTCCTTATGAAAATATCCACCATGTAATTATTGACTACCTTGCTAGGAACATTGCATGTTCTCCAGTTATTCACCAGTACAATGATGCTGCAATAAATACCCTCACCTGTAACATGTACATTTGCACAGTAATAGCTTCCTAAATCATATTACATATCTTAGCTGATATCCATCACCCTCCCAAAAGTTGTATTTATCTATAATCTATTGAAATGAGGTTCTATTGGGGCCACCCCAACAGATTTCCACAGGAAGTTCAGGAAATTTTTATATACGTGATCACCATGTGAGTTCCCAGTAATGACAATAACATACAGTTCAGTTCAGTCACTCAGTCGTGTCCAACTCTTTGCGACCCCATGAATCGCAGCATGCCAGACCTCCCTGTCCATCACCAACACCCGGGATTAACTCAGACTCATGCCCATCGACTCAGTGATGCCATCTAGCCATCTCATCCTCTGTCTCCCCTTCTCCTTCTGCCCCCAATCCCTCCCAGCATCAGAGTCTTTTCCAATGAGTCAACTCTTCACATGAGGTGGCCAAAGTACTAGAGTTTCAGCTTTAGCATCATTCCTTCCAAAGAAATCCCAGGGCTGATCTCTTTCAGTATAGAGTGTTTGGATCTCCTTGCAGTCCAAGGGACTCTCAAGAGTCTTCTCCAACACCACAGTTCAAAAGCATCAGTTCTTCAGTGCTCAGCCTTCTTCACAGTCCAACTGTCACATCCATACATGACCCCAGGAAAAACCATAGCCTTGACTAGATGGACCTAAGTCCGCAAAGTAATGTCTCTGCTTTGGAATATGCTATCTAGGATGGTCATAACTTTTCTTCCAAAGAGTAAGTATCTTTAATTTCATGGCTGAAGTCATCATCTGCAGTGATTTTGGAGCCCCAAAAAATAAACTCTGACACTATTTCCCGGTCTATTTCCCATGAAGTGATGGGACCAGAGNCCCAGGAAAAACCATAGCCTTGACTAGATGGACCTAAGTCCGCAAAGTAATGTCTCTGCTTTGGAATATGCTATCTAGGATGGTCATAACTTTTCTTCCAAAGAGTAAGTATCTTTAATTTCATGGCTGAAGTCATCATCTGCAGTGATTTTGGAGCCCCAAAAAATAAACTCTGACACTATTTCCCGGTCTATTTCCCATGAAGTGATGGGACCAGAGGCCATGATCTTTGTTTCTTACAAATAGCTCTGAAAAGAAGAGAAGAAGCAAAAAACAAAGTAGAAAAGGAAAGATATAAGCATCTCAATGCAGAGTTCCAAAGAATAGGAAGAAGAGATAAGAAAGCCTTCTTCAGTGATCACTGCAAAGAAATAGAGGAAAAGAACAGAATGGGAAAGACTAGAGATCACTTCAAGAAAATTAGACATATCAAGGGAATATTTCATGCAAAGATGGGCTCGATAAAGGACAGAANGGGTGTTTGCTATGACCAGTGCGTTCTCTTGGCAGAACTCTATTAGCCTTTGACCTGCTTCATTCTGTATTCCAAGGCCAAATTTGCATTACACCGGGTGTTTCTTGACTTCCTATTTTTGCATTCCAGTGCCCTATAATGAAAAGGACATCTTTTTTTGGTGTCAGTTCTAAAAGGTCTTGTAGGTCTTCATAGAACCGTCCAACTTCAGCTTCTTCAGCATTATTGTTCAGGGCATAGACTCAGATTACTGTGATACTGAATGATTTGCCTTGGAAATGAACAGACATCATTCTGTCGTTTTTGAGATTGCATCCAAGTACTGCATTTTGGACTCTTTTGTTGACTATGATGGCTACTCCATTTCTTCTAGGGGATTCCTGCCCACAGTAGTATATTGGTCATCTGAGTTAAATTCACCCATTCCAGTCCATCTTAGTTCGCTGATTCCTAGAATGTTGATGTTCACTCTTGCCAGTATCTACATATATATTCTTAAATTCTTTCTTGTGAGTATGTTAGGGCTTCTTATCCTTACTTTCTGTCTATATTTGTCGTGGGATGTACTTGGAGAAGTATGTAGGGATGACTTTCCCTAATGTAAGAGTGATGTAACAAACTCAAAACTTACAAACAAGAAGGCAGCGGGGAGATTCCCTATTGAAAGAATCTTCCCTGTAACATTACTAATAGGTGAAAATTGAAACACAGCTTTACCATTTCTAGGGATGAACACGTCTGTGGAAGGGAGCTCTAATTATCGAACTCTAACTTTATGTCAAGCCTTAAACTAACTTAATGTAACATCTACCTTTGTCCAACTTCTACCTTTTTGAGTCACATGGAACGTGAAAAACATGAAAGTTTTAATCGCTCAGTCGTGTCTGACTCTTTGTGACCCCATGGACTGTAGCCCACCAGGCTCCTCTGTCCATGGAATTCTCCAGGCGAGAATATTGGAGTGGGTAGCCGTTCCCTTCTTCAGGGGATCTTCCCAACCCATGGATGGAACCCAGGTCTCCTGTATTGCAGGCAGATTCTTTACCATCTGAGCCACAAGGGAAGCCCTGAGTTACAAGGACTGGCTTTAGTCTATTTTTTATATACTTTGGGCAATTTTTTTCTTTAGTCTATTTATGAATTTCTTTTTACTAGTCCTAATATTATATTCTACGAGCCTTTTCCTTTATTTTCTGATCTTTTTCACACAGCATCCTCTTCTTCAGAACAAAACATGTTCTAATTTTAAAAGGATATGTATTATAAGATTTTTTAAATTGTTTTTGCTCCCTAACTGATCCTCATTTTCCTCGAATTTTTTTTCTTCTGTTTTTTGTTCTCTTGGTTCCTCCAACTGCTGTGGTAGGTCATCTGGATATAGATAATGTGACCAGCCATCCTGGCTTCACAGTTGACTGAGGAGTTTCTGGGATATGGGGCCTTCAGTTTTTTAAATGGGACAGTCTTGATAACATGGGAATAAAGGTCACTCTACTTGTGAAACAGGTATTTCCTTGTCTACACAGAAAATGCAAGGGACTTGCAGTGCCTGGATGCTATTTATACAAACTTTTAAGCAGTATTCCTGTTTATAAGCTCTCACCCTCACAGTCCTTGGTAGCTGAGGCCTCCATGTGCTGACTGACCAGTTCTGTTGGGTGAATTGACCTGTTTCTTCTTACTTTCCCTTTTGCAGAATTTAGTTTGTACCTCAGTCTTATTACCTTGGAAACACTTATTTTTGCTTTCCATATTAAGACACTGTAAAATATTATCCATTGTAACTTTTTCCTCAATCTCTTTGTCCTTGCTAATTAACAGTTTTTGATTCCTACAATGCCTTTTAGTGTGATTGGGAGAGTAAGTGGAAATGGTCAGCTGATCACATTAAATAGAAAGAATTATTATTCTCCTCCCTGGAACTGAACTGTAGCATCCTGAGTGAGGGGTCAGCTGTTTCTTTTTCATGAATCTTGACCCTTCCTGGTGCTTCATTCTCTGTCTTCTGGCCCTGGACTTGTTAGGGAACAAAGGAGTTATTAGGGCACTCACATAGAGTGAATATGCTCCTATCTGGAACAGAGGAAGAGAGAAAACTAGACCTGTGCTTTGGTTTGGAGTACTGGAATGGCTGAAAAGGGGCAGATTTAGGAGAGGTGCCTCCTCTGAGCTCTCTCTTGGAATTAGGGAGTCATGCAGAGAGGAGGCATCCATGAAGAGCTTATAAAATACCTGTTTTCTTGGTTGACATTGACTGTGGAAAGGGTCAAAACTAGAAAAGTCAGAAGATAAAGATTTATAAGTTGACCCTAAATACTGCAAGTAACTGCTGACACTGTAACTGGAGAAGCGGCATCCCTCACATTTCTAACACAAATATCAGAGTGGATGGTTACCCTCTGACCCAAGGCTGCTGGTTTTGCACAGGAGTTGGAGAGGTGGGTTAAATTCAGGAATGTGCATGTGCACTTGTGTGTGTGCACACACATAAGCATATGGTAGGAACATAATTTATGAATGCTAACCTGTAGATAACACAGAGCTGTTTAATCCCTAATTTAGGGTCTTCTCCAAAAGCTACTAGTCAGGAGGGGAAGATTTCTCCATCTTTGAGTATCTGTAAGTGTTGGGCAGCATTCTAAACCAGGAGAAATATTTTTCTCCAGCTGAGAAGTTTTTCTGCACTGACTCACAGGGACTAATTAATTATTTTCTCACTTTGAAAACTTTGTAAGGAATTAAAGCAATTATCTCCTTAGATGGCATATACCTTAACTCAGCTTCTACTAAAACCTCCAGCACAAAATCACTCAGAATTTCTCTTGAGAGACTCTGATGCAATTCTTTCAACCAGCTAATCACGTCCCTTCCCCTGTCAGAAATCAACTAAAAAAACATATCTTTTTTTCTTACCTTTATCTTCTGAAGTGATGAAGTTCTAGACTTCCAAATGCTGCGAACTTGGTATAGAATAAGCTGTTTATCTCAGAATTACCAGCTCTCACATTTTTATAGATTAATATAAAATAATCTTGGGCTCCAAAATCACTGCAGATGGTGGCTGCAGCCATGAAACTAAAATACACTTGATCCTTGGAAGGAAAGCATGAGAAATCTAGACAGCATACTAAAATGCAGAGATATCACTTTGTCAACAAAGGTTCATATAGTCAAAGCTATGGCTTTCCAGTAGTCATGTACCAATGTGAGAATTGGACCATAAAGAAGGTTGAGGACTGAAGAATTGATGCTTTCAAATTATGGTGCTGGAGAAGACTCTTGAGAGTCCCTTGGACAGCAAGGAGATCAAACCAATCAATCCTAAAGGAAATCAGTCCTGAATATTCATTGGAAGGACTGATGCTGAAGCTGAAACTTCGATACTTTGGTTACCTAATGTGAAGACCTGACTCACTGGAAAAGACCTGATGCTGGGAAAGATTGAAGGCGGGAGGAGAAGGGGCCGACGGAGGATGTGATAGTTGGATGGCATCATCGACACAATGGACAGGAGTTTTGCAAACTCCAGGAGATAGTGAAGCCCAGTGTGCTGCAGCCCATGAGGTCACAAAGAGTCGGACACGACTGAGCGACTGAGCAAAAAAATATTTTATTATACAGATGAAACAGAATGTATTTAACCACCCACCTATAGATATCTCATTGCCATCAATGTTGTTATTACAAAGACACTGTAACAAAAACGCAGATGAAACAGAATGTATTTAACCACCCACCTATAGATATCTCATTGCCATCAATGTTGTTATTACAAAGACACTGTAACAAAAACGGCTAATGACATAAGAAATGTGGAGATGGAGTAGGACTGAAGTAGAAGGTGCTGATTAGGGGAGTGTTGAGGTTGCCAATGCTATAAGGGAGGCATGAGACAACTCTGTGGAAAGCTAGATACTAGTGTGGTAAACTCAGGGTGTGTGAAGGGTAAGAAAAAGAAAGACCCAGGGATGAATCAAAGACCTGGAACCTCAGAAAGAGAACTATAGAGAGGAATCAGGAGAGAAAGCGGCCAGGAGAGGATGAACAAATGAAGGGACCGGAAGTAGGGACCTTGAAGGGATGGCAGAATGTGAGAAATACAGGAAGGGGACAAAGGCTGCCTCTTCCTCCACTCCTGCACTCCCCTCAGCCCAGCCACCCGGCACGGCCAGCTCTCCCCTCCATTCCAGCTTGGGCACAGCAGTTCTGCTGACCCACCCCCCTCCTGGCGGGCAGCACAACCTGGGGGCCACCAGGTGGGAGAACTCCTTGCTCAGCCCTTCCTCCAACACCCTGAGAAAGTCCACAGATTAGAGAGGTGTGTCTGCACCTAAACAACAGCCACCCCTGAAACTGTACAGGTATCAGATTGTGCACTGAGTTCACAGCCAGCCAAGAAAATGTGCAGAGAAGTATTCAGGCCACAGGACTTTGGGATAGAAAAACAAGAGAATATGCTGGAGCCAGAGAAGGAATAGGGAGCTTCCCACAGTCAAAGGATATAAAGCTAAGGATAATTTATGAGATGATGATTCAAGAACCTGGAATCAAGTAGTTATCCAATTCTGGAGCCAGAGAATATATTTCTGATACTCTCCTCTTCAGAAACCTAAATATCACATATATTATTATTACATTTAATTTTAAAACATCTTATTGTGAAATGCACCATAAGTGAAATATATACATACATATATATATATAATAAAGTGAATTTTTAAATAACAACCTATAATGATAAATACCATGGCCATAATATAAAAGAGTTCTGTGGCACACAGATTATTTGATGATGATTAGGCTCCGGTTCAAAGTGCTTTTCAGACCATTCTAGAATTCAGAATGTATTCTGCCATATTAAAAGCTTTAGGGCAAAACTAGTTTCTGAATAGATGACAGCATTGTTTCATTCTGTCCCGAAGTGCTTCTATGACTTTGTCATTCCGGAGAGTGAGGATGAAAGGATTGAGGAAAGGAGTGACTACGGAAACCATCAGGGAAACAACCCTGTTGTAATCCGTGGCCTGTGTTTGCTTGGGTTTCACGTAGAGGAACAAGCAGCTGCCATAACCAATCACGACACAGGTGAAGTGGGAGGCACACGTAGAGAAGGCTTTCCTGCGGCCAGAGGCTGAGGGGATCTTGAGGATGGTGGACACGATGTAGGTGTAGGAGAAAATTGTAGGGATCAAAGAGCCAAAAAGAACAAAAACAGCCATTAAGAAGAGGATGAATTCCATGAAAAGAGTATTATCGCAGGATAGTTTGAGCAGTTGCCCTCGGTCACAGAAAAAATTGTCCACCACATTTGATTTGCAGTAGGAAAGCTGAAATGTGGCATAAACTGGCCAAATTTGAAAAAGGAACCCAAACAACCATGACACAATCACCGCAAAGTTGCAGGTGCGGCTGCTCATAATGACGTTGTACCTCAAGGGCTTACAGATAGCCACGTAACGGTCCACAGCCATCGCTCCCAACAATGCAAACTCTGTGGTCCCCAGAGAAAGGTACAGGAAGAGCTGGGTGACACAGGCAGCCAAAGATACTGTCTGCATCCCAGGGAGCAGCAACCCCGAGAGCATCATGGGGACAATAATGGTGGTCACCAGGATCTCCAAGGCCGAGAGATGACCGAGGAAGAAATACATGGGAGACTGCAGACGTTTATCAAGACAGACAATCACAATGATGACTGTGTTACCGATTAATGTCACTAAGTAGAAGAAGAAGAAGGTAGCAAAGAGGATATGGCGTAGTTCTCTAGATCCAGAGAAGCCAAGGAGATAGAATTCAGTGGCACTGGAGTGATTCCCCAACATGCAGCTTGGACTTTTGTTCCTTGTGAAGTCTAGAGAGCAAGGGAGAGATAACACACTTCTAACCTCAGAAAGATGAAAAACATTTTCAACTTGAGGAAATACACCCTACTCCTAGGTTCTACAACATGACTATTTTCTACACGCAGTTAATAGTAGATACTTTATGATGGAATGTGTAATATATTAAGATAATAATATAGGTCCAAAAAGATGAGCAATGGTCACCAATACCACCCTAGGCATGAAACCCCACCGTCCCCAGTAGGCACCCTTGCCTCTCAGTTCACAGCTTTGCTCTCACCTGCTACCCTATCTACTTTCTGGAACACAACATGCTCATTTATACAATGACCCCTTCCATTCTGAATGCCCTAAATTGTCTTCTGTGCATGTTTTGTCCATGTCCCGCAAAACTGCTGTACGTAAACAGTTATAAGACAAAAAAACTGTTAATCGCTCAGTCGTGTCAGACTCTTTGCAACCCGATGGAGCCCGTCAGGCTCCTCTGTCCAAGGATACTAGAGTGGGTTGCCCTTCCCTTCTCCAGGGGATCTTCCCAACCCAGGGATCAAACCTGGGTCTTCTGCATTACAGGCAGATTTTTTTACCACTTAAGCCACCAGAGGAGCCTATGAGACAGAATTCCTAGTTAATCACAGCCAGACATAGTTACTTCTTTCCTCTGTATCTGTTAAAAACAGGCTCCATTTCAATTACATTCATTTTAAATTTGTTGCCTCTTATATTTATAATTTTGGGTGTGCTGTTGGGAATTTGGATCAATCCAAAACATTGTCATGAGATAAAAGCTATTTTTGAAACAAAGTCCTTCTCTGCTTTCGGGGGAGCTGGCTCCCTAGAATGAATCATCCATGCCTTCCTCTTTATTTTTATGATAACCATGATCTTCCTTCTTGCCTTCACTGAATATGTCTCCTCTATGCAGGAAAACCTGGCCAGTTTCTAGTTGATGATTTCTAGCTCTGAGATTACAGTTCCTCTGGAACCAGATGGCTTTCACTTGGCTCTAATCAATATCTGATATCTATCATGCTTTTACTTGTTTATTCATTTATCATCAAAATCCCATTAAAATAAAAATCCCACCCCAATCAAAATCCCTTCATTAGCATTAATTTCCTTGAAGCCNAATAGAGTCTGACAACATGTGTGCTCTGTAAATATCACACACTGAATATATCAATTAGTAGATAAAGAACCATACAGTAAATAATGTCTAATCTGACTAGCTTTCCCTTCACTCATTCTTCTCTAAACCATTGTCCAGTTAGCCTGCAGTCTTTCTTGCTGCAGATCCCTTACAAATGGCAAGTGAATAAGGAAGAGATAGTGAGAAAAGAGAGGGTAGGATCTTAGCTCTCTCAGGCAGAGGGCTATGCCTACACCCCTCAACCTGCTCCTTGCTACGGAGGGATGGTCTGATGCACAGCTCGTCTCCATGCAGCTTTTTCAGTTCACTCGTCAGCCTCTAGATGTCCTTGTTCCAGGAGGCAGCCCAGCTCAGGACTTCCCATGGTGATGCTTTTCACAGAGGGAAATCGCTTGGAAGACACTCACCTCCAGAGAAGGAGACAGAATGTAACTTCTACCACCCTTTAGGCGTCAACTCGGCCCAGCCCCTGTAAAGCTAGTAGGAAGCAATATTTGGCAGACGGTCTGATTCTGCTATCTCCACCCACAATGAGGAACAACTGGCCACACACAGAAACTTGAAGAAGTCCAGAAATAATGGTACTGAGAAGGATCCAGCACCAGGCTCTTTCCCTGTCTCTTGTTCTCTCTGCCTCTTTCCTCCTCTCCCTAGTCGGTCCCCAAGGATGGTTATTCACTGAGGAACAATTTGCACAGGCAGACACACACTAGGGAGGTAGTCAAGGAAAAGCTGAAGAAACTTTCACTCTTCCCTCCTGAGGCTAATCAAGTTGGAGACCATGGAAGTTTTTTTGTGCAGTGGGCACACTTGAAAGTTCCCAGTCAGGAACTCCTCAACAATCAGCTGCCTCGCTCCCAGGCCCTTGCACACCACCACACAATCCCAGCTGTCAACAGTCAGCCAACTCAGCTTCGATGTGCTTCTCCCTGACTACACGGAGCCCTATGGAGCCTAAGCCACCCCGAAGCTGTGAACCCACCAGTGGATTCAAACACTTGTCGAAAACCTAAGAGGCCACCAAATGGACATCTGTCCAAATCCCTGCTCATCTCCAGGGTTGCATGCAGCCCACCTTTCCCAGATGATCTCTCCCCTCTGTGTACCACACANACCCCGAAGCTGTGAACCCACCAGTGGATTCAAACACTTGTCGAAAACCTAAGAGGCCACCAAATGGACGTCTGTCCAAATTCCCTGCTCATCTCCAGGGTTGCATGCAGCCCACCTTTCCCAGATGATCTCTCCCCTCTGTGTACCACACACCCTCTTGGCCATAGCTGTGCATCCTGGTCAGAGATGAATTGAGAGAGTCTGCCACCTACTCCACCACACATCTGTTAATCCCACAGCCCACTCCCATCTCTCTAACCCCATGTGTTCCAAGTTGGGTTGCTCAGCCATACATTGCCCTCTAGGTCTCCAAATGCGATTGGGTAACCTCCCTCATCAGCTTGAATTGAGGGATAACAGTGGTTTAGAAACAACTTTGAGGACTGATAAAAAATATTTTTAGAAAATATAGCAGTAAAGATGCTTGGGATGCTTAGTAAAATAGCAAAATCATATTTTAAATAGTTATTTTTTACACTTTCAAAACCAACTGTCATTTTTCATAAAATTAGCACAGATCAAAATTAAAATTTCACATGGAAGGACCCAGGCTAAAATTTAAATATCCCTCTCCCCATTTGTTTGATTCTAATCCATCTCCTAAAGCTAAATGTTATTATAGATTTCTATTGTATTAATATAGAAGTTCTCTGTGTATATACATAAATATCTCTATATATTCTTATTGAGTAAATCATGTTTAAGAAATAAACCATCCTACTACCTTTTTGTGAATATGTATATAACATTTCTTGTTGTACAGTCACTAAGCTGTGTCTGACTCTTTGCGGCCATGGACTGTAGCACGCCAGGCTTCCCTGTCCTTCACCATCTCCCTGAATTTGCTCAAATTCACGTCCATTGAGTTAGTGATGCCATCCAACCATCTCATCCTCAGTCACTCTCTTCTCCTCCTGCCCTTGGTTTTTCCCAGCATCAGGGTCTTTTACAATGAGCTGGCTCTTCACATCAGGTGGTCAAAGTATTGGAGCTTCAGCTTCAGCATCAGTTCTTCCAATGAAAACACAGGGTTGAGTATTCAGCTATATATCTATGTGTGTGTGTTCCACATTATGTGTGTGTGTGCATGCATTAAACCTTTCCATATTACAATTATATAATTGTGTAGGATGAGGCTCACCCTACTCCAGTATAACCTCATCTTAACTAATAACATTGGTATTGATCTATTTCTAATTAAGTTCATATTCTGTGCTACTGGGAGTTAGCAGTTCAGCAAATGAATTTTGAGGGATGCAATTCAACCCATAATAAGCATCTTGGCTGCTTCCAGTTTGGGGGAATTATATAGTCACAGTAAATATACCTGCACAGGTTTCTGTCTGGACATAAGTTTCCAACTTATTTGGGTAAATATCCAAATGAGCAAATTTGGAGCTCATTTTTGGATTGCATGCTAAGTATATAGATATTCCTGGTAAGAGTATATACATATTCCTAGACTTCTTGGACAATGGGTTACATCTAGAGAAGCTCATCACAAATTGAAACTATCAGAAGTAAAAATGCATTTAATACACCTAACCTTCAGATATGCAGATGACACCACCATTATGGCAGAAAGTGAAGAGGAACTAAAAAGCCTTTTGATGAAAGTGAAAGAGGAGACTGAAAAAGTTGGCTTAAAGCTCAACATTCAGAAAATGAAGATCATGACACCTGGTCCCATCACTTCATGGGAAATAGATGGGGAAAGTGTCAGGCTTTATTTGTGGGGGCTCCAAAATCACTGCAGATGGTGATTGCAGCCATGAAATTAAAAGACACGTACTCCTTGGAAGGAAAGTTATGACCAACCTAGATAGCATATTGAAAAGCAGAGACATTATTTTCCCAACAAAGGTCCATCTAGTCAAGGCTATGGTTTTTCCAGTGGTCATGTATGGATGTGAGAGTTGGACTGTGAAGAAAAGCTGAGCGTTGAAGAATTGATGCTTTTGAACTGTGGTGTTAGAGAAGACTCTTGAGAGTCCCTTGGATTGCAAAGAGGTCCAACCAGTCCATCCTAAAGATCATCAGTCCTGGGTGTTCATTGGAAGGACTTTTGCTGAAAGTGAAACTCCAACACTTTGGCCACCTCATGCAAAGAGTTGACTCATTGGAAAAGACTCTGATGCTGGGAGGGATTGGGGGCAGGAGGAGAAGGGGACGACCGAGGATGAGATGGCTGGATGGCATCACTGACTCGATGGGCGTGAGTCTGAGTGAACTCCAGGAGTTGGTGATGGACAGGGAGGCCTGGCGTGCTGTGATTCATGGGGTCACAAAGTGTCGGACACAACTGAGCAACGGAACTGAACTGAACTGAACTAGGTCGGTCATGTTTTTTCTTCCAAGAAACAAACATTTTTTAATGGCTGCAGTCACCATCTGCAGTGATCTTGGAGCCCAAGAAAATAAAATCTGTCACTGTTTCCCATTTAAGTTTCTAAAAAGTGAGGACTTAGTGTATTACATATAGGTAAGGAGAATGAAACAGAAGCTATGTAACACACTTGAGATTCTCATTAGGTATAAATAATAAAGCCAGGATGCAAATGCCAGCAGCCCGACTCTGTAGACTGAACCCTGAGAGTGACCAGTTATTATCATCTCTGCTTTTGCACTGACGAGACTAAGGACCAGAGGGTTTAAATAATTTTGCCCCAGACACACAGCTTATTAATAGTGAGGCTGGTTTTTTAAATTAGACTTATCTGATTATACAGTTTCATATCAACTCCTACCATCTACTATTTTCCTTACACATGAACCTCTTCTCATGTCTAATAAACTTAGAAATATTTTAAGTGGCAGAGGTTTGGGCCTCAATTCAGGAAGACAGGATACAGCCTAAGTGAAATATAAGCTAAAATACTTGTGAGTATTATAGATATTTATGGTAATGGTTCAGTCGGTAAGTTGTGTCCGACTCTTGTGACCCTCTGGACTGTAGCCTGCCAGGCTCCTCTGTCCATGAGATTTCACAAGCAAGAATACTGGAGCAGGTTGCCATTTCCTTCTCCAGGCAATCTTCCCAACTCAGGAATCGAACCCAGGTCCCCTGCATTGCAGGCAGATTCTTTACTGACTGCACTATGAGGGAAGCCCCATATATATCTATAGATAAACTAAAAGTTTAGGGAACAAATTCCGATCTTCCCCCTGCAGCAAACACAATGCCATTACAAACTCTTGGGAGGTGTTCCAGGGCCCCAAAGCATGAATTCCATCTCCAAATAAAGAACGCATGCAATGAAGTGTGAATTACTTAATGCATAAATGAATGGACTAAATAAAGTCCCTTTGATATCTTCCCAACCTGTCAAGTCCACTCCCAGCAAGTGTGGCAGGAAGCATGCCTGGGGTGAAGAGGCCAAAAGAACACAACTGGAGACTCTGAGGCTTCTGTAGGGCTAGTATGGACAGCACTATGTGAAGTGTGGTCCAATGACCAGTGGTCCTTAAACTGTTTCTGTTCTGTGAAAAGCAAATTACAAACTGTAAAGTAAATATTAGGAGAAGGAAATGGCAATCCACACTAGTATTCTTGCCTGAAAAATCCCATGGACAGAGGGGCTGGTGGGCTACGGTTCATGGGGTTCCAAAGAGTTAGATGTGACTTAGCAATTAAATCAGAGAAGGAAATGGCAACCAACTCCAGTATTCTTGCCTGGAGAATCCTGTGGACAGAGGAGCCTGGTGGGCTGCTGTCCATGGGGTTGCACAGAGTTGGACACGACTGAAGTGACTTAGCATGCAAGCATGCATGCAAAGTAAATATTCAGAAACATTTATGGAAATCTGGCTTCCTATGAGACACAGATGCAAATCCAGGAGCTGCTACTGAGTGATCCTGAACAAGCTAATACCTGAGGTGTTACCTCTTTAGAATAAATAGGGTCCTTTCAGCAGCAGAGGCAAGGATTCAAGAACTAACACAATTTGAACACCAAGGAATGAAGGGTGAGAAGAAAGTGGAAGTGAGGTAAAAAGACACATAAAGTAAAGCTATAGGAGGATGCGATAGACAAAAACACAGCTCAGACCAGCCCTTGGCAGTTTATCTGTATGGCTCCCCATCTCATTTCTCATAGGTCAAGATTCATATCCCAGGATATAAGTATTCAGAATTTACGATAGCATCATCTTTCCTATGAGACCCAGATGCAAATCCAGGAGCTGCTACTGAGTGATCCTGAACAAGCTAATACCTGAGGTGCTATCTTTTTAGAATAAAGATGGTCCTTTCAGCAGCAGAGGCAAGGATTCAAGAGCTAGCATCATCTTTCCTTGACAGTCACCCAGGAAGCCCAAAGAAAGGTCTGAAAATGTTTTTTTCAGACGAGTTTTAAAGTAGTATGGCAAGTTGGCCTGGATAGGCCCAGCTTATGGGCTTCCCTGGTAGCTCAGTTGGTAAAGAATCCACCTGCAAAACAGGAGACCCCAGTTTGATTCCTGGGTCGGGAAATCCACTGGGGAAGGGATAGGCTACCCACTTCAGTATTCTTGGGCTTCCCTTGTGGCTCAGCTGGTAAAGAAACTGTCTGCAATGCAGGAGCCACAGGTTTAATTCCTGGGTTGGGAAGATCCCCTGGAGAAGGGAAAGGCTACCCACTCCAGTATTCTGGCCTGGAGAATTCCATGGATTGCATAGTCCATGGGGTCACAAAGAGTCAGACATAACTGAGTAACTTTTGCTTTCACTTTTCATGGACATGAGAGCTATTCATGCTCAGAGCTTCATGTGGCTCCCAGTCAGCTTGGAAAGAGCCCAGAAAAGGTGACAGCAGTATGACCCAGGATGCAGGCAGTGCCCTTGGAAAGAAAGAGGTGGTTGAGAGGATCTGAGAAGTTATAGATCTGTGTCCATTAAAAGGGCCCCACGAATATGCCATGAAAATAAGAATAAACATATGAAGCATTTGTTCTAGCATTAAGTATAGCTAATGCTACCCAGCACAAGCATAGCTCGACAGCACAAGCATTAAGTATATATAGCTTGACGCAGAGATGGAAGAGGTTTTGGAAACTGTATCATTGGAGATGGTTGTAATTGTAGCAACTGAAAGCCTGACTCAAACTATCTTACACATTGAAAGGAATTTAGTAGATTATAACTGAAAACTGTCTAGAGGAAAGGCCTACATTCTGTCACAGTTTTATTAGGACTTCTGCTCCACTTCTGGGCAATTCTCTTCTTTTGACTTCTGTGTGTGGGCTTCATCCTCAGGCAGTTTCCCCAGTGGTCACTGCAAACTGACAGTAGCAACTTTGCTTCTCACTCATAGGCCATGTTCATATGCCCAGAGCAATGTCTCAACACAGCTCATTCTGTGTTACCCCAACACTGAACATAAATAAAGGGTTTGATGATTAATATGACCAACTGTGCCATATATCCACTCCTGAATCTAACACAGGGATCTCACTGCTAAGCTTAGGACAAGCAGGTCACATCCCTAGTGCGTGATAAATGACATAATAGAGGAGAGGTAAAAGTGGCTGCTGAGAAGGCAACCACAGCATCCACAGGTTTAACTCTTTTGTTTTGTGTATCAAATAAATCTAAACGCCAAAGCCCAATTATTTTCTAAATTTACATAGTCTGTAAATTCTAATAAAGGAACCACAATCTACTGTATGTCATCCCTCACATGTTTCCAAAGAAGAAAGTGGACTGAGGACGGAAAGTCCTTAGAAGTGATGTCAGAAGTCTGCAAAAGTCGGCAAGTATGTGGTAATAATAGAGGTGGTGCGAGTAGACTAGTTTACCAAGGGAATCAGTACAAACAAAGACCCATAATCAGATTTTGGAATGAACTCTTCAGGACACTGGAATGGGTCTACGATAAATAAATAAAAAAAGAATAAACTGGGGATAAATAGAAGTTAACAGGCAACATTTACACATGAGTTCAGAAAGGATCTTTGAAATCATCTATAAGTTATAGACCCATGAAAGGTGATCCCTCTCATGAGCTAAAGATCAGACATGATTGAATCAGAAGGCTGGAAGATAGTTCTCCTCTACACTACAGAGGAGAACCAGCCGCCTGACCAGGCCATCCTTCATGCTCCTGTTTTTGTTGTATTCTTCACTTACCACATTGAAATCTGCTGTTTTGTATCAGGGGTCCATTTCAGTGCAATGGACGTAAGCTAAAGAGGAGGGTGTGGGATATTAACCCCAATCCATGGAAAGAGAAAAAGGAACCAGAAAGGGAATACAACAGTGACTGGTGGATACGTCAGGAGAGGGAGGTGGACGTGAGGGAAGACAGGGCAGAGGCTACCTGAAGTTACTGATAAACCAAGTTAAATGTGGGACAGAAATGAAAAGGCTTTGCAACCATATGTAAGATTGGCGCTTCCTTGATGGCTCAGATGGTAAAGAATCTGCCTGTGATGTGGGAGATCTGGGTTCAGTCTTCTGAACCCACTCTAGTATTCTTGCCGAGAATCCTAAGGACAGAGGAGCCTGGTGGGCTACAGTCCATAGCCTTGCAAAGAGTGAGACACGAATGAGTGACTAACACTTTCACTTTCTTTCATACACAGAATTGAGTTTAGAAGAAATTGACCGGATAAGTAGAAAGTATTCACACTCTCCACAAATTAGTAGACTGATTAACTGTTCATGTGTTAGTCTCTCAGTTGTGTCTGACTCTTTGTGACCCCATGGACTGTAGCCCACCAGGCTTCTCTGTCCATGGGTTTTTCCAGGCAAGAATACTGAAGTGGGTTGCCATTTCCTTCTCCAGAGGATCTTTCTGATCCAGGGATCAAACCTGGATCTTCCCCATTGCAGCAGATTCTTTACCATCTGAGCCACCAAGGAAGCACATTCATTCATAGATAAATATATATAGAGAGAGAGGCAGTGATTTACCCTTTCCTTTTTACACTGGAGAGCAAGGTGAGATAGAAAGAAGGCAATTCATATCAGGAAAATCCAAAGTGGGAAGATATGAAGAAGCAAAAATGCCAAATGGTTGAAGTATCGGTGACCCAATCAATAAGACAGGCCTGCAAGTAGAGGGCCTGATTCAATCTAGAACTGCAGTGGGACAAAGATAATGAGAACTATAACAATGAGGCCAGAAAAAGGAGGACAGAAGTACAGGTAGGTTGTTAGGAAAATCATGCCAATAAAAAGTTCCTGTTGCAACTAGCTCAAATGGCTGAGGACAATATACCATCTGGTATATCCTGTAAGGACAGAGAATAATCTCTTAACAACTTGGAGTAGGAACTAAGTAGGCAACAAAAAATGAAACAGTTGGAAATTGTTAAAATTACTAACTGTTGCCAATTCCTGAATCCCTCCTATGCATTCTAATATACTTAGCACTTAACACATTATCTCTGATCACCATGATAGTCTTAAAAGGAATAATGGCTTTGATTTTGAGAAGCTTTGTGAAAGTAAGCAATTTATATCAATCAGCAGTTTAAAGAAAAGAATCCCAATATTTCACTGCATTGGACAAAATAAAAATGTGTTTTACATTTCAGATACTTAAATTTCTGGATCACTCAGTATTTTATATAAAAAAAATCAGTTTACTCTATCATGGATTAATGAAACTTGATATGTGGAGAATATATTTGTGGAATGACAAACAAGTGTCTTTTGGGTGTGCTTGAGAATAAAAGCGTGTGCTCACAAATATATGCATGGCCTAGAGAATGCATTCAGGGTCATGAATAAAATCTCTCAGCCAAAATCCTCATGAATTTCACTACTGCATTTCCCTGTAAGACAGGAAAATGTATTGGAAGGAAAATATATTGAAAAAAAACAATCCAACCACTTATGAAATCCTTGATATTTGTAATATGAATTACAAAATTCATATAAATTCATATTCCAAAATTACACTGACCTATGGGTGGCCTCAGCAAACCTCAGAAAATTTTGATTTCACAGATCTTTTAAGTAGGTAATGGAAACATTAACTATAACACCCATACACACATACACTCTCACTCTCTCTCTCTCACTCACTCACCCAGGAGACATTTGGTCACTAGAAGAATTACTAAATCGTATAACTAATTTCAGCAAATTACTGCTCAGGTATGTAGTTTGCATTGTGCCCAAACAGACTCCTGGTATTATTGTTCCTCATATCCACTTATCTTCTGTGACCTTAGGATAAAACAGGCAGTATTTTAACAGAAGTATCTGAGTTGGTAGGACTACACTTCTTGAGACCAGCATCCTGTTTTCAATGTTATAAACACTTGTTCGTGAGCTGGGAATAAGCAAAGAAGTAGTTAAAGAAACGAGAAATGTCAACACCCAGGAGTCATCAATGATTTCTTTTGACACTCCACTCAAGCCTAGATTCTAGGAAAAATTGGGACTAAGATATAGAAAGTGGTTTCCATGGATCAGCTGGGATGTAGGGAGGGTATTGATGGAGTTGCAAATCAGCTTATGTAGAAATAATGCTCTTGATCCATGGAATGTGGCTGTAGATGCTAGTGAAGACAGCAGAATGATCTGTCAGAAAACATCCAGTTGTCCAAGACATAATTCCTTGTAATTTATTGTCACATGTGGCTGGTGCAGCTGTGGTCACCTGCCAGACAGAACAGAGGGGATCAGAACTTCCTTCCCACCTGGAAATTTGTCAACTCTTGAACAAAAGCAAAGGCCACTATATCTGTCATGGAAAAGGACTGGGGATACAATAGCGTGAAAGCTTTCCACTGCATTAACCACCGCTACCTCCCAGTCATCCCTGGACAGAAATTTCAAAATGGTAGCTGGAAGACAGCCTGATATTCCTCAACAATCTATTTCTCTCATCTCTCACGTAGGATGGAGGAGACAGAGTCACCATTCTTCAGCCCTTTACTCTGAGCTCTCAGTCTGTCTGCAAAATACAGACCCTCATAAAGGATGAGAGGTAACAGAGACACAAAGACAAAGAGAAAGAACAGAGACTGAGCTTACGGGCAAATGAAATGAGAAAGGTTACCTGGCATTCATCCGTGTTTTTCCTTAAGTGTCCCATACAGAACACGTCTTCAAAGAACGTTTCATGCAGTAATGTTCTGCAGACCGAATCAGCACTCAGTTCGGTCATGAAGCTCTGCAGGTAACCTCTTCTATTTCCTAAGCATAATAAATAAAGGAGACTTTCATTCCTATTTTCATTTTCATAAGGTATTTTGCCTCCCTCTCCATCAGGGTTTCTTTTCAGTTAGAATGGACTGCAGAGAAAGAACTGAAGGAATAGATCATGGATTAAACAAGTCCTCCTGTTTATTTATTATCTTTGAAAGATGATCAGCATCAAGGTGTGGTACCAACCAAGACACTCCAGACAATATCTGAATTCAAGCTCTGCCATCACGAAGTTTATGACTTTGGACAACTAGTTAACCTCCCTGAGTCTCAGTTTCCTCATTTATAAGATAAAAATCCTAAGAAAACTGATCTACATGATATATGATGATGACTGAATAATACATATAGGATGCTTAGTGCCTGGGACATAATTAGTGTTCAACAAATGGTAGCATCTATCATTGTTGTAAGTGATAACCATATCACTGATAGGCAGGTAAAAGAAAAATATGATTTTCATCAATTTGCAAGTTAAGATTCAGAGAAGTTAAAGGATCTTTCAGTAATCATATAATAAATGGCAGAACCAGAATTCAAACATAAATCCCTGAGCCTCAGCCCTCTGCAGTGTGTACCAATGTGATACATACACGCAACACATTGATTTAGGATTAGATTCTCAAAGCCCTAAAGGAGATGACCCCTTCTATTCTAAAGAGCTGACACCATTGCTCTATTTCTACCATTACAATTGGATGCTTAAAAATTAGTTCCAATTCTTTCCCTTGACTCCTCAGAGATCCTGAAGATGTGCACATATCCAAGAATACAGCTAACTATTCTTTGTTGACAGTCACTCACCAAAAGATCTTTTATCCTCCACCCAGGTGTAAACCAAGCAATCTGCAATGTCACTTGAATTGGAAACAGGCAACTGAAACATGCTGGTAGAGAAGAAGGTGAGAGGTACAGACAACTTTATCAGCATAAGATCATTTCTAGGAGAAGTGAAAGTGAAGTTTGGGTGAATGATGACCTCCTCATAAGGTAGAATCTCCCCAATTAACTCTTGAAAAGTGATGGCTCCACCAGTTAAGATAACCTGGAGATCTCTGGAAAATGGAGAGAAAAAAGGTTGATACTATCTACTATCACATATCACAAGGCTAATCTCTCTCTCTCTTTCTATCTCCCTCACACACACACAGTCACGTGCCCTTTCCTTCCATAGTGATCCATTTAATCTCCTCTCCTCTTTTCCATCTAAACCTTTGTGCATAGCTACCACTCGTGGTCATGTAGGTTGTCTGCCATAAAATGTAGTGGGTTGCCATTGTTGTTGTTCAGTTGCTTGGTCATGTCCAGCTCTTTGCAACCCCAGGCACTGCAGCACACCAGGCTTCCCTATCCTTCATTGTCTCCCAGAGTTTGCTCCAACTCATGTCTATTGAGTTGATGATCCCATACAATCATCTCATTTTCTGTCACCCCCTTCTCCTGCCCTCAGTCTTTCCTAGCATCAGGGTCTTTTCCAGTGAATCAGCTCTTCACACCAGGCGGCAAAAGTATTGGAGTTTCNACACCAGGCTTCCCTATCCTTCATTGTCTCCCAGAGTTTGCTCCAACTCATGTCTATTGAGTTGATGATCCCATACAATCATCTCATTTTCTGTCACCCCCTTCTCCTGCCCTCAGTCTTTCCTAGCATCAGGGTCTTTTCCAGTGAATCAGCTCTTCACACCAGGCGGCAAAAGTATTGGAGTTTCAGCTTCAGCACTAGTCCTTCTCATGGATATTCAGGGTTGGTTTCCTTTAGGATTGACTGGTTTGATCTTCTTGCTGTCCAAGGGAATCTTGAGAGTCTTTTTCAACACCACAGTTTGAAAGCATCAATTCTTCAGCATTTAGCCTTCTTTATGGTTGCCATTAACCCAGACTATTATGTGAATGGTACCTCCAGGACTTAAGCATATAATAGCTTGGTCTCCAATTTTAGCACATTTCCAGGGAGAAGCTTCAATTTGACACCCAGAAATAGCTGAAAGAAGTGCACAAGTGGATAGTCAAGGCTTATCTGAAAGTAGTTTTTATAAGTGGACTTCTTTAGGTGTTAGGGGTAAACAGGAAATATGAGATTGTACAAATGAAATAATTAACAGCTTAGAGAGTTGAAATATTTTAAAGCTAGGGAGGATCATCCAAATATGCTATGTTCTACTCATCTCAATCAAAAATTCATTGAATTAACAGGGTTTTCTGATGGTCTTTTATAAGAATAAGAGTCAAAAATACTGGATGTTCCACTGAGATNCCTGATGCTGGGAGAGACTGAAGGCAGGATGAGAAGGGGACAACAGAGGATGAGATAGCTGGATGGCATCACTGACTCAATGGACATGGGTGTATGTGGACTCCGTGAGTTGGTGATGGACAGAGGGGCCTGGCGTGCTGTGTTTCATGTGGTTGCAGTGAGTTGGACACCACTGAGCAACTGAAGTGAACTGAAAGTGCTTAGTGGGATTTTCCAGGTGGTTCAGTGGTAAAGAATCCATCTGTCATTGTTAGGGACATGGGTTCAATTCCTGGTTCAGGAAGTACTCCTAGAGAAGGAAATGACAACCTCCTCCAGTTTTTCACTTTCAGTTCATTTTACTAGAGTCCCATACTGGACAAACACTGCACTAAGCGTTTTGTTGTTGTTGTTTAGTCACTCAGTTGTGTCCAACTCTTTTGAGATCCCATGGACTGTAGCCCACAAGGCCTCTCTGTCTATGGGCAAGAATACTCCCCAGGAAGTATTCTTCCCAGTAAAGAATACTAGAGTGGGTTACCACTTCCTCCTCCAGGGTATCTTCCCAAACCAGGGATTGAACCCACGTCTCTTACACTGGCAAATGGATTACTTACCACTGAACCACCTGTGAACCCACACTAAGCACTTTAAGTTCTTCAAAAAACTTTTTTTTTTAATTTTCACGGGAAACAAGATAGAGTGGATACATTTTATATTATTTTACAAGGTAAGAACTTAATCTTAGGAAATAACTTAAGGTCATACAACTAGTAAATGATGGTTTGTTCAAGGATCCCAATTTCAGTCTATCTGATTCCAAATCCCATGTTTATCCTTGTCCTCCACACGACCTCCCGCTTTTCTTCACCCTGTCTGCAGTTTTCCAGGATGACTTAGCTCATTTCCAGCCTCCCAAAGGCTTAGGACTTCTTGGTTCTATCCACAGTCACAGTCATGCAGCCTGTCCTGCAGCTCCCTGACATTTCCTACTAGCACACTGCAGGGATGCTCAGAGACCAGTCATTGTGACTCCAACAGCAGTAAATTCACTAGTTAATCAAAATTAAAACTTCAATTCTTGCATGAAAATATAGGGAGAGATATTCTGAACAGATGGGCACTTAAATATAGGACAGTACTTATTCTCTGGAAACAGATTATCTGGATTCAAATTCTAGCTCTATCCTTACCAGTAGTAGGAACTTGTACAAATTAGGTAGATCTCTAATATCTTAATCTCCTTATTTGTACACTGAAATCACAAATGAACTTCTCTAAGGTTTCTGTGAAAATTGAATGCATTAATGTATGTCAATAGCTTGAAAGAATGTTTGGCATATAATGTGTGTTCAATAAATGTTATTTTATACTATAGCAGTTTCAACAATACTTTTATACTGATAAATTGCAAACTAATACTCATAAAAAGATAAAGACAAGGCCTCTCCATTACCTACCAAACAACTAAACATTGGATACTGACTGATATCACCCTTTATTTGTGTTATTGCTACTTCTTTATCAGTGACAGCTCCAGCCCTAATTTAATCCTCCTTACCTACTAAGTAAAACATCTGAAGTACCCAATTAGGGTTAGGGTACCCCAATTAGAGTCAGAATGTTGAAGCATACCAGGCTCCTCCATCCGTGGGAGTTTCCAGGCAAGAGTACTGGAGTGGAATGCCATTGCCTTCTCCTATAAACTAAATACATAGGTATTATACAAACGAATTAATGAGAGATTAGAGTAAAACTCACTTTGCATGCAAGGGGCCATGGGAAGGCTCTGAAATTAATACAAGGGTTTTACGGATTCATATATGAAGCAAGCATCATCACTAAAGGTTAATATTATGTATACAGACATGTGTACTTCTGTCCAAATATATACATGCATGCATTTTTTTTAATCTGTTGAATACTGATTGGTTTCTGCCATGCATGCTAAGTTGTTGCAGTAATGTCTGACTCTCTGCGACCCCATGGACTGTTGTCTACCAGGCTCCTCTGTCCATGGGATTCTCCAGGCAAGAATACTGCAGTGCGTTGCCATTTCCTACTCCAGAGCATCTTCCCAACCCAGAGATCAGACCTGCATCTCTTGCATCTCCTGCATTGGCAAGTGGATTCTTTACCACTAGCGCCACCTGCTTCACAACTTTTTTTAGCATAAGAACTCCTTTTAGTCTTAAAATATTTTGAATCTTTTTATGTGGTAATGTTGTTGTTCAGTCACTAAGTCATGTCTGACTCTGCAACCCCAGAGACACCAGGTTTCCCTGTCCTTCACTGCCTCCTGGAGTTGCTCAGATTCATGTTCGTTGAGTCGGTAATAATATCTAACCATCTTATCCTTTAGTCTTTCCCAGCATCAGGGTCTTTTCCACTGTGTCAGCTCTTCGCATCAGGTGGCCAAAATACTGGAGCTTCAGCTTCAGCATCAGTCCTTCCAATGAGTATTTCAGGTTGATTTCCTTTAGGATTAACTTGTTTGATCTCCTTGCCGTCCGAGGGACTCTCAAGATATGTGACGTTAATACATCATGTTTTATTAATAAGACTAAGAGGGGTTCTTATGGTCAAAAAGGTTGCAAACCACTGGCATAGGCAATGTTCTCATTCCTTCCTACTCTAAACTCTTCCAGCACATAAATCTAATTCTTGTTTAATTCCCACAATCTATCCCTGAATCCAGACCATCTCTTGTTAGCATGAATGCTCAGTCATGTCTGACTCTTTGCAACCCCATGAACTGTAGCCCACCACACTTCTCTGTCCACCGAATTTTCTAAGCAAGAATACAGGAGTGGGTTGCCATTTCCTACTCTAGGGGATATTCTTGACCCAGGGATCAAACCCACATTTCCCATGTCTCCTGCATAATCAGGTGGATTCTTTACCACTGTGCCACCCGGAAGCCCAAAAGGACCGTAAAGGAGTACTATAAACAACTCTATGCCTACAAACATGAAAACCTAGATGAATTCTGTCTAAGATATACTCTGCCAAAACACAAACAAGAAGAAATAGACAATCTAAATATGTCTATATCTATTAAAGATCTCGATTAAACAATAACCTTCCAAAAGAGTAAGCACTGGGCCCAGATAAGTTGACTCATGAATTCTACCAAACATTTAAGTAAGAAATTACATCAATTCTCTGCAATCTTTTTCAGAAGATAGAAGCAGAAGGAATATTTCCTAAATTATTCTATGAGGCCAGCATTATCTTGATACCAAAAACAAAGTCATTACAAGAAAACTACAAAAAAAAAAACTTCTCATGATCAAAAATCCTCAACAAAACATTAGTCAAATCTAATTCAACAATGTATAAAAAAACATTATACATGCTCTAAGACCATGTGGGATTTCTGCTATATATGCAGGACTGGTTCAACATTTGAAAATCAATTAGGAGCTTCTTTCCTATGTTTTCTTCTAGGAATCTCAAGGCTTAGGGTCTTTTGTTTAAGTATTTAATTCATTTTGAGTTAATTTTTGTGAGTGGTGTAAGACAGGCTTTCCATTTCAGTTTTCTGCATGTGGTTATTCAGTTTTCCCAACACCATTTATTGAAGAAACTATCCCTTCTTCACAGAGTGTTTTTGTCTCCTTTGTCAAATATCAACTGATTGAATATATAAGCATTTATTTCTAGGCTCTCTATTCTGTTTCACTGTTCTGTTTCTGTTTTTATGCCAATACCACAATGTTCTAATTACTATAGTTTTGAGGTATAGTTTGAAGTGTAATGCTTCTGGCTTTGTTCTCAGGATTGCTTTGGCTATTTGAGGTCTTTTGTGATTCCACATAAATTCTAGGACTGCTCTTTTATTTCTGTGAAAAATGTCGTTGGAATTTTGATGGAGATTTCATTGAATCTATAGATGGTTTGGGGTAGTATGGAAATTTTAACAACATTAATTCTTTCAATCCATGAACATGAGATATCTCAATTTTGTTTATGTCTTCTTTAATTTCTTTCTTCAAAGTCTTAAATAGTTTTCATTATACAGATCTTTCACTTCCTTTGTTAAATTTATTCCTAGGTATTGTTTTTTATGCTACTGTAAATGGGATACCATAAAATTCCTAGAAGGAAACATACGGAAGAAACTCCTTAACACAGGTCTTAACAATTTTTTTGATATGACAGTAAAAATACAAGCAACAAAAGCAAAAACCAACAAGTGATGGTACATCAAACTAAAAAGCCTCTGCACAGCCTGTACAGAAAATGACTGGTAGATGACATATTTCCCAAACTTTCCTGTTTCTGGTCCATCAGCTCTCCCTCCCAACAGAGCTCTATAGCCTTATCTCATAGATGAGGCCCAATCAAACAAGACAGAGATATCTTTAGCCACTCACCAGTTATCATCAGCAAGGATAACAGGATACACTTCATGTTGATGCCTGAATGTTGTCCTGAGGATAAGGTTGTAGTGGAAATAGTCACAAAGCAGGAACGGAAGTTATAACCCACTTAGGGACTCTGAACAGCAGGATGAAGTGCAAATGAGAGATCTGGGATGAGGACTCTATAAGTCTGTCATTTAGAGGCTGCTTCTCCTAGTCTTGATCCTTAGTATAAAAAATGAGTCAACTGGCATGGAAATCCTCACAGTCTAATTGATATCTGCCCTATGGGAAGATGAGTTTCAGGGGTCTGAGCCTTATTCCTTATCTAAGGAAGTGAGAACCAAGTGAAACTTCTATGGTATTAAAATTCGTCCCAAGTTCTTTCCCTAGCTTCTCAGTTCTTTTCACCAGTTCCTTCCCCACAATGTTTAACTAGCACCCCTCCCTCTACATGTCCCATTGACCCTCTGCTTTCTGGGCTACTCTGATGAAGCAGAGCTGTCTCCACCCTTCTCTGTGACATGGACTCCCTTCTTTATTCATGTCACACTCAGCCCACCCCTCCTCAGAACCACTTCGCTTGTACAGGCTGTATTCACAAATACCATTTGAAGAAAAGTTCTCAACCAACACCAGTACTAGAGGCCTCTGTCAGATCTCTAAATCTGTTCCTACTACACTACCCTCTGGGACGGCATACTCTTTCTTGTTCACTCACTCTCTCCTTTCTCTGTGCCTGCCTTGTTTAAATGGATTTTTTGGCAGCAAATACAACAAGTGTGAGTGAAAGTCGTTCAGTTGCGTCCAACTCTTTGTGACCCCATGGACTATACAGTCCATGGAACTCTCCAGGCTGGAATAGTGGAATAGGTAGCCTTTCCCTTCTCCAGGGGATCTTCCCAACCCAGGGATCAAAACCAGGTCTCTCACATTGCAGGCAGATTCTTTACCAGCTGAACCACAAGGGAAGCCCAAATACAACAAGGATATTACTTAAATAGAAAATCTGTTCAATGACAGAATGAAACAATAATAGATTTAGAGTCCCTTTAAACCTTAGATATTCTGTGGAATGAGGCCACAGACAGGTATATCTCCATGTGTATATATATGTATGGAATCTATAATAACTCTAATAAAGAACTTAATGATAAGAAATTTACAAACATGAGGAAATGTTGAATATTGTACATATACATATATACTCATAGGATTCTAAAGTTATCTTTCACAAAGAGAAACTTTGAGAACAATATCCATATCAGATATCAATATCTCAAAACAAAAAGGGGAGGAAAATGAAATCGGCAAACTAAAGGAAACATTCAAGGGCTAACGTATCATTAAAAAAGTTATTTATTGAAACAAGAAAATTCACACTTAAAAGTAGTTTTGCAGGCCCGCAAATAAGTATGGGGGGTGGGCAGGCAGGAGGGGGTGGCAAAGAGGGGATGAGACAAGATGAAATGAGGTGATGTCAAGGGATCTTCCTAAACCATGCTAGGGGTCATTCTACAGTCAGTAGGGAACTACTCAAGAGTTTTAAGAAAGAGAATAATACTCTCTCACCTACATTTTAGGAAAGATGTCTGAGTAAAACAAGGTTAAGTGGAGCAATATTAGGCAGGCACATGCATTAGTTCAAGTGAGTCAAGATTATGGCATGGAGTAGGGTGGCAGCAGTGAGAATGGAAAGACACGGATGGATTGAAGAGATTTGGGGAAGCAGGATGGACTTTGGGATTAAGTGGTCAGAAAAAGAGAAAAAAATTTAACTGAAAGGTAGAGCTATCTCCTAAAAGAAGGAAAAGAGGCAGAAGGAATTTGAAAGGCTAGAGAAATAAGGAGTTTAGCTTGACAGGCTACATTTCAGGAGCCAAGAGGAGAAGCAAACAGTGGTTTCCAGGAAGCAGTCATGTATGCGGGACCAGAGCTCTGGGCTACAGATACCAATGTGAAACTCATCAACAGGCAGCAGACTCCGGTGCCAGCTTCTCCAGAAAATCTGCTTTTCTGCTCTCAGTCCTCACATCCCCAGACAAACTCCCTTCCTGGCCCAGAATTTACCCAAAAGAACTAGGAAAAACAACCTGACAGTAAAGTCTCTCTCTTTCTCAAATTTTTAACCTCTATTTAACTAATCCCACCCCCACCACTACCCCACAATTGCACTCATCTCACACCCCAGTAAAGTAATGCTCAAAATTCTCCAAGCCAGGCTTCAGCAAAAAGAGAACCGTGAACTTCCAGATGTTCAAGTTGGTTTTACAAAAGGCAGAGGAACCAGAGATCAAAGTGCCAACATCTGCTGGATCATCGAAAAAGCAAGAGAGTTTCAGAAAAACATCTATTTCTGCTTCATTGACCANTAATGCTCAAAATTCTCCAAGCCAGGCTTCAGCAAAAAGAGAACCGTGAACTTCCAGATGTTCAAGTTGGTTTTACAAAAGGCAGAGGAACCAGAGATCAAAGTGCCAACATCTGCTGGATCATCGAAAAAGCAAGAGAGTTTCAGAAAAACATCTATTTCTGCTTCATTGACCATGCCAAAGCCTTTTACTGTGTGGATCACAATAAACTGTGGAAAATTCTGAAAGAGATGGCAATACCAGACCACCTGACCTGCCTCTTGAGAAACCTATATGCAGGTCACGAAGCAACAGTTAGAACTGGAAATGGAACAGACTGGTTCCAAATAGGAAAAGGAGTATGCCAAGGTGGCATATTGTCACCCTGCTTATTTAACTTATGTGTCAGAGGCCCCGTGACCGAGGCCAAGGGCGAGGGCCGGGGGGAGCCACCCCGCATCCAAGGCCAGGGGCGACAGCTCGGGGGAGCCACCTCACGTCCTAGCCCAGGGGCGGCGGCAGGGAGGAGCCACCCTATGCCTGAGACCAGAGGCGGTGCCCGGTGCCCGAGGCCAGGGGCGGTAGCTGGGTGGAACAACCCAACGTCCAAGGAGCTGTGACTGTGCAGGCGCAGGAGAGCCTAGAGGAGCTATCCCACATTGAAGGTTGGGAAGGGCGGTGGTGTGGAGATACCCCTCATCCAAGGTAAAGAGCATTGGCTGCACTTTGCTGGAGCAGCCGTGAACAGATACCCAACGCCCAAGGTAAGAGAAAACCAAGTAAGATGGTAGGTGCTGCAAGAGGGCATCNTCTCCCATATTGCAGGCAGATTCTTTACCAGCTAAGCCACAAGGGAAGCCCAAGAATTACCTATTATAAATAGTGTTAAAATGAGCACATTTACTAATAATCTTGATCTACATCTGATTATTTCTTTAGAATCAAGAATTCTTGGGGTTGTAATTATTAGGTCAAAGGGGACAAACCATTTACAATTCTTGATGGTCATTTTTAAATTGCTTTTGAAGAAGACAGAATCAATTCTCATTCCTATAAGTAGTAAATGAGAGTCTTTCTCATTGTACTTTCTTAGGTTGAATACTGTTCAGTTCAGTTCAGTTCAGTTGCTCAGTCATGTCTGACTCTTTGCGACCCCATGAATTGCAGTACGCCAGGCCTCCCTGTCCATCACCAACTCCCGGAGTTCACTCAGACTCACGCCCATTGAGTCAGTGATGCCATCCAGCCATCTCATCCTCTGTCGTCCCCTTCTCCTCCTGCCCCCAATCCCCCCTAGCATCAGAGTCTTTTCCAATGAGTCAACTCTCCGCATGAGGTGGCCAAAGTACTAGAGTTTCAGCTTTAGCATCATTCCTTCCAAACAAATCCCAGAGCTGATTTCCTTCAGACAAAAATCATTATTAAAACTATTAAATACAATGGTATGTCATTTTCATGTACATTTTGATTTTTTAATGTCAAATACTTTCACATTTCCTGCTCAACTGATTACTACTTTAAAATCATCCGTATTTCCATTCAGCTAGGAAGCTGTTGACTGTTTTGTTTGTTCTAAGAACTTCTCATATCTATTCCTCAGGGACATTTTTCTCCGCTTGCTCATCTGTGCAGAAAGATGACCCTTCCCCCTATTTGGTCTACCTCAAGTCTCACTTCAACCCCTGTGTGGGTGTCCTCATCAAAAGCAACTGGGTGCTAGCCCCTGCTCACTGCTACTTACCGTGAGTGTTGTGCATCTTCACCCACTCTACTCAGTTTGCACTGGTGATTCTCAAACAGGGGCAACGTTCCCACCAGGGTACATTTGGCAAAGGAAGACATTCTTGGTTGTCACAATAGAGTGAGGGCTGCAGGGAGGGCTGTGCTAATGGCATCTGCCTGGTGAGCAGACCCAGGGCAAGGATGCTGTTTAACATCCTGTGCTGCACATGGCAGCCCCTCCACAACAGTCATTCAGCCCCGCATGTCAACAGGGCTGCTAGGGAGCCTCCTCAATCTCCTATCAGTCTTCCCGAGGTTTTTTTTACTGGCAATATGAGTTTTGTCAGTTAAGGAACCAGCAGGTAACTGATGGTGCACTCAGGTTTTATTAAATTGAGGAGAATTTATAAAAAGAACTAATGACAAAGGTATGGTCTGGTTACAGGAAAAATATAGACAGCAGTTCAGTTCCTCTGGGGTTCAGTATTAGAAAGATGCACTTAGTACCCCCAGACCTAAAGGGGTAAGGGGAGAATGGTTTTAAGCGGGGAGAGGAAAAGAGTCAGTGAGAGAGGAAGAGACAGCACTGTGCACAGAGATGGCCTGACAGAGGTCCTAACCTTCTGTCAGGAGACGGTCGACAGCCACAACCCTGCGGCAACCCAGCGGGGCGGGGCAGCTGGGAGGATAAACACCCCAACCTCTCCCTTCTCCTTCTAATTCCTTTTTGGTGCTTCTTGTCAGCCAAATACCAATCAAATGCCAGAGGACAAGAAAGCTCACTGGCTTAATCCACCTATTTCACCTTCCAAAGTACAGAGATGGATGAAATAGAGTTGTGAGGAGATCTGATAAAGCAAACAGGAGCTGTCCAACACTCAAGTCACCTCATTCTCTTCCCGACCCCAGAATGGAAATGCCCAGACAGGCTGGAGCTGGAAAGGAGGGGAAATAATATTTCTAGACCATGCATTCTTTTCTCTACCATTCATAAAAACAGAGAAGTTAAAGACTGCACCACTTAACTGTGTGACCATGGGTGAATACTCTCATGTGCCTCCATTCCTTCATCTGTAACACGGGGATTCTGTTTTGAATCACTGCTTTGTTGTGAGTAGTAAATTAGGGAATCCAGGATTCAGACAAAGCTCTTGGCAAAGCACCTGGCCCACTATAACATCAGCTTTGATGATGATACAAACAGTGATGATGATGGTGACTTCCAACCCCTTATCCCTCCAGAAATCTGAAGGTGATGCTGGGAAATTTCAGGATCAGAATCAGAGATGGGACAGAGCAGACAATTAACCCTATCCAGATTATCCGCTACTGGAACCATAGTCATAGTGCGCCCCAAGATGACCTCATGCTCATTAGGCTGGCTAAGCCTGCCATCCTCAATGAAAAAGTCCAGCCCATTGCCCTCGCCACCAGCACTGTCAAGCCAGGTACCATCTGCATGCTTTCCGGTTTGGACTGGAGCCAAAACAACAATGGTAAGTGCACTTGCCCCCGAATATCAGGTCGTCAGTTATATCTGATGAGACAGGTTGGGGAGGAGCCCCATGTCTGTGTAACTGAGAACAGAGGAGGGTTGGGGGTAGACAAAGCGGAGGTACTATCTGAGGGGTAAAAAAAGACCCTCCAAGAAGCCCAGAGTTCTCCTTTCCCAGGGTGTCTAAAGCCCCACTGCTTCTTCAGAGCTTTGGCAGATGGAGCCACCAGGCCACCTGACTCAGCACAGAGGCCATGCCTCTCCTGATGATCAGAGGCACAGTTCACATTAAAAAGACTCCTCTTTCCCATACTGACTCACTTCTCTTGTGGAGGACACCCGAGAACTTGAGTCAGGTCACCTCTTATTCCTTCAAGAACAGACACAGAGTAGAAAGAAAATGCTGCTTTTTAAAGAGACATAAAGGCCATTTCAAAATCCTCAAGATTAACCTTCTTACCATGCACAAAATCACGTCTTTTCTTCCTCATTATTTTGTTCGGTTCAGTTCAGTCACTCAGTCATGTCTGACTCTTTGCGACCTCATGGACTGCTACATGCCAGGCCTCCCTGTCCATCACCAACTCCCGGAGTCCACCCAAACCCATGTCCATTGAGTCGGTGATGCCATCCAACCATCTCATCCTCTGTCGTCCCCTTCTCCTCCTGCCCTCAATCTTTCCCAGCATCAGGGTCTTTTCAAATGAGTCAGCTCTTCACATCAGGTGGCTCAAGTATTGTTCAGACAGACACAAAACATCAGTTGAAACAGGCTGTGGATTGGAGAGCTAAATGGCATTTGTGAACAGGAAGGTTTCTTTTATCCCTGTCTTCCCTCAGGCAGACACCCTGATTTAAGGCAGAACCTGGAGGCCCCTGTGATGTCCAACACAGCCTGCCAGGAAACCGAACAAGGAAAAAGCCACAGAAACTCCATATGTGTTAAATTTATGAAAGTGTTCAGTCGAATTTTTGGGGTAATCTTTTCTCTCTATCCAATTTTCATTCATTTGGATATGTCTAGTTAACTATTTAACCACAGTATTTAAAAAATAGAAAGCCTATAACTTTGCAAATTTTTGAGAATTTGCTAAGGCTGCAGCAAACCCTCCCATTATCTTCAGTAAAGGACCCTCATTAGAGATGTCTGTATTCATTAAGGGGCATCACGCAACACCTAGGGTTAATAATTGGTTTTTATTCTCATAGCTGCAACTGAAAACGGGTAGCGGTTAAAAAAAGTTATTTCAAATACTTTACCAATTGAAACAGGCTTCACCAGTTCAAGTAAATGGAGTTTGACTCCTTTTACATGTGAGTTCTAGAAAGGCTTTTCTCTGACTTTCTCAATGTCACACAAGGCTAGTTGCGACAAAGTTAGATGAATGAATCAAGCTTCCAGTCTGCGGACTCTTATCTTGATGCAGCACGCTACCTCTAGCCAGGGTGCAACCACACAGGGACTAGAGAGCACCTATAAGGAGATTTGACCCCATCTGTCTGCCTCCCTCTGTGTGATCCCTTGTAGGAGGTGGCCGTTGCTACTGTCATCTGCAAAAACAAGCTGCAGGGGATCGAGGTCGGACACTTCATGGGAGGGGATGTGGGCATCTACACCAACGTTCAGAAATATATCAGCTGGATTGAGAGTACCACTAAAGACAAATGAGACCATGTTTCTCCCTAAGCGTCCCAGTGGCCCTGCCATGGATGATACCAACCACGACTTACCCCAAATTCAAAATAAAACATCCAAATAGAAATATTTGGATTTACCACACCAGTATCTTGTGTTCTCTCATTTGTATCTCTGCGCATATCCCATAATGAGCTGAAGAACCAAGAACAAAACATGAAATAAGCACTTTCCACACTGTCCTGGGTTATACTTATTATCTCATTGAAAGCTTACAACAAACCCTCGAGGTTGTCTTTTCTTCCCACTTTACAAATGGGAAAATTGAGACAAAGAGAAGTTACTTAACATTATCTATAGGTGGTAGTTTATCAGAGCCTGAAATGGAACCCCAAAATGCCAGATTCTTAGCCCTGTGCTCTTAGCCTTGAAATTATAGGCAAGTCCATAGCATTACAACAGATAGTGGCTTCTGTTCCCTGCTACCTCTCTCCTTTGATTTTTGCTTCTCTTCTTTTCACAGCGATTTGTAAGGCCTCAAAAGGCAAGTCAGGTGGTCTGGTACTCCCATTTCTTGAAGAATTTTCCACACTTTATTGTGATCCACACAGTGAAAGGCTTTAGCATGGTCAATAAAGCAGAAATAGATGCTTTTCTGGAAATTTCTTGCTTTTTCCATGATCCAGCAGATGTTGACAATTTGATCTCTGGTTTCTCTGCCTTTTCTAAAACCAGCTTGAACATCAGGAAGTTCATGGTTTACCTATTGCTGAAGCCTGGCTTGGAGAATTTTGAACATTACTTTACTAGCATGTAAGATGAATACAATTGTGCGGTAGTTTGAGCTTTCTTTGGCATTGCCTTTCTTTGGGATTGGAATGAAAATTGACCTTTTCCAATCCTGTGGCAACTGATGAGTTTTCCACGTTTGCTGGCATATTGAGGGCAGCACTTTCACAGCATCATCTTTCAGGATTTGAAATAGCTCAACTGGAATTTCATCACCTCCACTAGATTTGTTCATAGTGATGCTTCCTAAGGCCCACTTGACTTCACATTCCAGGATGTCTCGTGCTGAGTGATCACACCATCGTGATTATCTGGGTCATGAAGATCTTTTTTGTACATTTCTTCTGTGTATTCTTGCCACCTCTTCTTAATATCTTCTGCTTCTGTGAGGTCCATACCATTTCTGTCCTTTATTGAGCCCATCTTTGCATGAAATGTTGCCTTGGTATCTCTAATTTTCTTGAAGAGATCTCTAGTCTTTCCCATTCTGTTCTTTTCCTATATTTCTTTGTACTGATCACTGAGGAAAGGCTTTCTTATCTCTCCTTGCTATTCTTTGGAACTCTGCATTCAAATGGGTATATCTTTCCTTTTCTCCTTTGCTTTTGGCTTCTCTGCTATTTGTAAGCCCTCCTCAGACAGCCATTTTGCTTTTTTGCATTTCTTTTCCTTGGGAATGGTCTTGATCCCTGTCTCCTGTACAATGTCACAAACTTCCATCCATAGTTCATCAGGCACTCTTTCTATCAGATCTTACTTCTTCTCTCTGCCTCCACTGCTACCACTCTGGTAAACCTAGAGTATTGCAGTATCTCCCACTTTTGCCTTACTAAATTCAACCTATTCTCAATACAACTTCTTTTAAAACATAAGTCAAGTTCTGTCACTTGTCTCTGCTAAAAACTCTCCAATGGTTCCCTTACTCAGAACAAACAAAAAATGTGTACAATGGACTATAAAGGCCCTAAAACTATGGGCCCCCTCTGCCCCTCTGATCTCATCACCCGCACCTCTACTCTAGCCACACTGGCCTCCTTGCTCTCCCTTGACACATTCGACACTTTTTTACTCAAAACATTCACACTTTTCCCAGATTCCTGAATGCCTACTTCCCTCACTCCCTAAAATCTTTGTTTAAATATTTTCTGGACTTCCCTGGTGGCACAGTGGATAAGAATCTGCCTGCCAACATAGGGGACATGGGTTTGTTCAGTGGTCTGGGAAGATTCCATATGCCTCGGAGCAACTAAGCCCATACACCACAATTATTGAGCCTGCATTATACAGTCCGAAGCTCCAACTATTAAGCCTGCATTCTACATCCATTGAAGCCTGTGCACCCCAGAGGCTGTGCTCTGCAACAAGAGAAGCCACCACAAAGAGAAGCCTACACACTGTAATAAACCAGCCCCTACTCATTGCATCTAGAAAAAGCCCCCACACAGAAACTAAGATTCAGAGCAGTCAAAAGAAAATAAATAAATACATTTTTAAAAAGCATACAGGGATTTCCCTGGTGGTTCAGGGGCTAAGACGCCATGCTCCCAATATAGGGGCCCTGAGTTCAATCCCTGGTCAGGGAACTAGATCTTACATGCTACAACTAAGACCCAGTGCAGTCAAATAAGTAAATTAAGTAAATAATTTTTAAAATAATAATAAATATCTTCTTAGTAAAGTCTTGTCTGACTACCCTATCTAAAATTAGGATCCCACTTCTGGTGCACATTCATCTTCCATAAGAATTTGGCAATGCATATGATAAACCTTAGAACTATGCATACGCATATTCTCTGATGTCTACCTTTAGAGTTTTACAAGGATGTTCACTGTAACACCATAGAGAGCAAAACACTGGTAGGGTGGGGGGCCACAGAGTATGGCTTATTTTTTCAAAGGCAGTACAATCATACACAATAATACGTGTGGTCATTCGATAATACCTACTGCTCTAAACACTGAAGACACGAGAAAATCAAAGATTTCTGTCCTCATGGAGTATACATTCTAGTTTAGAGACACAGGTATTTTAAAATGTATTATGTGAGGTAAGTACTATGAAAAACAACTAGAGTAAAACTGGGAGTACTGAGGTAACATAAAGAGAACATACATTGAGAATTACTCAACAAGGATCCCCAAAATGGAGCAGCTTCTATGAAATTTTGGAAACACAGAAAACAGAGTTGAGAGGTAGTTGGGAAAGGCAGTGTCTGCCCTCCTAGAGAAATCATGATTAACACAGAAGAGGCAAAATGCGACGATCAGGAGTGAGGAAATAAGGATGAGGAATATGTTTATGACAAGTTGTGATGGTAAAGTGTGACGGAATGTGGCTCCCAAGTCTTGAACGTACCCAGAAGGCACTGATGCTGACAAATGGGCAGAAGAAGGGGAGAGGATAAGAGATCCATCTAGGGAACACCGAGGACAGGAATCTCAAGAGTAAGGGTTAAACTGGCTACCATTCCTCTGGAGATACTGGGAAAGCCCAAAACCAATTTACAAAGCTAGAGGCCTGGGACCAAAAGATGCTGCCATCAGATAGTCTCCCAGCTCTTCTACTACTTCCTCAGAGACACCAGCGCAAGTTACAAAACCTTATTAAAAGAAAGCAAGCCTGAACTGCTGATACCTGATTTTCAGTTATCTTTTACCTTGAATTCAGGATAAGTTCATCTTAATGATACTATGCTAAGAAAACTACAATGAGATTAATACTCTACTCTTCCTAACCTCTTTTGCTCACTTAAAAGACATCATCATGCCTGAGTTCTATCTCAGAGACTCTGACAGAATTGCTCTTGGGCAAGACTTGGGTATTTGTGACACCTTTTAATCTGCCAAAGTGATTCTCATATGCTGCCAAGACTGAGAACTTGAAACTAACTTTTACCATGAAGCATGTACTATCTAAAGCTTTCCCAGAATTTTACAGAACACTAGAGGCTACAAAAAATGGTTTTCTAAAAACTCATGTTTACTGATTGCTTCATACTACTAATATAGAAACATATTAACTGTTAGATATTGACCTTATATATAGTTACCTTTCTAAATTAACTTATTTCTTAAAATTTTTTAATTGTTTGCATTTTCTATGTAGACAACCATATCTGATTAAAATAATGACAGTTTTACTTCTTCTTTTCTAATATTTAAAGTTTTTTATTTCTTTAATGTGTTGTTAACCATATAAATCAGTGGGTTTTCTTCATATAGTCACAGACTTAAGCAAAAAATACTGCACTATCTAATTCTAGAACATTTTCATGACCCTGACAGAAACCATATATATCCATAAAAAGTTACTACCCAACACCTATAGTCCCAGCACCTGGAAACTACTAATTTACTTTCTGTTCTACAGATCTGCCTATTCTGAACCTTTCATATAAAGGGAATCATAAAACATGAAGTCTTTCTGGCAGGCTTCTTTCAGTTAGCATGTTTCCAAGTCCATCTGCGCTGAGCCATGTATCAGTACTTCTTTCCTTCTTATGGCTGAATAATATTCTATGATTATGTGTGTGCATGCACACACACACACACACACACACACACACACACATCACACTTTGTTTATCCATTCATCAGACAACAGACATTTGGGTTGTTTCCACTTCTTGACTAGTATGAACAGTGTTGCTGTGAACATTCATTGGTAAGTTTTTGGGTGTACATACATTCTCATTTCTCTTGGCTATATACCTATGAGAAGAATTGCTGGCTTATATAGTAACTGTATTTATTTATTTATTTGTTTTTAATTATTTTTTTAATTTTTATTTTTACTTTATTTTACTTTACTGTATTGGTTNGGGTTGTTTCCACTTCTTGACTAGTATGAACAGTGTTGCTGTGAACATTCATTGGTAAGTTTTTGGGTGTACATACATTCTCATTTCTCTTGGCTATATACCTATGAGAAGAATTGCTGGCTTATATAGTAACTGTATTTATTTATTTATTTGTTTTTAATTATTTTTTTAATTTTTATTTTTACTTTATTTTACTTTACTGTATTGGTTTTGCCATACATTGACATGAATCCGCTACGGGTGTACATGAGTTCCCAATCCTGAACCCCCTCCCACCTCCCACCCCATATCATCTCTCTGGATCAACCCCATGCACCAGCCCCAAGCATNACTTTCTAACACCACACACAAAAATAAACTCAAAATGGATTAAAGATCTAAACATAAGACCAGAAACTAGTAACTATATTTAATGTAGAATGTTGAAGTTTTGAAGCTACTCCACTAGGTCACACTAAAGGAAAGAACCTCAGCAAAGTTTTCAGCTTTGTTCTTAAAATGCTCATACATTGCTAATGTTTTCTCTTTAATTGAAAGTAAGTTGTCTCCAACAGTTCATTTTGTCTTCAATCTATATGCTTAATTTCTTTGGTCTGTTTCTCCTATTTCCATCTTTTTACTGTTTCCTGATATCTTCTCAGAGCATTCTTTGAGCTGACCTTCCAGTTCATTAATTCACCATCAATTGTATCAATTCTGATGCTTAATGTCACTGTTGAATATGTCATCTAATCTAAAAATACATGTTTCAGAAACCAACGTGGAATCAGACTTTTCCTCGCCACATGACCCATCATCTATGGCATGTATGACCTAGAATCAACCAAGCAGAGGCTCTTACCCAGGATTTTAGACCTTGGTACTATAATTCAAAGCAACATGTTTACAGAGGCAGTGGCAGTGTCAAAGATACAATGCTGACAGTTGAAGTGTGAATGGTGGTGCCAGCATCAGTCCCTCAAGAATGATTTGGTTCTGTTCTCAGTTGTTTAAACCCCCTTGATTCTCTTTCTGATATTGATTCTCCAGACTTCCCTTGATTCCAAGAGACAGCCAATTCCCTTCCAATAAATTAAATTTATTCTTAAGTCATATCAAGTTGGACATATGAGTTGGGATGTGGGGAAAGTACAGGGGAGTTAGAGAACTAATTTCTTCCTTCTACATAGTTCAGATTCTGTAGATACTGTCATAAGTTATGATTTTAAAAAGCAAAGTAAAAAATATATTAAAGTCATAAAAATTAATGACCAGAAGAATGACAAGTAAATAAAATTAATCAAATATTGGAGAGGGGAATAAATTTGAGGGTAAGTGAGACAATCCCCAAACTTTGATGAATGGGATTCAAAAGTTACAGTTCAAAGTTAATAAACCAAGTAAGAGAGGCAAAATATTTAGAGTTGTGAAAGTCATCACCAGAAGAATGAAGACAAAAGGTAAAATGTGACTACATCTGGGACTAACTTCAGGGCATGGAATGGGAAAATGCTGCTGCACATTTTCTACCTTTCTGTACCGTTCACATCTCTCCCAAGTTCCCCTCTAGGCTGCGCCATCAGAGATCTCAGTCCATAAGAGAAAGGAAGGTTAGCTGAACTACCCCCCAACACACACACACACGCACATGCACATGCACACAGACCCAGCTGCAGCTCTGAGAATGCAAACTACAAAAGATTTAATTACACAAGATTTAACTCAAGAGCACAGATTTGCCTCTAGATTTGTTTCCTTGGGTAAAACACAAAGTAGCCTCACATCCATCATGAGCTAAATCACATACAGAAGAGGAAGGAAATTCAATCCCAAAAGATGAAAATGCAAGTGTTCTGTCCCTGAGAAAACCAAGTTACAGAAACTTCAGTCTGTCATGATTTTGGATCTTGCCTCCCAAGCATCCCACTAACACCAAACTTGAAAGATTAGCTGGTTATTTTACCTGTTTAAAAATACTCAAAAACTTGAGCATGCCACAGGCTAATCCCAGAATGAAGTCTCACAAGTATGAACAAGAGGAACTTAAGGTTTACTGGAAAAAGCACAAGATTTGGGGTTCAAACATCTGGGACTGTTTTATTAGCTGGTGATTTTGAGCAAATCATCACTCCAGCCTAAGTTTTGTCATCTACATAATGGGAAAACAATTACCACTTGCATAGAGTTGCTATTCCAATCAAATGAGATAATAGAGTACATATAAGAATACTTGATATAAAGCCCAATACAAATGTTAGGTAATTACCATTATTACAACAATTGGTCATAACAGATAGCTGCAAAGGCATGGCATAATGGAAAATCTATCCTACTACTAAAATATAGCCAGAGAGAGGTATCTCTCTACTTGAAAAGGATGATCGTTATCATTTCCAGAAGACCAACATGGTGCTGACCTCACACAACTCACAGTGACATCAGTGGAGCCATGCCTCCCTTGAACGATGACCAACACCCACATGCGCCTAGCACACTCCTCAGTTCACAGCTTAAAAGATAAGTGTTAGAACATGTTAATGAAAGTAGATTAGCATGGTTAGTAAGAAATGAAAAAAATGTAAGTATATCAAGTACTGTTCTTTAGATTACAGAGGGGAAATGTGTTCAAATAAACCTAAAAAGAAGGCTGAGGAAGTATATACAAAGGACACAAAGCTAACTCCTTAGGAAAGTAGTGTGATATAAAGAAAACCTGGGATAGAAGTCAGGAAAGTTAGTTCTGGCTCTCTGTGAAACTCTGGAGCAGCCCATTGCCCTCCCTGGGCCTCATTTTGTCTGCAATATATAAAAGGAGTTAAAAGGCTACTTCACACAGCAAATCAATCATTTAGAAACTGTTTCTTATAGGCCAGGAAATATTCCAGGCTCCAGGAACCTAAGCAGGAAACAAAAACAGGCACAGCTCCTACTGTCATGGATGTGATTTGCTAGATGATCTCCATTCTACTCAAAGACCCAACGTGCTAAAACTCTGCCTTTAGGCTGTGGGGAGGGCAGAGTGGTCAGTCAAGATGGCTAAATGACCAAAGAAAATAAGGTTTGACCTCTGAAGGGAGCAGTGTTTTTTTGAGGAGCAGAAGCAAGTGCCCCTCGCTCCCATCTTGCTTCCCCCAGATCCTGGGCATCAGGACTTAATACCAATTATGGCAACCAATTGACTTTTATCCTAAAAGGCAGGTCTAGGGCCAAAAGAAACTTCCAGAAATAGAAATATATTTTGTTTTGTTTTTCAGTTAAATAACTAGAGAAATGGGAAAATCCATTGATACTTTTATTAAACTTATCTAAAATGACTAACATTAACAGATAAGATAAAATTTCATAAAAATTAATGATCACTATATTAATTGTTCCTAACCTCTATTTCATATAATAGGAAAAACACAACTTACATATGTAAATTTAAAAGAAATGAATTATTTGTTATATATAAACAGAATATAACACTTCTTTTACCAAACATGAAGCTCCAGCCTTGATTTCTATAATACATGAAAATAATGTACTTCATATTGTCAAGAGAAACACTACTGATTTTTATTCAGTATTTTCTATTTCCCATTTGTTGATTTAGTGTTAAAGAAGGAAAGTTTTCACTCAGCCATTAAAAACAGTGAAATATTCACACTATAAAATAGATAATAAGAACCTACTGTATAGCACAAGGAAATCTACCCAATACTCTGTAACGGCTATATGGGAAAAGAATCTGCAAAAAGAGTGGATATGTGAATATATGTAACTGATTCACTTTGCTATACACCTGACCCTAATATAACATTGTAAATCAACTATGCTATGCTGCTAAGTCACTTCAGTCATGTCCGACTCTGTGCAACCTCATAGACGGCAGCCCGCCAGGCTCCCCCGTCCCTGGGATTCTCCAGGCAAGAACACTGGAGTGGGTTGCCATTTCCTTCTCCAATGCATGAAAGTGAAAAGTGAAAGTGAAGTCGCTCAGTCATGTCCGACTCTTAGCGACTTCATGGACTGCAGCCCACCAGGCTCCTCCATCCACGGGATTTTCCAGGCAAGAACACTGAAGTGGAGTGCTACCAATAAAAAAATTATTTCAAGAAGAGTGAGGTAACAACATTTGCAGCAATATGGATGGACCTAGAGAGTATCATACTAAGAGGAATAAGTCAGACAGAGAAAGACAAATATATGATACCACTTATAAAAAGTGAAAGTGAAAGTGAAAGTCCCTCAGTCATGTCCAACTCTTTGTGACCCCATGAACTATACAATCCATGGAATTCTCCAGGCCAGAATACTGAAATGGGCAGCCTTTCCCTTCTCCAGGGGATCTTCCCAACCCAGGGATCAAACCCAGGTCTCCTGCATTGCAAGAGGATTCTTTACTAGCTGAGCCACCAGGGAAGCCCAAGAATACTAAGAATGGGTAGCCCATCCCTTCTCCAGTGGATCTTCCTGACCCAGGAATTGGACTGGGGTCTCCTGCACTGCAGGCGGATTCTTTACCAGCTGAGGTAGTAAGCAGAATCTAAAAAGAAAAAATTGATACAAACAAACTTATTTACAAAAGAGACACAGACTCACAGACTTAAGAGAACAAATTTATGGTTACCAGGGGGAAAGAGTTTGGGGGAGGTCAAGATTGGGAACTCATCTACACCTGAGATGGAAAATTTTAATTAATAAAATAAAAAAATTTAAAAAGAGTTTGGGGGAGGGACAGACAGGGAGTTTGGGACTGACATGTACAGACTGGTAAATGTAAAACAGACAACCAGCAAGGACCTAATGTATAGCACAAGGAATTACGCTCAATATTGTGTAATAGCCTGAATGGGAAAAGAATTTGAAAGAGAATAGATACACATATATGTATAACTGAATCACTCTGTGTACACCTGAAACTAACACAACATTGTTAATCAACTATACTCCAACATAAAATTTTTTTAAAAAAATTGTTTAAGAGGGAAAATTTTTAAAGTCAGTCCTCTTTGGGAGAGCTATCAAAAAATTATCTCAAAACAGTCTCCTGATCACTCCTCTCTCCAGCTCACAGGCCCTGGGCTCTTCAAGCACATACAGTCTTCAACAGGATTCTCTGACATGTCTGCTTCATGCTGAGGCTCCCCATGATCAGAATGACAGAATGAAGAGAAGGGTAGGCAGCCATGAGTGTCTCAGAGATAAAGAGAGTGATGAGATCCGCAGGAAAAGTCTTGGACCTGATGGAGAAGGGGCTGGCCAGGGTGTAGACCATGTAAAAGCACAAGGAAACAGCCCAAGGACTTGAGGACAGTGATGCGAGCCTTGGCCTGAGCATCTCTTCTGCTGGCTGTATGGACCTTCATCTTCCTGTGGTGTCTATACAAAGAGACAATTAGCAGCCCAGAGGAAACAGGAAACATCATGAAAGGCATCATACCTCCTGTATTGAGCTGAATATACATATATAGTGCCAGTTTGAAATGGGGAATAAGATGCTGCTATTTCCTTGCAAAGGACTGGAGAAGTCTAAGCTACCCCCGACTATAAGTAACAAATGGATCATGAAGTACACCAGAAAGCACCAGCAACTCAGGTAACAGGCCCTCTGCTTCAGCCACAAGGAAACAGGGTGTTCAACGGTCATGATCTTCCTACAATAGAAGACACTGAGAAAACTCGCAAGCCACAGGCTGGCCTGGCTTACCAGAACCCTGAAGACACTGAGACAGTGAAGCCAATGACTGCTCTGGAAAAGCAGGAACAGACTTGAGTCCACCATAATCAACCACTGTAGAAGCAACTGACAGACCGCCAGGCCCAGGACAATGAGGTTACATGAGGACTCCCTGAACATTCAGAGACATTCTCTGAAACTCCAGACCACAAGAACTCCATTTCCAATGAGGCCAATGAGAGATTCAGCCACTGCCACCAGCATCAGCAGTCCTGGGATAGAAGTCGGCATGGCTGGAGAAGTCTCTCACTGCTGCCGCGGAAGGTGCTCTGCTTTAGTGCAGATAAGTGTATACAGCTCGTGGCTACACTGCAGATTCCCTGAAGGTGATACCACAATCAAGGTAAATTCTTAGATCACGAAATCTGGATTTGGTCTTATCCTTCTGCAATCTATTCTCAAGCACAGACTGAACAGCTTTGACCAGGAGCAAAGAGTTTAGAAGTTACAAATCTCTCTGTATTTGCATTCATGTGAATGAAAACAGAACAAACCCTGAAACAAGATATTTGAAAGATCACAGGTACCAAGTCTACTTCTCAAGGATATTGGGTTAACATTAGATACTAACACATCATATAATAAGGGTTTCCCAGGTGGCACTAGTGGTAAAGAACCCTCCTGCCAATGCAGGAGACATAAGAGACATGGGTCTGATCTCTGGGTTGGGAAGATGCCCTGGAGTAGGAAATGGCAACCCACTCCAGTATTCTTGCCTGGAGAATCCCATGCATAGTGGAGCCTCATGGGCTTCAGTCCATGGAGTCACAATGAGTTGGACACAACTGAAGCAACTTAGCATATATGCACATGAACAAGAGAGACCAAATCAAAACATTCTTAGATTCTATACAATGCCAGATGTGAGCTTGTTCATATAAAAAAGAAAATCTATTTTCATAAAAAGAACTTTGAACATGTAAGCATGAAGGCTGAATAAACTCAGAACTTCAAAATATATTTTATTATTAAAGACAGAATTAGGGGAGTCCAGGGAAAGAAAACAATCAGAGAACCAGAACATATTTCACTTAAGTGGCAAATAATTAAAAATATATATATAGGAGATACGGTACAGAAACCATTATTATTAATCAAGATCTCTGACGTCATCTGCCCTTATGATCAATTATCCACACATACTTGACTTAGTGTATATCTCACATCAAAATCTTAAGAGAAAGGAGATGGGCTCAAAGAAGGGAAAAAAAGACTAGCACAGTCATCATGAAATACGGGGAAAGTGCCTCATTTATTGTTCAGATTCCCACTTCCTTGGGACCAGCCAAAAGCAAACGTGTTTGTGAGAGGCCAAATTCTAAACTGGCCCCCAAAGTTCCCACCCCTTGGTGTACACACCCTGAAAAATCCTTGAGCAGATGTAGGGCTATGAGTAACAGGGGATGTCACTTCTGTGATTAGGTAATATGGCAAAGACGGAGGGCTTTTTCAGATGCAATTAAGGCCCTAATCAGTCAAGTTTGAGTTAGTCAAAAAGGAGATTCACCTGATTTAATCAGTTAATGTCTTAGAGGAGGAACGGAGCCCTGCTGGCCCTGAAGAGTCCAGCTGCCATGTTATGAGAGTGTTACATGTTGAGGAACTATGGGAGGCTCCAAGATGCTTAGACTTGACACCCACACCTGACGGTTGGCAAGAAAATGGGACCTCATCCCACAAATGCAAAGAACTGAATCCTGCCAATAACCAAGAGCTTGGAAGAGCACCCTGAGCTCCAGAAGGCACACAGCCCAGCCAAGATCTTAACTGTGGTTTTTGAGAAGCCTGCACAGAGCCCACTTGGGCTCTGCTGGGAGCCTAATCTACAGAAACCATGACACAATAAAAGTATGCTATTTTAAGCTGCTAAACTTGTCTTGCTATGCAGAGAACAGAAAACCAGTATGGTATTTTATACAGGCTAGAAACAACTATAAAGGAAATGAGAAGACAGTGGAATTGGATTGGAGAGAAGGGGAAAGGCCAGGCTGGCTTCTTAGGCAGGCAGCACGGGTGTAGTGAAAAGAGTTCTGTTCCACGTCCCAGCAGTACCTGGGGCACTCTATGAAGCTGCAAGTGAGCCAGCACCCTCTCAAGGTCTCAGCTGTTCCACTAAAAATATAATGGATTGTAGGACTGGATTTCAGTTCATTTACATCAGATACACAGAGTGCCTTTTCATACTGTTCGTGGGGTCCTAAGGTCCGTCTAGTCAAGGCTATGGTTTTTCCAGTAGTCATGTATGGATGTGAGATTTGGACTGTAAAGAAGGCTGAGCACCGAAGAATCGATGCTTTTGAACTGTGGTGTTGGAGAAGACTCCTGAGAGTCCCTTGGACTGCAAGGAGATCCAACCAGTCCATTCTGAAGGAGATCGGCCCTGGGATTTCTTTGGAAGGAATGATGCTAAAGCTGAAGCTCCAGTACTTTGGCCACCTCATGCGAAGAGTTGACTCACTGGAAAAGACTCTGATGCTGGGAGGGGATTGGGGGCAGGAGGAGAAGGGGACGACTGAGGATGAGATGGCTGGATGGCATCACTGACTCGATGGATGCAAGTCTGAGTGAACTCCAGGAGTTGGTGAGGGACAGGGAGGCCTGGCGTGCTGTGATTCATGGGGTCGCAGAGTCAGACACGAATGAGTGACTGAACTTAACTGAACTGAACAGAGTGCTCATCGTGTGCCAGGCAGTGTAGCAGGCACAGGAACACAGAAGTGAGCAGTCCCTGCATCCAGGTTGCACACATTGTATCTCACCCCACCCACCTGAGGAGCTGGCACCTGANGGGACAGGGAGGCCTGGCGTGCTGTGATTCATGGGGTCGCAGAGTCAGACACGAATGAGTGACTGAACTTAACTGAACTGAACAGAGTGCTCATCGTGTGCCAGGCAGTGTAGCAGGCACAGGAACACAGAAGTGAGCAGTCCCTGCATCCAGGTTGCACACATTGTATCTCACCCCACCCACCTGAGGAGCTGGCACCTGAGAACTCCTCCTGCAGCTGTGGAGAGGCAAAGGGGAAGACCACAACTGCCACTGGTCAGAGAGCTGGGATAAGGCATGAACCTCTCCAAGAGCAAGGCTTCCATGGTGACTTTTCAGGTAGCAGGTGCAACTGTCCTTCTCTCCTACCTGCTGCACTCAAGGACTTGGGCAGTGGAACCTCAGGCAAAGCAGGGTAGCCACTGACATGTATCCAGAAAGCCCAGTCTCGCCTCAGAAGAAACAAAAAGTCACCAGAAACACAAAGATGGTTTCTTGATAAATTATGAGTGGTATTAAGAAAGGCTAAACCACATAGCAAACACCCTCTTCCAACATCACAAGAGAAGACCCTACACATGGACATCACCAGACGGTCAACACCGAAATAGGATTGATTATATTCTTTGCAGCCAAAGATGGAGAAGCTCTATACAGTCAACAAAAACAAACCAGAAGCTGATTGTGGCTCAGATCATGAACTCCATATTACCAAATTCAGACTTAAATTGAAAAAAGTAGGGAAAACCACTAGACCATTCAGGTATGAACTAAATCAAATCCCTTATGATTATACAGTGGAAGTGAGAAATAGATTTAAGGGCCTAGATCTGATAGACAGAGTGCCTGATGAACGATGGAGTGAGGTTCGTGACATTGTNATGAATACAGTATTGTAAAGCAAAACAAACTAAAAAAATAAAAATTAATTAAAAAAAAAAAAAGAAAGCCAAAAAAAAAAAATAAATAAAAAATAAAAAAGACAGAGAGGTCAAAGATATAGAGGAACAAGTGGGAATTAGAGAGGCTTTTCTGAGTAATACGAATATATTTGATTATTTCTTGAGAGCCCTGAATTCAGGTCATTATATAGTCATTGTCTCAACTATGAAAGCAGCAAAACTGAGACAAATAATTTTCTGTATTTAAAATAGGTCAGCACATTATAAAACAATTATATTCTAATTTTAAAATATATATATATATATATATATATATATAAGGACTTATCTGATGGCTCAAATGGTAAAGCATCTGTCTACAATGCAGGAGACCTGGATTCAATCCCTGGGTCAGGAAGATCCCCTGGAGAAGGCAACAGCAACCCACTCCGGTACTATTGCCTGGAAAATCCCATGGATGGAGGAGCCTGTTAGACTACAGTCCATGGGATCGCAAAGAGTCAGACACGACTGAGCAACTTCACTTTATATATAAAATAGGTGAGAAAATCATGAAACAAATCATGTACCTGTGTTTAGACACCTCATTTGCAAGCGAGTTGTACACACATGGAGCCATCACCCAGGGCCTCAGGCCCCTTCCTCCTGACATGGAGTTACATTCCTGCCTTTTCCCAGATCCTACCCAGCCCTCAGCCATCATCCAGAGAACAAGCCAGCTGTTCTGATGTGAAGTTACTACTGGCATGCCCCAAGAAGACTGACCTTACACCCACCCCAGCCACTTGAGGAGGTTGGCATGCAGTCTGTGCCCCTCCCCCTGCTGTGGTCCTTACCCTCTGACCCCTCTCCTCCTCCCTCCCCTCCCTAACCTCCATTAACTTCTATCACCTACCTGTTGTAAATTTCCATGCCAGGCAAATTCTCACATATCCATGGAGTTTCTTTTCTCCCTTTTTCACTTAAGGAATCAAACTGGCCAAGGGTCAGTTAGATAAAACTCCTTAGGGAGTTTCATCAAATTACCACTTCCACCTTCTACTCACTCAGCAAGAACAGGAAGCAAGCATACAGAATTCAAAAGACAGTCCCAGCTTCTCCAGTACTCTCTGAGAAGCAGTGGGCTGATGAGAGGATACCTCTCCAGCCTGAGCTTATAAAAAAAGAACATTATTGGGAAACCTACTCTAAATGCTTTCAAAGCTTCAGTTTCACTGGAAAACCCTGGCATTTGAGGCTATCTTAAAACTTACATTCAATTTATGCTTTCAAACACTACTGTGTTTTTCCTCTTAATCCCTTCTTTCTATTTTTTAGTGTTTTTTGTTTTGTTTTTTAACTGAAACAACTGAAAAAAGCTGGTAACAACGATCAGGGAAACCCAAAGTCACATATGTTTAAGTGAAATCTCAGCAATATAGAGAAACCTTCAAAATATTTGAAAAGGCCAAGAATCTCATTTAGTTCTTCCATGAACTGTATCTACTTTCCCACCCTCTTTCTATTGGCCTATTCCTTCCCAAGTAGCGGCATTCAAAAGACATTGTAAAATGGTTTCTTCTTTAATGTTCCTACTTGTTGGTTTAAAAAACATATCTCACATAAATCCCAAAGCCTAAAAATACAGTATCTACAGGATCCCATAATACTTATTTTTAAAGGAAACTAAGCACCCACAAGATTTCATATATCCCCTACCTCTCTCAGATAAATTGACAGATACAGATAAATAGATAAATATAAATTCTAGCAGCCTTAGGGTGAGATTTTCAGGTTGGATACATCCTGCTTCAGACATCATTTTGAATACTTTTTTCTTGTCCTAGAAAATAAAGCTTTATAATTGGACATTTTTCTACTCTGTCACTATGTCTTCCCACTCATCCTGTGATACAGGGGAAAAATAATTGGATTTTAGAATCAGAAGATGAATTGGAGCCTTGGGTCTACCCTCTCCTAGTTTTACTGTTATGATGGGCATAATGATACCTATATTACCAAAGAAACTGTGAGGAACCAATAAAATAGCATGTGAAAACGTAGCCCAGAGAATATTTGGACTTGTAGCAGTTAAAAGTTAAGTAACAAATCCCCTTGTTATAGCTACCACAGTAAACATTTCATGATGTTACACAGACATTGTCCTGGTGCCTGCCATTCATTTCAGAAAGTGACTCTTCTCAAGAAAGAGTTTGAAGAAAGAGTCTCAAGTTGAAGGAAGGTTCTAGACTTTCTTTAAATAGCAAAACCTAATTTAAAAAATTCCTAATACAAAACCAATACATCCAGTCCAAATAGGAAATAAATGAAAACAATATAAGACAATCAAGAAATGAATTAGCAGAACTTTGTCAATACTAGTAAAAGAATCCAGATAAACCCGCAGAATAGTTATGCACACAGCCTTTCTTAGTGAGGAAAATTAGAATTTTGACATCAGAAGACCCCATAGCTCCTTTAGATAGACAGATAGATAATTTCTTACTGTCTGTATTTTAAAGTATGTAGTTTGTTCTGATTACCAAAGAAATATAAGTTCATCATAGAAAACTTGGAAACTTGGTGGCGGCAGGGGGGGGGGGTGTGGAATTACTCAAAACTTTCTGAAAGTGTTGGTCACTCAGTTGTGTCCAACTTTTTGCACCCCCATGGACTGTAGCCACCAGACTCCTCTGTCCATGGAATTCTCCAGGCAAGAATACTGGAGTGGGCTGCCATTCCCTTCTCCAGGGGATCTTCGTGACTCAGGGATCAAACCTGGGTCTCCTGCATTGCAGGCAGATTCTTTACCATCTAAGCAANATCATAGAAAACTTGGAAACTTGGTGGCGGCAGGGGGGGGGGGTGTGGAATTACTCAAAACTTTCTGAAAGTGTTGGTCACTCAGTTGTGTCCAACTTTTTGCACCCCCATGGACTGTAGCCACCAGACTCCTCTGTCCATGGAATTCTCCAGGCAAGAATACTGGAGTGGGCTGCCATTCCCTTCTCCAGGGGATCTTCGTGACCCAGGGATCAAACCTGGGTCTCCTGCATTGCAGGCAGATTCTTTACCATCTAAGCCACCAGGGAAGCAAAACTCAAAACTTTCTACCTAAAAATAATGGTTGTTTTCAATTTTTTTGCATATGCATTACTTTATTTTTATTTCACTTAGTGTAAGTATTTTATCAGATCATATAAAAATGTTCCTTGACTATAAAATGGTAAATAGCTACACACTACTTCATCATAAAGATATATGCTATTGTACATACTTATGGTATAGCATAAGTTATTTGAGTAAGGAAATAGAAACATCAAACTACAGAGTCGAAAAGAATGGAGATGTTTATTTTTCATAAGCAGTCCTGGAGTTAAGGTAAGGCAGTTCCACAGTGTTAGGAACCAAACAGCCAAGTCTAGGATGAAAATCTGCTTCACTACCGCCAGGCTGTCACCTCATCTGTGATGCAAGACAGCCAATCCCTGTATCAGCGTTCCAGCCCACAGGAAAGAACAAGGGAAAAGAGGAAGGCAAGGCACCTATTAACACCCGTTCTGGGGGCACCACCTAGAAATCATATACACAGCTTCTGCTCATACTGTATTGGCAGAACTCTATCATATGGCAATACCTAATTACAAGAGAAAGCTACCATAATTCTAAGTAGCTAAAAATACCATAACTATGAATTTATGGAGAAAAAGAAAAGATTTGGGGGTCCTTCAGGGTTTCTGCTATTCCTTTAGAGTTCTGATGCCATAGTGTAGCTTAATCACTCTCAGCAATCTTTTTATCTCCTAATCTGCAGATTCTAATCTAACAGATACCTCCAGGTTTTGGAGTATAAAATATTGGTTTTGGTAATCTTACTGAATACTCTAGTCAAGATTCTGGTGGCTGGGATGAGAAATATCAGGTAGACTGTAAAATTTGGCGATTTCTTGGGATAATTTCTAATAAGGAAAATGTTATTTTAATAAGATTATTTTGAGATGTGTAAATATTACATATCCTGTAAACACACAAAAAACTATATAAATTATTATTTTCCAAATCCCATTTCAAAACATCACTATTTCAACTTCAGAGTTCTGTTCCTCTGTAGCCACAGTCCTGCTGTTCCAAACAAACAAACAGAAAGTGCAACATTCTGGAGAATTATGCCCATAAAATTCAGTGCATAAATTCACACAGAGATGACGGAAGAAAGGTCAGGTGTTTCCACCACCAGTCCAGTGACTCCTCTCAGCTTTCTACTGAATTCCGTATCATATGACAGGATCAAATCTTTTGTAAAGTGGCACTCAGAATGTGTTGATTTCACTCTGTGGCATATGCTTTTGAACTTGGCTTCCCAGATTTGAAGATCCTTAAAGCCATCCTGGATTGGGCTTCTTTAAGGCTGGTCACTTCCCTCCACCCATCAATACTGGCCCTTCCCTTTTGTCCAGAACAAAAGTAGAAATTCAGTCCTGAGTTTCCTGGCAGTTACTGTCCCTCAGCAAGTTGAGGACCCTTTTTCTCTACATCTAACATAATGTGCAGCTGTCTGCTTTGATGTTTCTCTTTCCTCTCTTTTCTCTCTGAAACTTTCCCTTCCTCTTTTTCTTGCTGCACCCTCGTTATGCCTAAGCCAGCTGAGTGGCTCCCGATGACCATTTACCCAGGGTTCCTCAGCTAAACTTCAAAAATTTAACTAATGAAGTGACCTCTAATATACTGCTTAATTTGGGGGAACTACCCACTACACTTCAGTAGTCAGTGGAACAGTGTGGTGATTTCCATGATCCAGGGATGTGATGCCCATGCAAAACACACGATAAGCAATGCCTCCAACAAGTTCCTTATAGAAAGTGCCTGATTTTAGAATATTACTAAACAATATATTGTAGAATGAACTGAAATACGGGCACTTAAAGGTTTATGGAGTCAGATCAGTAATTACAAAAATGAATTTCTCAGATCACTGGGAAAACTACCAACAAAGAAAATCTTGCTCCCCCTGAGGCGACTTTAGCACCATTTATTATTGAAATCCCACTATTTATTGAAACAAACAATATTCTTTGCTTTTGTTTTCAGTTTAGGATGTGTGAGAATAATAATAAGAGAATGTCCTGGAGGGTAAATGGTGGACATAATAACATAAATAGACTTGGTTCTCAAATCCATCCCTATAGAAGAAGGGAGATAATAGAGCAGGGTAGCAACTGAATATGGAATGTAGAGTATGAGGAAACAGATCATCAGCTTCATAGCACCCACATGAGCTTCAGTCTGGGGATTCCAAAGAACAGTGGCACTTCTCTGCATCTTCTGTACATGTCTCTTCAAGGAATTGATTAACAAAGAAGCGGAAGTCACATTAATGATGAATTGGAGAAATGAGCTCAAGACCAAAGGAGTCACCAAAGACAAGAGTCCCTCATTGATGTCAAATACTGTGCCATTTTTCACAGTCACAAATTCAAGACGGGGTGCCAACCGTCTGAGCATAACATACAGGAGAGTGGTGAAGACAGAAAGGAGCATACAGAGCAGCAGCAGCCGGGGCATCTTGGTGGAGAGATTTCGTTTCAGCAGGAGGAACACTGAGTGTTGGTAGTTAGCAATCTTCACACAATACAAGACGTTGAGCAAGGTTACAAGCCAAAGACTACTAGAGTCCAAAAACATCCAGCATGACAGGAAGAAAGAGGATAAGGCGACTGACCTTTCCACATTTGGAGAGATGATGACAACAACATTCAGTAACAGTATAAAAAATCTGGTGATGCCCAAACTGAACAGGAGTCTGTCAGAAGAAGAGATCCTGTGGCTTTTGATGCAAGTCTTGTAACTGACCACTACAATGAAGAGATTCACAATGAGTCCTACAAAAGTTAAAATTTCAGAGACAACGACAGAAGAAAAAAAGACTATCCGAAGCATCTTTACTCATTGAGGACTCAGGAGATGCGGTGCTGATACTGGGAGCAGGGAAAATATTGTAATGTACAAGTAGGCACCAGTACCAAGCCAGAAAAGATAGTTCCTATTTTAATTTCCCCACTGTGGCAAATGAACCATTAGTGGTCTAAGAGCCAGCTGCTTTTACTGAGATGCAAATCTTCCAAGGATTGCATTACTATTTCTTCATTCATATCCTGTTTTCCTTAGAAATGCCTAATTAAAACCACCAAAGTGAACCTGGGAGTCCACTTCTCCGGGAAAAGGAAAGCCAGAGGGAAAAATTACAGCAGACTCCAAGGTTATCAAAATCAAATGACTGAATTCTGGTCCGGCATGTCTGAACTTCTCTTCATAGCAACCTCAGAATATGGTAGGAATTCCCAGGCCTCACTCCTACACACACACACACACACACACACACATACCCACACACAAAACCACGGGTAGCCACATCAAACAGGCAACACAGAGTGAGCAAGCAAGGCAACAATTAAAGGAAAGGTTGTATCAGAGCACATATTTCCACTTAACTATCTACAAAATTGATTACTACATTGAAGTAATTACATTGAAATACTATACCTACCACATTTGAACAGAATAAACAATATAGAGTAAGATACAAGAAGTACATCTTAATTATATCACCAGCTCCAGGAGTTGGTGATGGACAGGGAAGTATGACATGCTGCAGTCCACGGGGTCACAAAGAGTTGGACACGACTGAGCGACTGAACTGAACTGATAAGAATTAACATTCAATATCTGAAAACCAAGGTTTGTAGTTATAAATCAAAAACATACAATGGATTCACAAACACAAAAACAAGAGAACTCAAGCATGATACAAAGAAAACCTTCAAACCACAAAAGGAAAAACAAAAAAGAAAAACAAAGGAACAAAAAGAAATACAAAATCAAAGTTTAAACCAGCAATAAATATATATCTATCAATTGTTTTTGTTCACTCAGTCATTTCAGACTCTTTGCAACCCTGTGGGCTGCAGGACACTAAGCTTCCCTGTCCTTCAATATCTCTTGGAGTTTGTTCAAACTCATGTCCATTGAGTCAGTGATGTCATCCAACCATCTCATCCTCTGTCACCCCCTTCTCCTCCTCCCCTTAATCTTCCATAGCATCAGGATCTCTTCCAATGAGTTGGCTCTGCACATCAGGTGGCCAAAGACTGGAGCTTCAGCATCAGTCCTTCCAATGAATATTCAGGGTTGATTTCCTTTAGGATTGACTGGTTTGATCTCCTTGCTATCCAAGGAATGCTCAAGAGTCTTCTCCAGCACCACAGTTCAAGAGCATCAATTCTTTGGCATCAACTTTCTTTATGGTCCAACTCTCACATCCATACATGACTACTGGAAAAACCATAGCTTTGACTATATGACTTTTGTCAGCAAAGTGATGTCTCTGCTTTTGAATATACTGTCTAGGTTTGTCACAGTTCTTCTTCCAAGGAGCAAGCATCTTTTTATTTCATGGCTGTAGTAACTGTCCCCAGTGATTCTGGAGCCCAAGAAAAAAAAAGTCTGTGACAGTTTTCATTTCTTCCCCATTTATTTGTCATGAGGTGATGAGACCAGATGCCATGATCTTTGTTTTTTGAATGCTGACTTTCAAGACAGTTTTTTCACTCTCCTCTTTCACCTTCATCAAAAGGCTCTTCAGTTCCTCTTCAATTTTGCCATTAAGGTGGTATTATCAGAACATCTGAGGCTGTTGATATTTCTCCCAGCAACCATGATTCCCACTTGAGCTTCACCCAGCCCAGCATTTTGCATGATGTATTCTGCAATAAGTCAAATAAGCAGGGTGACAATATATAGCCTTGACATACTGCTTTCCCAATTTTGAACCAGTTTGTTATTCCATGTCCAGTTCTGATGTTTCTTTACATACATACAGGTTTCTCAGGAGGCGGGTAAGGTGTTCTGGTACTCCCATCTCTTTAAGAATTTTCCATAGTTTGTTGTGATCCACACAGTCAAGGTTTTAGCATAGTCAGTGAATCAGAAGTAGAAGTTTTTCTGAATTCCCTTGTTTTCTCTATGATCCAATGAATGCTTGCAACTTGATCTCTGGTTCCTCTGCCTTTATTAAATCCAGCTTGTAAATCTGGATTTCTCAGTTCGCATACTGCTGAAGCTTAGCTTAAAGGATTTTGAGCATAACCTAGCTAGCATGTGAAATGAGTGCAATTGTATGGTAGTTGGAACATTCTTTGGCATCGCCCTTCTTTGGGATTGGAATGAAAACTGATCTTTTCCATTTCTGTGGCCAATGCTGAGTTTCTAAATTTCCTGGCATATTAAGTACAGCACTTTAACAGCATCCTCTTTTAGGATTGTAAATAGCTCATCTGGAATTCCATCACTTTCACTAGCACTGTTCATAATAATGCCTCCTAAGGCCCACTTGATTTCCGCTCCAGGATGTCTGGCTCCAAATGAGTGACCACACCACTGTGGTTATCCGGGTCATTAAGATCTTTTTTGCATAGTTCTTCTGTGTATTCTTGGTACGTCTTCTCAATCTCTTCTGCTTCTGTTAGGTCTTTGCCATTTCTGACCTTTATCGTGCCCACCCTTGCATGAAATGTTCCCTTGATATCTCCAATTTTCTTGAAAAGATCTCTAGTCTTTCCCATTCTATTGCTTTCCTCTATTTCTTTACATTTCACCTAAGAAGGCTTTCTTATCTCTCCTTGCTATTCTTTGGAACTCTGCATTTGGTTGGGTATATCCTTCTCTTTTTCCCTTGCCTTTTGCTTCTTTTCTTTTCTCAGCTATTTGTAAAGCTTCCTCAGACAATCACTTTGGCTTCTTGCATTTCTTTTTCTTTGGGATAGTTTTAGTCACCATGTCCTGTACAGTGTTATGAACCTCTATCCATAGTTCTTCAGGCAGTCTGTCTGCCTGATCTGATCTCTTGAATCTATTCATCACCTCTACTGTGTAATCATAAGGTATTTGATTTAGGTCATACCTGAATGGCCTAGTGGTTTTCCCTACTTTGTTCAATTTAAGCCTGAATTTTGTAATAAGGAGCTCATGATCTGAGCCACACTCAGCTCCAGGTCTTGCTTTTTGCTTACTCTATAGAGCTTTTCCATCATTGGCTGCAAAGAATATAATCAATCTGATTTCAGTATTGACCATCTGGCAATGTCCATGTGTAGAGTCATCTCTTGTGTTGTCTGAAGAGGGTATTGCTATGACCAGTGTGTTCTCTTGACAAAACTTTGTTAGCTTTTTCAAGGATCATACACCATGATCAAGCTGGATTCATTCCCAGTCACAAGGATGATTAAACATATGGAAATCGATCAATGTGATATACCACATCAACAAAAGAAAACAAAAACTACATGACCACCTCAATAGACACAGAAAAGGCATATGATAAAATTTAACATCCATTCATGATATAAAAACTCTTACCAAAGTGGATATCAAGGGAACTTATCTTAACATAATAAAAGCTATTTATGACAAATATATAACCAACATAACACTCAAAAGTGAAAAGCTAAACACCTTCCCACTAAATCCAGAACAAGAAAAGGATGTCCCCTCTCACCACTTCTATTCAACATATTATTGGAAGTCCTAGCCACAGCAATCCAACAAGAAAAAGAAATAAAGGGTATCCAAATTGGAAGGGAAGAGGTAAAATCATCTTTATATGTAGATAACATGATACTATATATAGAAAACCCTAAGGATTCCACACAGAAACTATTAGAATTGATAAATTCAGAAAGGTAGCAGTATAGATTAGTACACCGAAATCAACTGCATTTCTTTATACCAACAATGAAATATCAGAAAGGGAAAGTGAAAAAAAATCCCTTTTAAAATCACATCTAAAAAACTACTTAATAAAACTAACAAATGAGGTGAAAGACTTATATACTGTGAACTATAAAACACCAATAAAGGAAACTGAAGATGATACAAACACATGGAAAGTTATCCCACACTCTTGGATTAAAAGATTAAAAGAATTAATAGTGTTAAGATGGCCATACTACCCAAAGCAATCTACAGATTTAATGCAGTCCCTACCAAATTACCCATGATATTTTCTCAACAAACTAAAACAATTATTAAGATTTATATGGAACCACAGAAGACCCAGAGCTGCCAAAGCAACCCTGAGGGAAAAGGTAACAGAGGGATAAATTAGGAGTTTTGGATTATCAGATGCACACTACTATGTATAAAATAAATAACAAGAACTTATTGTATAGCAGAGGAAACTATAGTCAATATCTTATATCGTGGAAAAATCTGAAAGGTATATGTGTGTGTGTGTGTATGTGTGATGTATCTTAACCACTTTTCTATAATACCAATAACAAGCACAACATTGTAAATCAACTATACTTTAATTAAAAGAAAAAAGTAGTAAATGTTCCAAAAAAGAAGAGGAAACCATGTCATGCAGTAATAGGCCACATTCAGCGGAGAAGGCAATGGCACCCCACTCCAATACTCTTGCCTGGAAAAGCTCATGGACAGAGGAGCCTGGTAGGCTGCAGTTCATGGGGTCACTGAGGGTCGGACACAACTGAGCGACTTCACTTTCACTTTTCACTTTCATGCATTGGAGAAGGAAATGGCAACCCACTCCAATGTTCTTGCCTGGAGAATCCCAGAGACGGGGGAGCCTGGTGGGCTGCCATCTATGTGGTCGCACAGAGTCAGACACGACTGAAGCGACTTAGCAGCAGCAGCAACAGCAGAGGCTGATACACGAAGTGGTTGAGTTCTCAGTAGCAGGAGGCATGGAATTAAGATGTGATCATGTTAACCTAGCAGAAGCAATGAGTAAGCTGGTTCTATCTGAATTCATTTCTGAAAGGGTCACTATAGGCAAAGTGTTAACAAAATCCCTTCTCCCTCTGCATGAGAATTTGACCTTCAGTTAAATATGTTATGGAGATCTCTTGCTTCCTTGAATGTGATGGATAACTCCTAGGTGTGTATCCCTTGGCTCAACCTGGAAACTAAGGCCATGAATTTATGACAAGAGAAACTGATTCTTTGAAACATGAGGCTTTTATTTTAGGGCAGCTTCTACCCTTACCTAAATGTGGATCTCTTCTCCTTGTACCTGAACTGTATAACTGGCACAAAGGACACTGCAAAAAAAAGAAGGTCTGACATTCCCTGACATTCCTGCTGCTGAACTGGATCCCTGAACTATACCCATCTTAGTACACGGGTGCCAGAGTGGCCTAAGACAGTCTTGTGAGTCTGACCATTTCTTTGTTTTATTTATTAGAGCCCAAGAAGACCCAGGGTGGATACAGTGCAGTCCTGAGTCCATACTTTCACTACTCAGTAGACCTGTAGGAAAAGTCTTAGGGAAAACAGTCAAAGCAAAAGGATGACTTGGTTTATTTGATGAAGATTTTGAAAAATGAGATCAGGTGCAGATAAACAGGAATTTAAAACTTTGAATTGTTTTCAAAAGAGTACCAATGTTGCTTAGGAAGAATAAGGAAGAAAACATTTATTAATATTTCTTAGACTTTTTTGGGTGCTTATTATGTTCCCAGGCATTATAAACCTCAGTTCATCTTTAAAACAGTTCTAAGAGGGAAATCTGGTTATTCCTACTTCAAGATGAGGAAAATTTACTCTCTTCAAAGAGAGTAAGTGACTGCCAAATGTCACAGAAAATCAGTGGCTAATTTGGAAGGTCTTTTGAGACTCAGCTCTGTCCAATACACTAGGCAGCTCCTCAATGGTTCATTCATTCAGTAAACTGTTATTATCAGCCAGTCACTTATACATTAGGTGATAAGGAACCAGGGAAGAATCACCCACAACACACCCTGCCTTCAAAGAACATTTTAAAAAAGGAAAACATGCCATCATCACTGAGATGCATGCACACAAAAACCTGATATAAAGATACCACTTTTTGCTGTTAGGATATTCAACTCACCAGAAAAAATAACAATTTTAAAGTCTATGGCACCCAATTACCAGCTTCAAAAGCCAAACTGATGAAGCAATAGGGGAAAGTCACTAATCTCCATAGTTATAGTATATTTTAAACATTTCTCTTATACATTAAGCAAATAAAAAATCAAGATAGATATGAATAATATATATGTGTGGAGAAAGAACTGTATCTACCTGAAACAAGTATAAAAAAGACATCATGGATAATAAAGTACAACAAATGTTTAAAAAAAAAGAACATACAGAATAGTGGGAGAGCACACAAATAGACAATTAGATCATGTATTAGGTATTATAACAAGGAAAAACAAAGGGTACACTGGGAGTGTTCCACAGGAGCCTTTAACACAGCTTTGAGGATTCACAAAAAACATCCTTAAGGAGACATGTAAATTAACTATTGAAGATGCAAAGGGGTTATCCAAGCNAAATAGACAATTAGATCATGTATTAGGTATTATAACAAGGAAAAACAAAGGGTACACTGGGAGTGTTCCACAGGAGCCTTTAACACAGCTTTGAGGATTCACAAAAAACATCCTTAAGGAGACATGTAAATTAACTATTGAAGATGCAAAGGGGTTATCCAAGCAAAAGACTGGAGTGAGCAATGGAGAGTCACTGCAGGATTTTAAGAGAAGAGCACTGTGACTGTATGTTCACTGCATGAAGCCCACAACCCAGTAATGTGGAAATGCTTTGCTGGAAGGGTTGGAATTGGAAAAGGAAACTAGTTAAATCATGCTTAACGTGCTTCCCTGGTGGTCCAGTGGCTAAGACACTGAGCTCTCAATGCAGTGGGCCCAGGTTTGATACCTGGTCAGGGAACTAGATCCCACACACTGGAACTNCATCTATATTCATCAGTGATATTGGCCTGTAGTTTTCTTTTTTGTGTGGCATCTTTGTCAGGTTTGGGTTGAAAAGAGTACAAATAGAGACTAGTGGGGCATTTGAGAGAAAAATTTTTAGAGTACAACCAAACAGATTTAGTGACCAAATGAATATCAAAACTGAAGGAAAAGGAAGAATCTGGGATGATTTTCAAAATTCTAGTTCACACAAAAAAACACAACACATATCTTTTACACAAGAAACACAGGCAGAAATAGGATTAGACATGCAAGAGATTTTAGGTGGCAGGAAGCGAAGAAAGGTGAATATTCAGATAGCAATGTAGGTCTGATACCTATAAAAAGGGAGAGAGAAGAAAGAATTGGGTAAGAAGAGCTCTAGACAGCAGCACAGTTCCAAATAAGGGTCACCCAAGCTGATGGAGAGTCCTTGGGCCAAAACTGCCTGTTGGAAGAGTCTCATGTCTCAGTGGAACAGACCTACCTAAGTACTCTGGTCTCCATCACTGGCTGGGAGCAGTCTGAAGGAAGTGTGGCCTCAGCNCAGCAGCACAGTTCCAAATAAGGGTCACCCAAGCTGATGGAGAGTCCTTGGGCCAAAACTGCCTGTTGGAAGAGTCTCATGTCTCAGTGGAACAGACCTACCTAAGTACTCTGGTCTCCATCACTGGCTGGGAGCAGTCTGAAGGAAGTGTGGCCTCAGCAGCTGGAGCCCTCTGTCAACTCCTCCCCAGGGCAAGAGAAATGAGCAGTACATTTTATTTTTTTTATTTTAATTGGAGGCTAGTTACTTTACAATATTGTAACAGTACATTTTAATAGCTGTCAGAAAGCGAGAGCTAGAGATAAAGATCACCTGGGCCAGAACCCTCTGATAATGACAGGATGCCTTCATCATACCTGAAGCACCTGTTTCAGTGATGGAGAGATGGAACACTAATTTCTGCATATTTATTGCCCACTACATGCAATGCTTCTGAGAATAATGAATTATCTAGTACACTGGTGCAGAGAGAGTGTTAAATAAGTGTCTCTAGTATGAAAGAATGAAGTAGAATCAAGATAAGCCAGAGAGGTCAGAGAGTATCAAAAACAAGAAGTAGTTCCATGAGAGACAGGATATATAGGGGGCCCTGGTGGAAACCTGGTGGAATGTTTCATGAGGTACTGTCATAATTTACTGTGGATTCATGTTAGAGGCCCCTCCACCATATACCAAAGAACGGATGTGCTTGGTGGAGACACGTAGCCTCAGGAACAAGCTCTAGCCTGTAACTGGACTCCAAATGCAAGGACAATTCTTGTTCTCATACTTTGACCCTAAGAACCTGGTCACAGTGGGGAAAAGATATGCTCTGGTCCTTTGTGCCTAAAATGGCCAGATGTAAGAGTCTTAAGGGATTTAGCAACTAAGCTAGTTTAATGAAAACAAAACAAACAAGATGGCCACTTGTAAGGTTTCTCAAAAATGGGAGTGAGGTATTAGATAATTCTCCCCTATGGCCTTGGACTCAGTTAGGAGAAGGCAAACTAAGTATTTTCCCTGGTGGGTTCAGAAGACCATATCCTCTCCAAAAGAGCTAAAATTCCCCTCAGTGTGCCTCTAGCCACAAGTAAGACTCCTTTCCTCAGCAAATCACCCACTACTCAGACTCACGTCCCCAACTCCCACCCCACTCTTTGATTAAGGGCAGCCAATATATTGTTGAAGTCACATAACAAAGTCTGAGCTTTCCCAGAAGTCACCTCCAGATTTCTCTGAAAGAGGAAACGGGAGGGGTTGGGAATGCCACACCTATGAATCTGATTTCATTTGCTCTCAGGGAGCGAAACTCTGCACTTAGCGAACTGACTATGACAACAGACTCCCTACTGGGGAATTCTACACTTTCCATCCATACTCCAGGCTCCAGTGGAATGAACATTAGTGGTAGCCTGAGCAAGTTTACTGGACCCACCCATCTGAATCTGTTAGACTGGAGTAGGATTTAATGAAACCTCAGTAGAAAGAGTAGGAGGAAACATCCAGGAGTTAGCCAAAGGCACCAAGAAACAAACAACAGCCAAGCCAAAATCTCTAATAAAATGCTATGTTGAATTAAAAGAGAAGAAAATCCCCACACCCAAGGCAGAAGGCAGGATTAGGAATACCGGTAAGGACTAAAGAACCAGAAAGTCAGGGCTAGGTGGAGAAGCTCTCAAAATGACAAGAAGTAAGAACAAGTGTTCAAGAGTCAGAGAAGATAAATCCAAGAGTAGGGTTCAAGGTGAACAAAGCACACATCAGTTGAGACCACAGTTTTTCCACAGTTAAACTTCCCTGTGCTAAAAAGCAGCACAGATTTTTTAATTACAGAATTCCCCTTTTAGAATCCTTCTATGTTAGTGAATTATGCATGAATATTAACTCATTATTTCTACTGATGATTTTTCTCTATACATTTTTAGCTTTTTTTTCCCCATTTGTTTCTCTCTGTGTGTCTACACCCTCTTGGAAAATTCCTTCTTCCTCCAAATTAGATTTTCATTAAGAAAAAATCATGAAGTTTCAATAGATACCTTTTTGAAAGAGAACTTTATGTCAGAATTATGAATTTTCCTAGCACCTCCAAGAGGCAAATATCAATTTGAAAGCAGACAATACAGACCAAAAGACATTTTATTTCTATAATTTTGAAAATGAATGTATAAATCAGAACAACCTGAAAACTCACTTTTGGTTACATATGACAAAGTGCTAAGAAATGTGTTAATTCTTCATGCTATGTCAGAATGTAACCTCTTTCACAAAACAAGAACAAAAACAATAATAAGAGAAGTATTTACTGATTTACTCCATGTGGGACTCTAGTTTTCATGTGTTGATTCATTCATTGCTTTCAACAATCTATCAAGAAAATACTATTTCTATTTTACAAATTGTTGTTGTTCAGTTGCTAAGTCACATCCAACTCTTTACGACCCCAGGGACTGCAGCATGCCAGGCTTCCCTGTCCTTCACTACATTTTGGAGTTTGCTCAAACTCATCCATTGAGTTGGTGATCCCAAAGAGATGTTTGAATAACATCTCTTCCTGTCACCCCCTTCTCTTCCTGCCCTCGATATTTCCCAGCATCAGGATCTTTTCCAATGAGTAAGCTCTTGAAATCAGGTGAGTCAAAGTACTGAAGCTTCAGCTTCAGCATCAGTCCTTCCAATGAATATTCAGGGTTGATTTCCTTTAGGATTGACTGGTTTGATCTCCTTGCAGTCCAAGGGATGCTCAAGAGTCTTCTCCAACACCACAGTTCACAGTTTAGAAGCATCAATTCTTCAGCACTCATTCTTCTTTAAAGTCCAACTCTCACATCTGTACATGACTTCTGGAAAAATCATACCTTTGACTATATGAGGAAAGTGAAATAGAGAAAGGTTAAGAAACATCCCCAGAGTCACTCAGTTTGTTAAGGTCTGAGTCAGGATTTGAGCTCAGGCCATCTGGTCTACGTTCTTAGCCACAAAACTTTATACCTGAGAGCTCCATTAGTGACAGAAATCCAGATTTAGAGTTGCCATGTGTCCTAAATATGTTTACAAGTTTGAGATCTCAAGCAACTATATTCTCACTGACTTGTCAGCACTGCTCAGTGACAGGAAGGAAATCAAAGCCTACATAATTTTATTAAAATAAGTGATTACATTTACAAAAACCACTTATTTTGCATAAAACTCTGACATTTTAAAAACAGATATGCATCTTGGATAATTTTTTTAAAAATGCTTGGATATTTTGACCAATCTAAAAAATTAAAAATTACTTGAAAATTTGCTTCAGCAAAATGATAAAGGAAAGCAAAGGACTATGAAATTAGAGTAAAATGACTTAACCAGCAGACTGAATTAGAACCTATATCCAAGGGTCTTGACTTGCATTTCTCTGCTTGTCAGTATATAATGGATTTGTGGAAGCAGGTCTCCTGTGGTGACTGCTGCAGTGGCATACTTCACTTACAGTAATACTTACATACTTACAGTAATAGCTTCACCGCCTGCAGATTTCCTTCTTGGTCAGTCACTCAGTCATGTCTGACTCTTTGTTATCCCATGGACTGCAGCACGCCAAGCTTCTCTGTCCATCACTATCTCCCTGAGTTTTCTCAAACTCATGCTCATTGAGTCAGTGATGCCATTCAACTGCCCCTTTCTCCTCTAATTCTGATATAATCCTGACACAATGTGCTGTGCTGAAATGACAGCCCACACTGTCTTCTGAATCTCTAAAACCCTGTGAAGTCAGTATCACAGTCTATATTTTAAAATGGGGAAAGACAGAATCAAACAGGTAATTAAAGTAACTCCCCTAAAGGCAAAAAAAAAGTCTTGGAAAACTGACTAAACGAGAATTCAAACCCAACCCTGTGGGAATACAATGCTTTTTTTTTGCTCTCTCCCCTCTAGTTCACTACATCACTGTCAGTATAAACTTCAAGTTAAAGCTAGTAACCAGCATTAAAATTCAACTCCTTGTCTACATATTCCAAAGACTATTGCAGCCTCTTCAAAGCAACCATAAAAGGAGAGGCCGTGAGAAGTGTCCCCAAGGGGGACAGGATGAAGCAATAGTTACAGAATTGGTGCCATAGGAGGGTGAGGAAGAGCCCTGTGATCCTGGCTAAAAACTCCTAGGTCTAAGGACTCCTAGGCTCCCTCCCACACCCCATGATGCTCTATGGATAAACAGATCCCTTGGATCCAGGCTTCAGACAACCAGGCTCACACCGGAGCATTGCCACAAACATCTGCTTCAGCTTGCTATTTCCCAGAATGAGAACATAGGAGTGGCCAGCAAGATATAGCATTGTAATTACTTCTCCAATCTTCGCAATCATCTTAGTTGCTGGTAGGAAATAACTGAATGTTAAAACAGAAAAGGAAAGGTAGTAGATTAGGAAGAGAAAGAGGAAGGAGAGGATGACTCTGATGGCCCTCCTGTGGGCCTCAGTACTGGGATCTCTGGAGCTGGCACAATCTTGAGGCATCTGCCGCATGTGCCTCCCCAAGGAGAGGATAAGCAGAAAGTAGGAGATTAGAGATATGACTAGGGGAGGGAGGTCCCACAGAGTCCCAAGAACATGGATCAGTTTATATTCTTTTTCTTTCTTTCTAAAGAGCTCAGTCATATTTCCGCTTCTATCAATTCCACCGAGAACAGAATAGATCTTAAATTCCCGGATCAGAGAGATGGCACGGCAACATGATAACAGCAGGGTACTCAAGAGCATCCATACAACCACCCTGGAAACTCTCCATTTGAGCCAGAGGAACATAGGATGGCAGAAACTGGCCACTTTCAGGCAGTAGAAGACACTGAGACAGGTGGTAAGCCAAATGCTCAGATGGTTTGTAAATGTCCAGAAAACATCAATAATTTGCATGATTATCCCTTCATCATGTAGTTTGGGAGAGAACACCAGTAAAACACCATCGATCAGGAGAATCCACAGCAAAACAATCCTGGAGACAGCCAGGTTAGTGATAATGAAGTCATGCAGAGAGATCCTCTTGCTCTTGAACCAGCTGCTGCCATTGACCCACCCTATGAAACCATTCCCCAGCATTCCCAGGATGAACTGAATGGCGGTCAGAACCAGAAACCCCAAATTGCTGAGTCTCAACATGTTAGCTGTTCAGCAGACCTGATCTTTGTTCTTTCCATTGAGAAACATTCTCTTCCTGATTTGAAATTCGTGTTAATCACCTCTACCTGCTGCTTCTCTGTATCTGTCTCTTATCTCTGCCCAGTTTGGTCTGTTGTAGACACAACACAGCAAACCTTCTTCTGGCTCTTTCAGGTTACTCTGTCCTCTTCAGAGGATGACTTGGTTTGTCACATTCCATCTACGATCTAAACTCAGAAGCTCTTTGCCAAAATGCAAATAGAGTAGTGTCCAGTGTCACGCAGAGAAGGAAGAGATGAGTCACAAAGAAGATGGAGGATTTGGACTCCATTTCAAAGGTAGTAGGGCTTTGAGTGGAAAGTGGAGTGGAAACCCATAGTGGAAAGGTGGGTCACCAGAAGGGTCATACAGAATCACTCAGGAGGAACGATTCAGGGACACATACAAAGGGGGGAAATATCAGAATTTCACCATATGGCACTATCACAATCATCCTGGAGGGAGGTTTACATTCATAAAACAGGAAAAATTCAGAGTCAATGTCCTGGATCAGAATTAAATGGAGTGCCTCTTAGTGCCTCTTACCTTGTTTTCTTAGAGTATGACTCACATGAAGGGGCTACAAGCTCATCTCTAGGAAGCAATGACATCAGAAATTCTTAAGTACCTGAATGTTTAAATGATAATAATAATGAAGTATCATAAAAGCTGCTCAAAGGATGGATTTTTTCAGAGGGCTTGCACTGTATTGACATGTCAGTAATAATTCAGGCTGACCAAAAAAGCATATAGACACTCTCTGTGAACCAAAACAGTGCCTTACAAGTTTCCCAGGACAGTGTACTTCCATGTATATCTCATTAGCTGGTGACCAGAATTCAATTTCTCAAATGACTTTGTTGAATATCATCATTATCACTGCCATCATTCCATCAGGTATCAGTGATATGAATTATGAGCCCACAGTTACAACTATTCTCATTTCTTAACATAAATAGTGGAACCATCATACTATAACTAAAACCACAGCATTACTAAAGGCTGCTTCCAAAATGTACATTGACCACCGTCTACCAAGTAACCACCTGTATTTCCATTCTACTGTGCCTGCAGTTTGTTGGAGAAATCAATACTAGAGCTGTGATAATTGTGGCAACCCAGGCTGCAGATACCTAGAAAGAATACTGAGATCACACATTTGCTCTCAACCATTCTTTTCAGTAAAAGACCAAAGTAAGTAAGGTAAGTCAGGGCACTGGCAAAAATAATTTGCAGACTAGGTCATTCCAGAAGTGTTTTAAAAAGATATTATTTTTTAAATGAAGACATAGTATTAGGGAAACTATAAACAGATAGTTTAGGACTCCAGGGCAGGAAGAGAGGGCACTATAATATGATACCACTCCCAGAGAGAGAGCTGTGTGTAGAGGGGACCTCCAGACCATTAGCTGAGAATTTTTCAGCTGAGAGACCCTGAAGAGAGTCAGCTGAGAGAATACCAGTCAGCAGACTAACAAGGCATTCTCAATCATCTTCCACCCCTTCATTACTCTTGGCACTTTCTCCCCAAGGACTTAGACATCATGGTCCAAGTCTCTGCATCATTCCTGCTTCTGATACTACTCTGCATGACAACTATGTGGATAAATGTTAGTAGTACACTCAGACTGACATCAAGACATCTTAGACAATATGCATTTATACCGATCAAAATTCACTAATCTGAAGAACACAGAAGGAAATCAGCAGAGTTGAGTGTACACAGCAGAGAGATCAGCAATACAAATAAAATGATAAGTGGTCTGCAGCCTTGCAGGGCCTTTAAAGTCCTGACCTGAAGAATGCACCATGTCCAGTAATAAGTCTACTTCAGTTTAGTCGCGCAGTTGTGTCCAACTCTTTGCAACCTCATGGACTCCAGCATGTCAGGATTCCCTGTCCATCACCAACTCCCAGTGCTTACTCAAAGTTACGTCCATCGAGTTGGTGATGCCATCCAAGCATCTCATCCTCTGTCCTCCTCTTCTCCTCTCACTTCAATCTTTCCCAACATCAGAGTCTTTTCAAATGAGTCATTTCTTCACATCAGGTGGCCAAAGATTGGAGTTTCAGCTTCAGTGTCAGCCGTTCCAATGAATATTCAGGACTGATTTCTTTTAGGATTGACTGGTTGGATCTCCTTGCAGTCCAAGGGACTCTCAAGAGTCTTCTCCAACACCACAGTTCAAAAGCATCCATTCTTCAGTGCTCAGCTTTCTTTATATTCCAGCTTTCACATCCATACATGACTACTGGAAAATCCACAGCTTTGACTAGCTTTATTGCCATAGTAATGTATCTGCTTTTTAATATGCTGTCTAGGCTGGTCATAACTTTTCTTTCAAGGAGCAGGTGTTAAATTAAAAGATTCCATAGCTGCAGTAATCATCTGCAGTTATTTTGGAGCCCCAAAAAATAAAGTCTCTCACTATTTCCATTGTTTCCCCATCTATTTGCCAGGAAGTGATGGGACCAGATGACATGATCTTAATTTTCTGAATGTTGAGTTTTAAGCCAACTTTTTCACTCTCCCCTTTCACTTTCATCAACAGGCTCTTTAGTTTTTCTTTGATTTCTACCATAAAGGTGGTGTCATCTGCATATCTGAGGTTACTGATATTTCTCCTGGCAATCTTGATTTCAGCTTGTGCTTCATTCAGCCTGACATTTCACATGATGTACTCTGCATATAAGTTAAACAAGCAGGGTGACAGTACACAGCCTTGACATACTCCTTTCCTGATTTTGTAATCAATCTGTTGTTCCATGTCCAGTTCTAACTGTTGCTTCCTGGCCTACATACAGATTTCTCAGGAGGCAGGTCAGGTGGTCTGGTATTCTCACCTCTTGATGAATTTTCTATAGCTTGTTGTGATCCACACAAGGCTTTGGCGTAGTCAATAAAGCAGAAATAGATATTTTTCTGGAACTCTCTTGCTTTTTCAATGATCCAACAGATGCTGGCAGTTTGATCTCTTTGCCTTTTCAAAATCTACAATGAACAACTGGAAGTTCAAATACTGTTGAAGACTGGCTTGGAGAATTTTGAGCATTACTTTACTAGCATGTGAGATGAGTGCAATTGTACAGTAGTTTGAGCATTCTTTGGCATTGCCTTTCTTTGGGATTGGAATGAATACTGACCTTTTCCAGTCCTGTGGCCACTGCTGAGTTTTCCACATGTGCTGGCATATTGAGTGCAGCACTTTCAAAGCATCATGTTTTAGGATTTAAAATCGCTCAACTGGAATTCCATCACTTCCACTAGCTTTGTTCACATAGATGCTTCATAAGGCCGACTTGACTTCTCATTCCAGGATGGCTGGCTCTAGGTGAGTGAAAATGCCATTGTGGTAATCTGAGTTATGAAGATCTTTTTTGTATAGTTCTTCTGTGCATTCTTGCCACCTCTTAATATCTTCTGCTTCTGTTAGGTTCATACCATTTCTGTCCTTTATTGTGCCCACCTTTCTATGAAATGTTGCCTTGCTATCTCTAATTTTCTTGAAGAGATCTCTAGTCTTTCCCACTCTACTGTTTTCCTCTATTTCTTTGCATTGATCACTAAGGCTTTCTTGTCTCTCCTATTCTTTGGAATTCTGCATTCAAATGGGTGTATCTTTCCTTCTCTCCTTTGCCTTTAGCTTCTCTTCTTTTCACAGCTATTTGTAAGACCTCCTCAGACAACCATTTTGCCTTTTTGCATTTCTCTTTCTTGGGGATAGTCTTGATCACTGCCTACTGTATAATGTCACAAACTTCCATCCATAGTTCTTCAGACACTCTATCAGATCTAATCCCTTGAATCTGTCTGTCACTTCCACTATATAATCATAAGGGATTTGATTTAGGTCATACCTGAATGGTCTAGTGGTTTTCCCTACTTTCTTCAATTGAAGTCTGAATTTGGCAATAAGGACTCATGATCTGAGCCACAGTCAGCTCCTGGTTTTGTTTTTGCTAACTGTATAGAGCGTCTCCATCTTTGGCTGCAAGGAATATAATCAATCTGATTTTGGTATTGACCATCTGGTGATGTCCGTGTGGGGAGTTTTCTCTTGTGTTGTTGGAAGAGGTTGTTTTCTATGACCAGTATGTTCTCTTGGCAAAACTCTGTTAGTCTTTGCCCTGCTTCATTTTGTACTCCAAAGCCAAATTTGCTTGTTACTCCAGGTGCCTCTTGACTTTCTACTTTTGCATTCCAGTCCCTTATGATGAAAAGAACATCTTTTTGGGGTGTTAGTTCTAGAAGATCTTGTAGGTCTTCATAGAACTGTTCAATTTCAGCTTCTTCAACATTACTAGTTGGGGCATAGACTTGGATTAGTGTGATTATTGAATGTTTTTCAATAATCTGTCATTTTTAAGATTGCACCCAAATACTGCATTTTGGACTCTTTTGTTGACTATTCCGTTTCTTCTAAGGGATTCTTGCCCACTAGTAGATATAATGGTCATCTGAATTAAGTTCACCCATTCTAGTTCATTTTAATTCACCAATTCCTAAAACATCCAATGTTCACTCTTGCCATCTCCTGTTTAACCACTTCCAATTTGCCTTGCTTCATGGACCTAAAATTCCAGTTTCCTATGCAATATTGTTCTTTACAGCACTGGACTTTACTACCATCACCAGTCACATCCACAACTGGGTGTTGTTTTTGCTTTGGCTCTGTCTCTTCATTCTTTCTGGAGTTATTTCTCCACTGATCTCCTGTAGCATATTGGGCACCTACCAACCTGGGGAGTTCATCTTTCAGTGTCCTATCTTTTTGCCTTTCCATACTGTTCATGGGGTTCTCAAGGCAAGAATGCTGAAGTGGTTTGCCATTCCCTTCTCCAGTGGACCACGTTTTATCAGAACTCTCCACCATGACCCATCCATCTTGGGTGGCCCTAAACATCATAGCTGATAGTTTCATTGAGTTAGACAAGGCTGTGGTCCATTGATCAGATTGGTTAGTTTTCTGTGATTGTGGTTTTCAGTCTGTCTGCCCTCTGATGGAGAAGGATGAGGCTTATGGAAGCTTCTTGATGGGAGAGACTGACTGAGGGGAAAACTGGGTCTTGTTCTGATGGGCAAGGCCATGCTCAGTAAATCTTTAGTCCAATTTTCTGTTGATGGGTAAGACTGTGTTCCCTCCCTGCTATTTACCTGGGGCCAAACTATGGTGGAGGTAATGAAGAAAATGGCAACCTCCTTCAAAAGGACCTCTGCACTCATTGCCACACTCAGTGCCCCCAACCTTGCAGCAGGACATGGCTGACCCACGCCTCCACCAGAGACTCCTGGACACTCACAGGCAAGTCTGGGTCAGTCTCCTGTGGGGTCACTGTTCCTTTTTCCTGGGTCCTGGTGCATACAAGGTTCTGTTTGTACCCTCCCAGAGACTGTTTCCCCAGTCCTGTATAAGTTCTGGTAGCTCTATGGTGGGGTTAATGGTGACTTCCTCCAAGAGGGCTTATGCCATATCCGGGTCTGCTGCACCCAGAGCCCCTGCCCCTGCAGCAGGTCACTGCTGACCTTCACCCCCACAGGAGACACTCAAACACTCAAAAGGCAGGTCTGGCTCAGTCTCTGTGGGGTTTCCCGGTGTGCACAAGGCTTTGTTGGAGCCCTCCGAGCATCTTTGGCGGGTATGGGGTTTGATTCTAAACATGATTTTGTCCCTCCCTACCGTCTTGCTGGGGCTTCCTTTGCCCTTGAACATGGGGTATCTTTTTTTTGTGGGATCCAACATTCTCCTATTGATGGTTTTTCAACAGCAAGTTCTAACTTTGGAGTTCTCACAGAAGAAGATGAGCACATGTCCTTCTCTTCCACCATCTTGTAATCCAGCTAATAAATCTAAGTGAGCATTTAATTAGGACCCTGAAGGCCCACCTTCAAACCTTATATGCATAAATACATTCTGAATGTAGCTGACATGAATAACACAGATAATTTTCCATTTCCACTGCCCCTATCCTAGTGTAGACTTCCACAATCTCTCCTCTAAACTGCTTCACAGCCTCTTAACTCATTTCTATACTTCTAATATTTTCCCCCATAATATATTCTCCACACAGCCACAAGAATGATCCTCTGAACATGTAGATTAGATCATTCCACTCCACTACTTAAAATACTTCCCCAGTTTCCCAGTACAACTACACAAACCATAAACTGCTCATATGTTGAGGTCCTTTAATGGACCGGAACCTGGTGGTCTAGAGTCGACGATAAGAAAGTAAAAGAGATAGAGAAAGAGACTGATATTCCTTGTTTTACACAGAAAACCAATAAAGCTCTTGACACAGAGCTTGCGTCACTCACGAAGGCACCGGGCGCCCTCTCTAGGGGGTGAAGACACAGTGCGCCTTCTCGAAAGGGTCTTTTCTGGGTAGGAGTGAGCACGAAAGGTTTCTAGGCTCCAAAGAATTAGCCGGCGGAGAAGGCAATGGCAACCTACTCCAGTACTCTTGCCTGGAAAATCCCATGGATGGAGGAGCCTAGAAGGCTGCAGTCCATGGGGTCGCTGAGGGTCCGACACGACTGAGTGACTGACTTCACTTTCACTTTTCACTTTCCTGCATTGAAGAAGGAAATGGCAACCCACTCCAGTGTTCTTGCCTGGAGAATCCCAGGGACCAGGGAGCCTGGTGGGCTGCTGTCTATGGGGTCGCACAGAGTCAGACATGACTGAAGTGACTTAGCAGTAGCAGCAAGAATTAGCCAGAGAGAGAAAGACAGACAGACAGACAGACACGGGGACCCAAACTCTGATGGAGCAAAGGTATTTTATTCAACATAGTGTGGGTATATATACTGTCTTACAAGGTAGCTATTTTCAGCAAAGATAAAAATCAAATGTCCAGACTTACAAATTATCATAAGGCAATCCATATCAAAGAGAGAGGGTTATAAATAATCACTTTTACTGTATGGTTCATAAAAAGGAAGAGGATCATAAATAGTTACTTTATCACCATATGGAAAAACTAACAAAGGAAATGCATGCATTCCTCAGCCCTGGGAGCGGTTTGCCAACTCCTCTTAATTCCTGAATATTCAGGAGTTAATAAGGGACAGAGGATTCATGACAGATCCAAAACAGCACACAGGAAGCCTCGTATTAAATGCTTCCTGACACACATAGTGTATTGTACACTGAGAAACTCTTCTAAATAAACTTCTGCATTCAACAGAATTCAAAATAAATTGTCTAATACCACATGGTCTGAGTTAAGAAACAGGCTTTACTGGAGTAAGAGGAACCTTCTAGGTAACAACAGAAATGAAAGCCTGGCTCCTCCTCATTCTCCTCAGACTACACCCAGGGATCTGGGCACTGCTAGGTCAGCAATGGACATATGTATGCCAGAGAGATACCTCAGCCTCTCTGTTGGTCTCACTTCTGGTAATCAAAGTGTGAAAGCAATCACCACTAGGAAAATAAGCAGTCTGCTTAAGGTCAGAAAAATCTGGATTTAGGAAGCCAGCTACTACAGTGGTCAGGAAGGCCACCTGACCAACACCTGAGGAACTTGATGTTCTTGTTCCTAGTGTTAGAAGGAGAAAATCATCAATTCTGAGGGAACTGAGCTTATGTGAAATACATAAGTTCTTCATGTAAGTGCAAGAGACTCTCTTCACCCAGATAATGAGTCGTCCAAGCAACCTAGATTGAACTCTGAGGGTTATTTCTGGACAACCTTCCTCTTTACAGTAAAAATTTCCTGTAATAAGAGTAATCATATATCTCACTTGTCTAGGGCAATCATGGCTATGTAACTGTCACTCCAAGTAACTATTAATAATGCCCCCTTTTGAAGTTTTACTCACTGAACACTCAGGCCCTAAGCTCAGTCCTGGAAACACAGCAGAACCTCAATAAATACATATTGAATAAACAAATTTCCCAGAAGTTTGATTACTGTTTTTATCTCAAGCTTTAGATTCATTTTCTAATACTGGATTCATTTTGTTGGATTTCAGGAAAAATAATGGAAAATAGATGAAGTCAAAGTTAAATCTTACTTCTGTACTGCCATTCACTATCTAGCATTTCTTGAGAATCTACTAATGTGACAGGCAGTGTACTAGGTACAGGAATTCATGGAATAGTAAGCAAGAGAGACATATCTACAAAAACATGATGTAATGATATGACCAATGCTGTAAAAGATAGATACAAATATACATGTTTGCACAGACAAGGGAACAAATTTTCCCTGGAATAGTCACAGGCTTGAAAGAAGAGATGACATTTGAGATACATCTCTTAAAACAAATGGGAGTTTCACCTGGCAGGCAAGGTAAAGAAAGGGGAATTCCATGCATCTCAAAAATAGAAGCGATAATGGTGGCGATGATTTATTTGCCAATATATCCACAGACCAATATATATTACATATCAAATAATAATGGGCTTCCTCAATGGCTCAGTGGGTAAAGAATCTGCCTGCAATGCAGGAGACGTGGGTTCAATCCCTGGGTCAGGGAGATCCCTTGGAGGAGGAAATGGCAACCCACTCCAGTATTCTTGCCTGGAGAATCCCATGGACAGAGGAGCCTGGTGGGCTATGGTCCAAATGGTCTAAGAGCTGGGCACGACTGAGCAGCTAGGCATGCACCCATAAAACAATAAATAGACACAGCACTTCACTACACGCTGCAAACTGTTTTAGGCTAACTGGAGTAAGCCATTTAATTTTCAACACATGAGGTGGATTCTACTATTGTCCTCATTTTTAAAGAGGAAAAATCTAAGGCTCAGAGATTCTCACAGAGCTAGTAAGCAGCACAGCAAGGATTCTGACCCAGGCAGTCTGGCTTCAGAATCCACTGCCTTAACTAAAGATCTCAAAAACCACCTACTGGTGACACCTCAATAAATATGAGGATAGAAATAGGGCCTGGAGCAGTAATGTTAGTCAGGGACAAGATCTTAGAGCCCCTTTCTTTTATATCACACTGCTTCACCTGCTCTGGCTCCTAATGATCCCTATAAACTCCCAAGTCATGGGATGTACCTTAAACCAACAGCTGTTTTCATTGAGAAACATCTGGGTCCCATTCTCTGCCTTTAACATTCCTCCTCATTTATCTGTATAACACATTTTATCTATTGGTGATCTGATAAATTGGAAAAATCCCCGAAGACAGCGACCTATGCTACCTGAACCCTTGCCATGGAAATGCTTTAACCTAATTGTGCAGGTGGCATCTGGCAAACTTCTTGATCTCTCTGATCCTCAGGTTGGAAATAAATAAGGTGAGGAGGTAGCAGAGAGTCCATATGAATGAATCGTTTAAGGACCTGGGTTCTGGAATCAGGCCTATATCTGAAATCTGAGTGCCACTGCTCTGCTCGTTAGTTATATTATCTCAGGCAAACAAATCTTCCTAAATTTCAATGTGCTCATCTGTAAAACAGGCATACTAGTACCTATTTCACAAAATTATTACAGTAATTAAATAAGACAGTGAGTATAAAAATGTAAAATGCAGGCTTTTTTTAAACATTGACATTCTTTTTTTTTTGGCCATACCACATGGCATGTGGTATCTTAGTTCCCCAACCAGGGATTTAACCCCATGCGTTGGAAACACAGTCTTAACCACTGAATGGCCAGGGAAATCTGTAGGAGTGTTTTTTAAACATTAGCTATTAACAGGGTCACTGCCCTATACACTAACCATACTTGGGATATTTTTATGAAAACTGCTATTTGTTTAATGTGAATATTTAGTACATATAAAAGTACATGTAACATATATGTAAGCTATAAAGCAAACAAAGTACCCATAATCCCACCATCCAACTTAGGTATTCACAAAGTGTACCGCGGCACGTGTGTGTGTGCTGCTTCTCTGTCCTACCCTTGTGCCTTGCCTGTTTCCTGTGGAAACTCACCTTGAATTCTGTATTTATCACTCCTTCCCTTTCTGAACAGTTTTATTATATAGGTCCCTATCTATTAAAAATTTTGTATACTTGCTTGATTTTAACCTGTATAAAAACATGCTATACAAATATTCTCTGCAACCTGATATTAATGCAGTGTATGTTTATAAAGTTATTTTTGTTATAATTGTATTTACCCAGCTGTATGATAATCCACTGTGTGAGCATTTATTTACCCATTCTATGTGGACGAACCTTGGATTGTTTCCAGTTTTGCACTATTACATATTGTTGCTATGAGCACCTCTGGACTTGTTTCTTAGTCTACATGGTCAAGACTGTTCTATAGAGTCTATCTTAAAAGTAGAATAACTAGGTGAAGTGTCAACATTACAAGTGAATGTCAAAATGTTTTCTCAAATAAGGCAAGTTATCTGCTTCAAAAGGTGTCAATTTAATTCCTCCCGCTCTTTTCCATAGTCTACAACATCCTCCTTCACACTTTTTTCTATCAAATGTGTTGAGCCTTGCTAGCACAGAGGTCTTAAAATCAAAGTTTATTGAAGTTTCTGGTTTTGCATTTCCTGGATTACTAACGAGATTGACCAGTTTTTCACACATTAGTGGATAATTTATATTTCCTGTTAAGTGCTTCTGTCTTTGATCATTTTTCTTACTAAGCTCTCATTTCCTTGATTTGTTTTTCATATATTCCATCTCATATTTTTTGCTCTCTAGGCCTTTCTATATTCCAGACTATTTCAGGTATATTATTTCAAATATCTTCTCTGCCAATTTGTGACTTGTCCTTTTGCTTTATGATGATTTCTGGTTTTAAAAGGTTATTTTTAAGTTAAATTTATCGCTTGTTTCTATGTTCTATTTTAAAAAGCCTAGCCATTGTCCTGTACTTTCTTCTAAAATTTTGTTTTTCCTTTCACTCTTTAAATGACCAAGAATTGACTTTTGTATAAGACGTAGAGATTCAACTTCATTTCTTTCCTATATGGATAATAAATTTTCCTAGCAACATTTATTCAATAATCTATACTTAATCTAGTGATCTATAATGCCACTTTCACCCTATCATTTCCATATATGCATGGCCTGTTTCTGAGTTCTCTATTCTATACCACTGTTCTATTTGCTTATTTCTGTACCCATAGTATACTTCATTTATTACTTAAAAAAGAAAAAAAAAAAAAAAAAAANAATAGACACAGCACTTCACTACACGCTGCAAACTGTTTTAGGCTAACTGGAGTAAGCCATTTAATTTTCAACACATGAGGTGGATTCTACTATTGTCCTCATTTTTAAAGAGGAAAAATCTAAGGCTCAGAGATTCTCACAGAGCTAGTAAGCAGCACAGCAAGGATTCTGACCCAGGCAGTCTGGCTTCAGAATCCACTGCCTTAACTAAAGATCTCAAAAACCACCTACTGGTGACACCTCAATAAATATGAGGATAGAAATAGGGCCTGGAGCAGTAATGTTAGTCAGGGACAAGATCTTAGAGCCCCTTTCTTTTATATCACAGTGCTTCACCTGCTCTGGCTCCTAATGATCCCTATAAACTCCCAAGTCATGGGATGTACCTTAAACCAACAGCTGTTTTCATTGAGAAACATCTGGGTCCCATTCTCTGCCTTTAACATTCCTCCTCATTTATCTGTATAACACATTTTATCTATCGGTGATCTGATAAATTGGAAAAATCCCCGAAGACAGCGACCTATGCTACCTGAACCCTTGCCATGGAAATGCTTTAAGCTAATTGTGCAGGTGGCATCTGGCACACTTCTTGATCTCTCTGATCCTCAGGTTGGAAATAAATAAGGTGAGGAGGTAGCAGACAGTCAANGATAAATTGGAAAAATCCCCGAAGACAGCGACCTATGCTACCTGAACCCTTGCCATGGAAATGCTTTAAGCTAATTGTGCAGGTGGCATCTGGCACACTTCTTGATCTCTCTGATCCTCAGGTTGGAAATAAATAAGGTGAGGAGGTAGCAGACAGTCAATACGAATGAATCGTTTAAGGACCTGGGTTCTAGAATCAGGCCTATATCTGAAATCTGAGTGCCACTGCTCTGCTCATTAGTTATATTATCTCAGGCAAACAAATCTTCCTAAATTTCAATGCGCTCATCTGTAAAACAGGCATACTAGTACCTATTTCATAAAATTATTACAGTAATTAAATAAGACAGTGAGTATAACAATGTAAAATGCAGGTTTTTAAACATTGACATTCTTTTTTTTTTTGGCCACACCACCACATTAGTTCCCCAACCAGGGATTTAACCCCATGCGTTGGAAACACAGTCTTAACCACTGAACGGCCAGGGAAATCCGNTTATTACAGTAATTAAATAAGACAGTGAGTATAACAATGTAAAATGCAGGTTTTTAAACATTGACATTCTTTTTTTTTTTGGCCACACCACCACATTAGTTCCCCAACCAGGGATTTAACCCCATGCGTTGGAAACACAGTCTTAACCACTGAACGGCCAGGGAAATCCGTAGGAGTGTTTTTTAAACATTAGCTATTAACAGGGTCACTGCCCTATACACTAACCATACTTGGGATATTTTTATGAAAACTGCTATTTGTTTAACGTGAATATTTAATACATAGAAAAGTACATGTAACATATATGTAAGCTATAAAGCAAACAAAGTAAGTACCCATAATCCCACCATCCAACTTAGGTATTCACAAAGTGTACCGCAGCACGTGTGTGTGTGTGCTGCTTCTCTGTCCTACCCTTGTGCCTTGCCCGTTTCCTGTGGAAACCCACCTTGAATTCTGTATTTATCACTCCTTCCCTTTCTGAATAGTTTTATTATATAGGTCCCTATCTATTAAAAATATTGTATACTTGATTGATTTTAACCTGTATAAAAACAACATGCTATACAAATATTCTCTGCAACCTGGTATTAATGCAGTGTATGTTTATAAAGTTATTCTTGTTACAACTGTATTTACCCAGCTGTATGATAATCCACTGTGTGAGCATTTATTTACCCATTCTATGTGGATGAACCTTGGATTGTTTCCAGTTTTGCACTATTACGTATTGTTGCTATGAGTACCTCTGGACTTGTTTCTTAGTCTACATGGTCAAGACTGTTCTATAGAGTCTATCTTAAAGGTAGAATAACTAGGTGAGGTGTCAACATTACAAGTTAATGTCAAAATGTTTTCTCAAATAAGGCAAGTTATCTGCTTCAAAAGGTGTCAATTTAATTCCCCCCGCTCATTTCCATGGTCTACAACATCCTCCTTCACACTTTGTTCTATCAAATGTGTTGAGACTTGCTATCACGGAGGTCTTAAAATCAGTTTATTGAAGTTTGGTTTTGCATTTCCTGGATTACTAACGAGATTGACCAGTTTTTCACACATTAGTGGATAATTTATATTTCCTGTTAAGTGCTTCTGTCTTTGATCATTTTTCTTACTAAGCTCTCATTTCCTTGATTTGTTTTTCATATATTCCATCTCATATTTTTTGCTCTCTAGGCCTTTCTATATTCCAGACTATTTCAGTTATATTATTTCAAATATCTTCTCTGCCAATTTGTGACTTGTCCTTTTGCTTTATGATGATTTCTGGTTTAAAAAGGTTATTTTTAAGTTAAATTTATCACTTGTTTCTATGTTCTATTTTAAAAAGCCTAGCCATTGTCCTGTACTTCTAAAATTTTGTTTTTCCTTTCACTCTTTAAATGACCAAGAATTGACTTTTGTATAAAACAGAGATTCAATTTCATTTCTTTCCTATATGGATAATAAATTTCCCTAGCAACATTTATTCAATAATCTATACTTAATCTAGTGATCTATAACGCCACTTTCACCCTATCATTTCCATATATGCATGGCCTGTTTCTGAGTTCTCTATTCTATACCACTGTTCTATTTGCTTATTTCTGTACCCATAGTATACTTCATTTATTACTTAAAAAAGNAGCAACATTTATTCAATAATCTATACTTAATCTAGTGATCTATAACGCCACTTTCACCCTATCATTTCCATATATGCATGGCCTGTTTCTGAGTTCTCTATTCTATACCACTGTTCTATTTGCTTATTTCTGTACCCATAGTATACTTCATTTATTACTTAAAAAAGGAAAAAAAAAAAAAAAAAAACCTGTCTTGCCAACTGTCAGAACAAGCCCCCATCTCACCCTTCTCCTTTAGGAGCATACTGCCTGGTCTCAGACTTTTGCTCAAGAATACATCTTTACTATCAGCTTGTCCAGTTGCCCCCAGAACACTTCTGGGAATTTTTTGATCTGTAAAACATCAACTTGGGGAGAACTGACATCTTTACATTTTGATGCTTCCAATAAACATGACATACCAGTTTGTCTTCTTTTCATGCATTTCAAAAGTTTTATAACATCCTCCAAAGGGACCACACACTTGAGGATACCTTCCATCTTCTGATGCTCTTGTGTATAGGATCTTTTTGAAATTACATTTTCTTGGCTTTTGCAATTGACTTTCATATACTGATCTTATTTCCAGCAACTCCTAATTACTCATCTATTGATTCCCTTGTATAGTCTATGGAATCCCAGCATTTGCAACTTTCTTTGCTATCTTAATACCTTTTTTCCCCCTTCCTCACTGTGCCGATACAACAGGATTAGTTCCTCGTGAGAGCTCTCTCTTTACCAGCACTCACAAACAGGAGGTCATGTGACACACAGTAAAATGGCGGCCACCTCAAAGCCAGGAGCACAAGCCTCACAAGAAACCATGCTGGCACCCTGATCTTAGGACTCCCTGCCTCCACAATGGTGACAAAATAAATGTCTGTTGTTTACGTCACTTTGTCTACAGTACTTTGTTATAGCAGCCTCAATTAAAACATTCAATGATGCAATATAAACCATGTTAAACTCAGGATTCAGTTACTTTTCCTCTGGGAAATCTCACTCCAGATTACTTGGTCTGCTATACTGGCAGGGGAAGTATGAGGGTAGTATTTCTGTTCTTAAGTGCTCCTTTATTTAACAGGGAGCTGTTAAACTACAGGTCCTCATTAGGGATCCAAGCAAAATTACGCAGTATTTATTTGACAGGGTGCTCAGATTCACTCTTTTTAATGCTAACTGTTAAGGTTCTGTGTAGGTCTTATGTCCCAATCTCCTCCTTGAACTCAGAGTAAGACATTAAGCAAAAAGCCTAGAGGACTGTGTGAGCAGAAGATCTCACTTCTACTCTCAGTGGAGACTCATGCAAGAGAAAGGTGAGAGTAATGAGCTGATCATGTGTATGGAGATAAAAGGTTAAAAATGCATGAATTTGTTAATTAGATTTAACTGCAAAGCACAAACAAGTGGCTACAAGGTAGATTTATTTGTGTTGCCAAAAGAAGTCCAGAAGTAGAGTGTCCGGAACTGGTATGATGGCTCCATGGTCATCAGGGATCCCAGCTTCCTCTTTCTTCCACAGTCTGAAGACCATCTCATGCTTCAAGATGGCTACTGGAGACTCAGCCACCACGGCCACACTTTAGGCAAGAAAGAGTCAGATGACGGTGAAGAGAAGCACACAGGATGAGCCTCCCGGCAGACTTATGTCACTAAAGGAACTTTCCTGGAAATGCCAACAGATGACTTCTGCTTACATGTGTCCCACCACCCTCCAGCCCCGAGCAATTCTTAACTGCAAAGGAGACGAGGAATGCAGGACTTTTGCTGTTTACACCAGCATCCCCAAAAAGTATGGGTTCCGTAAATATAGAAGGAATAACAGATACTGGGCAGCAAATGCATGCTTCTTTTAAACAATGCATCTTATTTTCTGTATTTTACGATCTTTTGACATCTTGGGGCCCAACAGATCATGGGAGCCACCGCCCCCATCCCACCCCCAAATGGTAGCTGATTCCTAGAAATAGCAGAGGAGTTGCCCACAAGCATGCCTTTGATATGCACATCAAGCAGCCCTGAGTTCACAGCCCTCATCAGCCTCCTGAGCGCACAGCCCTCACCACGACACTATTCCTCTGCCTGAAATCCTCCCACAGCCAGGTACCTGACACCTAGGGACCACCCATTACCCACTGCCTACTGAAATGTATTCGAGCTGACTAACCCTAAACTTGCTCGGCTCCCCTATCCTGTCTCACCCACGCTTCCCCCTTGCTCCTGCTGCCTCCTGACTTACCCTGGCACCTCCCCATGTGAGCATGGTGCGGCCCAAGCCCTCCACTCCAGAGCTGCAAGTAAGGAGCTCTTCTCTCAGACAGCTGCTTCTGTCATCACACCATTCCTGATTAAAACCAACCCCATGTCGTAAAAACAAGTCGACAACTGGAAATCTTTCCCACAATATGCCTTTCCACATCAGAAAGCTGGAATCCTGGCCACATTTGAAGGTTACCTCACAACAATCTGCTTACAATGTGTCTGGAGGGAAGAAAAAAATGTCACTCTTGCTTAAGCATCTCTTCTGAGCACCAGACTCATTAATCTTCACCCTCCCAAATATAGGCTAGAAAGTCTACAACTAAACAAAACTAAACTCAGTATCTTCCGTCTTCTCAAATCTGCTCCCACATCCATATTCCCTGTTGTTGTTGCTCAGTAGCTTAGTCATGCCCAACTGTTTGTGACCCCGTGAACTGCAGCACGTGAGCTTCCCCCTGTCCTTCACTATCTCCTGGAGCTTGCTCAAACTCACGTCCATAGANCAATTTTCCTTAGCCAAACTATAGTATAAGTACAAAAAGCTGCTGGAGTGTGCAGAAGATACCTTAAAACAGCCAAGGGCCCATAAAATAACGTGTGAATGCGGTTCTTATTTAAGTCCAGCAGGATATAAGCTACAGTGAGCACTACATTCAGAGGCAGGGGGAGAGGACACACAGCCTAGGACACAAATAACCAGGCTGGGCTAGAGGCGGAGCTGGAGCCTGAGAACAGGGATCCACTGTGTGACCCGACACCCTGCCCAGCAGCAGCCAGCCTCTGTAACACGGCAGCGAACAAGCACGCACACCTGGCAGGGACTGATGCCAAACTCAAAAAGTGCAAGACACATTTAAATCACTGAGTTTATTTTATATAATCGTTACTAGTAAATTATTAGTGCTCTGTGATTTTCAGAATGTTATAATNCACCCTGCCCAGCAGCAGCCAGCCTCTGTAACACGGCAGCGAACAAGCACGCACACCTGGCAGGGACTGATGCCAAACTCAAAAAGTGCAAGACGCATTTAAATCACTGAGTTTATTTTATATAATCGTTACTAGTAAATTATTAGTGCTCTGTGATTTTCAGAATGTTATAATGAAAGTGACTGTGTGTACCCAAGTGTACACAGTATGTACAGCAGAGGACCATGTAGAAAAATGCAAGGGACACATACCTGGGGCGCCAACCTACAGACGCAGTGCCAGAGGTGGCTTAGGGGCTCCCTAAACAGAAAGAGCCCGCCTGAGACTAAAAGGACAGAGGAGAGGTGCTTAGAAAGATAGAAAATAGTGAAACCAGAGCCCCTAGATCACCTCCTGGAGACGAACAATTTCATCCCCAGTTGTACTTTAGGTCTTCACCATTGGTAAACTGTTTCATAAATGCTACTAGTGAAACTGTCCAAAAACAAAAGATGGGACTGAGGTAGCCTGGTCTTGAAGCTAATTAGGTTAGATACTAACTGCTGCTCAGCAAACCCCTTCACTTTGGGCTAAAGCTCATTATCCTATTGGGATCATTCACGCGTCAACATTTATTGCCTACTCTGTGCAAAGCACTGGTTAAACACGCAAGTACACAAAGAAAGATACAGCCCTTGCGTTCTGGTCTATAAACCAGATAAGGAAATCAGTGTCTACAACCATGGGATAAATGTCTGACATTCAACAATACTCAAAAACACTGTGGTGGTTGACTCAATGCTATAATACAAGTGTGCACAAAAAAGTGGGGGGGCAGGGGGGGCCTTCCCAAAGGACATTCATCCCTTTGTCATAACATGGATGAACCTAAAAGTTCACAATTTTGTACACATAAACCATCTCTTAAAGAATAAACAATCAGTGAATACCATTAACAGGCAGGAGCTACCAGAGTTCATGACACAAAAAGGGGAAGGGGAGTGATAGTCAGGGAAATGTTATCACTCATTTTATAATGAAGAGGATTTTAATTCTTGTCCTTAGAAACTATAAACACTAGCATGATTTGGAAATGGGACTGTACCAAACACCGGCCAGGGAAGGATCGTCCAGTCTACGGCTTCTCTTTCATCTGGTCACTCAGAAATATAATATTATCTGTAAAGAAGCCAAAGCAGAAACGTTATCTTCAGAACTCTTTCTCCACCTCACTTAATCATTCCCTTCTACCACATACGTATTTTAGTGCTAGTCACCAAAAAGACTTGACAAATTCTCAAAATACTAGGTTCCTGCTGAGAAGGGGACGACAGAGGATGAGATGGTTGGATGGCATCACCGACTCGATAGACATGCATTTGAGCAAGCTCCAGGAATCAGTGAGACGGGAAAGCCATGTGCTGCAGTTCATGGAGCCATAGAGTCGAATACGACTGAGCAATTGAACGAACTAATGTTCTTAACAGGTATCTATGATAGGCATAATGGAGGTAAAAGCTGGGCTTTTGACGCTTTATCAATAATTCAGACCTCATGAGAAAAGGTGGGGTAGTAAAGGTCTTCTCAGTAGTAACTTTCTACAAACGAGCTCGTCACACACTTTGACGCTTGCAACACTCAGATAGATGCCAGTAAACCAAGGAGCACATCCTAACACAGAAGAGAATCATGGCATCACATACCACATGCTGGAGGGAAGAGGGAAGGACAGGGTTCAGTATGGCCCCATGAGGACAGAAAGATCTATTTGTGTTTTTTAAGTCTGAACACTCACACAGAACACACGGTACTTTTAAATTTCAAAACAAAATGAGTTTTACACATTTAGTCCTGGGAAATTTTCTAGTAATCAATATTTCAGAGGGAGCATTTTTATCCAAAAACATCAGACACTGGTCCTAAAAGGTCGTCCAGAAACAATTAGTTTAGGTCAAGCAAAGGAAAAGCAGCAGTACCTTCTACATAATACTGAAACAGACATTCTTAAAACTTTAGAATTCTCCCCAAAATGGTTACTATACAATAACTGCGTATTTGTTCATGACTAAAGTCTTCTAAAACTAGAGTATTTTGGTACAGAATGGTTATTTCAGAAGAGATTTTCCAAGTTGACATCACTACCTAAAAAGACAAGACTGCCACCTGCTGGTGGTTATTTTTAAGTTACACTGATTTCTAGGAGAAAAATATACAGATGAGCCAAATTATACTCTATTCCCTTCCATACTAATGGCACTAAAGACCTATTCATTTTACTATTGCTTAATCATCCATGCTGGTAAACAACAGTGACAAGAAGAAAATGGCAGATAATCTGAAATGTTTCTCTTTGACCTGGTTTATAAAACTTCACACAATTTAAATTTGAGATCTGCCCACACAATAGGTTTACAGTGGAAGATGAAAGTATTAAATGCTTCATAAATGTCAACTATTTTATTAGAAAGCTTGATTTTCCACTGCTGAAATCACAGGCCTAGTTTTATACCACACACAGGTCTGAAAAAAAATTTTTGAACAGTTAGATACCTCTGCAAGAATGAGCCAAGGAAGAACAGGGCAAGCAGGAAGTGATTTACTCAAGACACTCAAGAAATATGAAAGCAAACTGGTCAGAAAGAACCTTCTCTTAGGTTTAATAATGAGGGGAGGAAGATATTGGTTCTCAAGGTGAATATATTTTCAAGAAAGCAGTAAGAAAATATATGCTTATTATTTGTAACAAATTATAATTTATCAATAAGGCACAGTAGTTAAGACATGAACTCTGGAACAACTGCAAAGAGAAAAAGGAAAATCTGTCGGTTGGGAGACCTAAGTTGTCAGACCCAAATCTAAATTTTTTTTTTTTTTAAAGAGACTTAAGATGTATATAAACCGTGTAATATAATGTATAGATTGCTGTTTGTGGAGCAATCAAAAAAATTTCAATACTATGACATCTAGTAAAAGATAAATTTAATGAGTTCTTTAATACTAGCTCTGATAACAGCACTATAAAGAGGAATCCATACATTTCCGAGATACCTACTAAAATATTTATGGATGATACAATGTCTCAGACTCACTCAAAATGATCCAGGTGGGGGAAAAGTAGGCTGGGGCATAGATGAAACAGTATTTGCCATCTGTTGATAACTGTTGAACCTACATGATGGGAGTTTTTGTTTTTCAATCCTCTCCCCTTTTGTGTATGTTTGACATTTTCCATAATAAAAAATTAACTTTTAAATATCTAATTTTGGCACATCTCAGAAGCTCATAAATAGCTCTTTCATCCTCATCTACTTAAGAAAATAGTTTCTTGAGCTTTATATCCATAAAAAACAAGAAAACAGAATGAATGTTTAATAACTTTTATTTTAGCAATTAATCCAAAAGACAAAAAATGCATCATCTATCTCATTAAGACACATTTTCAATAAAATGTTACAGCTTTTGTATTTACATATTACAGTTGTTTTGGTCAATTATATTCTAAAAACAACTGTAATGATAACCTATTCAAAGAGAAACCTAACATTCAGAGCCTCCCTATCGCAGTTTTTTAAAATATTTTAAAATTTGTATTTATGTATGTACTTTTGTTACATTTAACAGAATAAAATAATAAAATATTTTTGACTATATAATTATATTAAGATATATTAAGATACACTTCTAAGGAGAAAATGGGGTTGAAAAACAAGTTCGGAGAAAAGCGAATCATAAACCTTCCAAATGTTGAAGAGCTTGTATCTTTTAAATGATGATGGATACCAAACTGTTATGGTATTTAGATCCCTTAATACCTTTAAGAGCAACATAATTTTATATTGAAAAAACTCCTAATGTCAACTTAAACATGTTCAAAGGGGTATATACTGGTTTCAAAATTCTTGCAGAATTTTCAGAAAAGCTTGAACACTCTCCTCTAGAGGATATCTTCTTAACCTCCTTTAAGCTCTGTGTGTCCATTTTTCTATGTTGTTTTGTATTTTGTTTAATGAGAACAATAGTTTAAAACAAAATCATCACGTTAAGTACCAAATAGACTCTGAATGAAGCTGTACAAATGTCTGATGCCAATATTACTGTAACTCTTCTTGGTACAGGCTTTTCCATTTAGGCCAGGTCCTTCAAAGAAGGATCAACAGTGTGATGGATAATTCTAAAGTTACTTGTGAACTAAAACTGTGAGTACAGAGATCACTTTCTGAAAGAAGAGATATATATATATAGAAACTTAGAGCACGCCCGCAAACTCCACTCGGGATTCTCCTGATGAGGTGCCTTACAATCTCATAAGCATCAGTACCAACAGCCTCAGGTAAGGCTACAACATAGCCAAGCATTCAAAGAAAAAAAAAGAACAGCTGTTAGCGCAAGAGCCTTACCAGCTATAATTGTTGTTGCTTGTCGTCGCACATTGTTTTTATCTGTATATTCACCGTAGTCTACTTTCCCTTCCACATAAATTCGAGACCTGATACAAATAAATTTACCAGTTTTAGTCTGGAGATTTCAATATGCTTTACAGCAGAGAGTCAGGTCAGAGAAGAGTAATGAGTATACTCTTCAAGGATGAAATAGATAATCACACATACCACTTCTCAAAATTCAGAATTAAGAGTGCTAAAACAGTTTTCTGATGCTAGGACTCCGCGCCTTCACTGCCTGATCCAGGAACTGAGATCCTGCAAGCCACGAGGTGCAGGCAAAGAACAAGAGTACCGAAACAGAAAGTACACGTGAACTTGCCTTGCCACACTGTGGAAAAAAGGATGTTTTCTTCCTTTAGCTGCCTGTGGCCCTTACGAAGTTTAAAAAAAAAGTTCCAAATTTTAAGTCAAAAAAAAAAAGCAACCTTAAGACAGTGAAAATGAACAGCATCCTTTAAATCTCTATGACTGATTTCCAACATGTGATTTTTCTATCCCCTTTGACTGTGAATTATCTAACAGATTTGTTGATTTTTTTTTCACTTATTTTTCAGTTCTTTTCTATAGTGAGGTTCATGAACTTACTCTCAAATGACCTTAGATTATTAAAATTCAAAATACAAGTTTTCAGCTTAGTATTTCACCCAGAGTTAATTACTAAGACTATTCTGCACTCTCTAGAAGGCTGAACTCTTACCGCTGACTTTAAAGGATAGAAAATGGCCACAGTGGCACCAATTTCAGAATTTAACAGCACTGATACTGCACAATACAGAAAGTAGACTAGTAAAATGACTGGGTGCCAAAGGGAACAGTCACACAGATTCATCAACCAGTAGGTGAAGTTGGATACCTTTTCCTTGAAATGTCCTGTGTTTTATGTGAGTATATATATTTACATACTATACACACACACAATGGAAGTTCATATGAAGAAAAGGTAAGCAATTATTGAAAAAAATAGAAATTTTAAGTATTGCTAAACTTGTTTCATGAAATGTTTTATTTCTATAATACATTTCTAAACTATGACCACAGCTGCTATTAAACACAAACTTTTGTCCTTCTAAGAGTTTGGAAAAGACACTTCTTATATATAATCCAAACATTTCAAAAAGGAATTGCTAAGTTCGTATAAAATTATCATATATGAATTAACTGCCCTGAATTATCACCAGAATACCTCACTGCATCAGGCTCCCAACCTCCCAGACCCTCTGTCAAGCCACCACGGGGTGCCAAGGGCAAGACCCCCAGCATTGGGGTAGCTGGCCATGGCGGCCTGGGAACCCCCACGAGCACTGCTGCGCCCATGACAGGCACGCGGCGCCCTCTGCCTTCTCTCTCGCCTCATCAGTGCTATTCAAGTTCACGTCCTACTGTCCTAAGTTCTTAAAAGGCTAAACCATGTTAAAAGCTTTAAACTAGTCACATGACACTATGCATTCAGTATTAAGCACTGAATAAATACCTCTTGAGCTAACCCAAAGTAATGAGTGGTACTTTATAAATAGAAGAGCTGCAGAGTCCATGAAAACACGCTCTTTGTTTGTTTTTTAAACCATTCAACCTGTAAGATCCCTCCTTCTTCAACTTACCCCTTTTTCACATACTGATACGCCACATCTCTGAGGCCCGGTCGGAACACTGAAATTCTATGCCATGTTGTCTTTTGACTGACATCACCTAAGTCACAAGAATCACAAGGACAGGAAACATGGTTACAAATGCAAAAGACAACTGCCAAAGGACAGCGTGTCCAGCTAAGCCATGCCATGGTTTCTAAGACATAGGACAAGAGTTAGGGAAGATTCTTTCCAAAAGTATTCTTAAAGTATCAATTCACACTAAATAATGTCTAATTACTATAATACTAAAACCCCAGTCTTTTATACTCACCCATTTGGTAGGTTTCATTTTCCCCTGATCGCCACATCTCATTTGTTGCTAGGGAAAATATTGTGACTGGGTTTTTTCCTTCTACTTGTCTCATGACAGGGTCCTGACCTACTCGACCAAGCAATTGCACGCGATTCAGAGCTGAAAAGCAATTTGTAGATAACATAAGACTGACAGAAATGTCCAAAAAAGGAACAGCTACAATCACTACTTCAGCTTCAATCTCGGCATTAAGCAAAACTCAAGCACTAGAAGGTCAGAAAACAAGTGTGAGGAGCAAAGAAAAAGAGGCTCAGAGGGAAAAAAGAGGACTGACAAGAAAGGAGAAAATATCCATAGAACCCCACAAAACAAGCATTAAGCTCTTTATCTAAATTCTTCTTTTCAGTTCAGTCACTCAGTTGTGTCCAACTCTTTGCGACCCCATGACNGCTTCAATCTCGGCATTAAGCAAAACTCAAGCACTAGAAGGTCAGAAAACAAGTGTGAGGAGCAAAGAAAAAGAGGCTCAGAGGGAAAAAAGAGGACTGACAAGAAAGGAGAAAATATCCATAGAACCCCACAAAACAAGCATTAAGCTCTTTATCTAAATTCTTCTTTTCAGTTCAGTCACTCAGTTGTGTCCAACTCTTTGCGACCCCATGACTGCAGCACACCAGGCTTCCCTGTCCATCACCAACTCCCAGAGCTTGCTCAAACTCAAGTCCATCGAGTCGGTGATGCCATCCAACCATCTCATCCTCTGTTGTCCCCTTTGCCTCCTGCCTCCAATCTTTCCCAGCACCAGGGTCTTTTCCAGTGAGTCAGTTCTTCACATCAGGTGGCCAAAGTATTGGAGTTTCAGCTTCAGCATCAGTCCTTCCAATGAATATTCAGGACTGATTTCCTTTAGGATGGACTGGTTGGATTTTCTTGCAGTCCAAGGGACTCTCAAGAGTCTTCTCCAATACCACAGTTCAAAAGCATCAATTCATCTTTTAAATACCTTTAAAAAATGTTTTTAAACTGTTTGTATGGTTAAAGGAACAAAATTGAGATCTGAAAATCTTTATAAATACAGGGATTATTTCTGTGAAACAACCACTTTTCACAACATTCACTGCTTCAGCCAACTAGCACACAGCCTTGGATGTCTTAGGTAACCAAAAAGGACCCAAGGAATTTCTTTGGCAGAATAGTGACAATAAGAGTGGGTAAAAAGTGTATGATAAGGGAAGAAGGGCCAGGTTTACAGAAGGCCCCTGCAGCCTGACAGGAAGGCCAAAGATGGAGAGGCAGATATGGACCGAAAGTATGATGGTTAACAGTATAAGCCAGTGAACGCACCCCTTCTGCAATGTATCTGAGAGCATGAGCACGCTGCTGCAAAAACTGGCAATCAGCTACTACTTACATCTTTCGAGAACCAAACTGCTAGCTACTTCAGACTCATGTCTTACAAACTGACGCAGTACCTAAAGTGGAACAAATGAGTAAAACAGCTTTAGTATAGGGGGAAAGGCAAATGTAAACAGAAGACCAGTTCACATCTGGTCACCACCCAGTCAGTAGCCCCTAAGGCACACACCCACACAAGAGAGGTGCACCCATCACAGTGCCAGGCACGCATGCATGCTCAGTGGCTTCAGTCGTGTCCAACTCTATGCAAACCTATGGACTACAGCCCACCAGGCTCCTCTGTCCATGGGATTCTCTAGGCAAGAATACTAGAGTGAGTTTCCATGCCCTCTCCAGTGAGTGATCTTTCCAACCCAGGGACTGAACCCACATCTCCTGCATTGCAGGCAGATTCTTTACCACTGAACCACTGGGGAAACCCCACAGAGCCAGGAGGACCACACAAACACTTAGGGGCAGCCTCCTGCGGCCCACGGGCACAAAGAAGGCTCCAAGGAGTACACAAGAGTCCATTTACAGGTCTTTCCTCTGCTTCTGTGGCAACCTTCTGACATGGGGCTTCTGTGCTTGCACGTAAAACAGTAAACAACACATGTTGGAAAAAATCTGTGCTTCTGACAGCCCCGAGAAAAAAATCTAAGATAAACAAACATGGTTCTTTGATTAAGTACAAAAATAGGACTGTTCGAATCAGTCTATCAGAGAAAGACAGCCACTGCCATGTAACAGTAGCACTCAGTGATAACCAAAGCCATCATTACTGAAAGGGCTTCCCAGATAGCTCAGTGGTAAAGACTGCCTGCCAATGCAAGAGATGAAGGTTCAATTCCTGGGTCAAGAAGATCCCCTGGAGAACGAAATGGCAACCCACTCCAGTATCTTGTCTGGAAAATTCCATAGACAGAAGAGCTTGGCAAGCTATAGTCCATAGTAGTCCATCATTAGTGAATACTAGGTAAGTGCTTTGCCTCTTATCAATTAATCCTCAGAATAAACCTATAGACTATGTAAAATTACTACCACTTTACAGATGACAAAAATGAAGTTCAGAGACAGAGTGAGTAACTTGCCCAAAATCCTACAGGAAAGAAGTGGCAAGTCACAGCTGGAACTCAGGGCCCCCAACCCCAAGGCTGTTGGCTTTCCCACTGCCCTTTGCTGCCTCTGTTTAAGGGCTACTGCCAAGATTTGAGTACACATTACTGAGAACATCGCTGCATTCAGAGAGCTAACCATTATATCAAAGAAACATGTGTCCAGAAGTGGCACTGTTAACATACAGTAGGTATCTACGAACTGAAACACCACCCATTCCAGGGGTACTTTTGGCTATGGAATCCCAGCACTACGCCTGGGGGCAGAAGGTGGGTAGAAAAATAAAAAAAGAGTTACCACATAGTAAAGAATCAACCTGCCAACTGGTACCTGTGTCATGATTCTAGAAATGTACTAACCTGATGCTCAGATGAGCCAGAGCTCACATGTTTTATGGAATAATAATCTGTCCCATTAGGGGCACACAAAAATCAAGACCTACTGGAGAAGCAAAAATAGGGAATGAATTATTTAACTGGGATAATTTTTTAAAACTAAAATTTTAACCCTTTTATATATGGTATTAAATTTACCTTAATATTGTAGAATTGTGTATTAAGACACGAGTAACTTTTCCAGGTTTCAACACATTAAAAGGTACATATTTTAAAAGTACATATAAGTTAAAACAGGGATCCAAGAATATAGAGCCAATTCTGCAGCAGAGTGGAGGAGACCTGAACAGGCTCCATTGAGGAAATGATTCTTCCTTAACAAGATGGGAGTTATGAGAGGTGTTATAAAGGAGAATCTATACAACTCGGTGCCCAAATGAGGTAAGTGAGGAAAAGTGGGTCTAGGCTGACTCAAGGGTGGCTAGACTGACTGAAAAGATTAGGTGAGGAGCCTGATTGGGTGAAATGAGGAGTCTGGAACATAGTTCATCTGTAAAGTTGCTGAGACTTTACCTGCTCTCCTCAGCAGGGAGACACGGTGTGGTGGGAGAGGCAGACTGACAACAAAAGTAGGGAGTCAGAAAACAAACCACGTGATTTAAAAAAAAAAAAGCTGAAACAATTCTCACAGACTTTAGATCAACAAGGACTTTAAATGCTCTGTAACTGCTCTACACGCAAGTAACACGTTTTAAGAAGTAACTACTCTCATCATATCTGTGAGTAAATTAGAAACGTTTTTGCTTTTGCTTTAGTGAACACTGTTTATTCAAGTAGTAAAGAATCTGCACGCCAATGCAGAATAGGCCAGAGATGCGGGTTCAGTCCCTGGGTCGGGAAGATCCCCTGAAGCAGGAAATGGCCACCCACTCCAGTATTCTTGCCTGGAGAAGCCCAAGAGCACAGGAGCCTGGTGGGCTAGTCTATGGGGTCGCAAAGAGTCAGACACGGCTGAGCTTGCATCTACCACCAAAATCTGTCCCCAACCCTCATATCAACTAAGTACAATAAAACAGGTAGGCTCAAAGGACTTCTGCCTCTGCAGGCAAAACCCTAAAGAAACGTGATCGCTACGGTTTATAACAACACATCTCAACATTAACAGGGAGAAGTGATTACCTGTACTACAGGTCTTCGAAACATGGCTTCTACTCTCTCTTCTTCCAATCTAATCTTTAGTCTTTTCCTGAAGAAAAATAGATTATATCCTATAGCAAGAACATGATTTCACTATAGTCCTAAATTCCTAACGGCATTCAGGACTTTTACGCAACCACCCTTGAGACCGTTAACATATCACGCCCCTGCACATTAGACAAGGATCCTCTCCCACTCCCCAAAATCTCTCACACCCTTCCTTTCTTTTTTTTGGTCCCCCTTAACTTCCTCTTCTTTTAACCCATACAAAAATTCTGATTCTACCCCCATTTCTACTCCACTGNTGGCAGCAATCATTGAGTCAACAGTGAAATCTTGTCACCAATATGATTTTTAGCTCTTTAGAAAAGGCTTTAAAAGATGCTTTAAGCTTTGTGCCTCTCGCAGTTGGCGGCTGTAAGCAATTCACAAGCTGCAAAAAGGTTCCGGGGAACCTGTTAGGCAAGTTAGAGAGTTATCAGAGGGGGTTGAGTTGAAACACTCCTTTCAAATACAGAAGACTAAAGCTCTGAATTAACTTTTTCAAATAGTGTCAGAAGAGTAAAAAAGTACAATGTCAGGCAGTTTCTTATTTTGGGGGTACATGCTCAGGAAATACCAGAGGGAAACCCTGAGACCTGAATCGACTTGCCCATCGAGGTCTCGGCTGCATGACCTTGTCACGGGTGGGATTCCTCACCCTGTCTCCTGACAAGTAACTATCCTCCAATTAAAAATTAAATAAATCTTTTTTTAAAATATGCTGCCCTGAAGAGTCAGAGGCAGAATCTCAGCACTCTTTTGTTCTCTCAAATTCAAAGAGGCTTGAAACTTAGATTGACTGATCATAAAGAGGGAAGACTCCTCTTTTTTCCCCCAACTATCATCCTGTAGAAAGTTATATCCTTCCTAGGCCAGGCTCATAGACATGTTAAAAGATGAGCAATAACTGAAGGCCATTTCAGTGACCAAGGCTGGTGGTGCTGTCAAAAGGCTAGTCTCATGATAAAGGTTGAGTTGGACCAATAAAGGCTTCCTTCCTGCTAGGAAATTCATAATGCTAAGAATTCTAAAAAATATTAGAAATAGCAAAGGACCTTTACAAAAAAAACAGTAAAAATGTTGATTAATCCATTGATTGAGCCACTCTCTTTGCAAACATTTCAATGGACTATTAAAAACCCTTTTTTCCACCAAATCTATACCTCTTGCAAAATCTCCTTAGCCAGGAAGCGACTGTCCCCCTCTTCCACTTTGGGATTGCTTATTGATGTCACATGACCCAAGTCACCTAAAAAAAGAAAAAAGGAGTTCTTTCAAAGCATGTTTTTCTTAAAACTGGAATAAATGGATTAGAGTCATCAGCATACATTTTGTAGGATAAGAATATACCAATCAAGTTACAAAACAGACTCACCAATTTTATACATCACATCAGCAGAGAAAAACCAATCAGCTTCATTTTCAGCCTCTTCCAGGACTACGGGAGAGTCGCTTTGCATCTTATGACAAATGAAGATGTTACCTGAAAAAAAATACAGAACTGTCGTAAGGAATGATTCCTAAACCTTTTCACCTCAAAGATTCTTTTCTGTAAATGACGTTTCAATCATCTTCCTCTTCTGTGTGTGCAGGTAACAAGACTACCAAGGTTTCTTTTCTTCCATGGAATCTCTCACATTACTTCCAAACAGCTCAATGATTGACAATATCTATTTCAGTGGAACTTAAATCTCAAACCTCTTTGAAGAGGCTGGTGACCTCAAAACAAAGAAATAATCAACAACACAGGATAGTAACAACATTTCCTTGCATTTCACATGAATGAGTGCCTTAACCCACTAGTTATAAACAGTCAGGATGCAGTCTCTTATCTGTGCAGTAAATTCAATTCTTATTTTCATTCTTGGGCTTCACTATCTGGGAGTCTTTTCTTTCTGTCCTTTTGGCGCAATGGGAAAGTAGTTAAAGCTGTTTGACTGGAATGTGGGCAGGGGGAGAAGGACGTGGAGGGATTCTGCCAGCTAACAGCCTCTTTGACAGTCATGCAGGCACAGATTCTGGCAACAATGGGGAAGGAATTCAATACAGCCAGAGAAGGAGAGGAGAGCTGGACTGACTGGGCTTGATGTCCAGGTGCACCACGCCGGAGCTGTGGATGTATCTGAGCCCGAGGGAAATCTGCTGAAGGATGTCCTTGAGTCTGGGCTCTGGGAAATGATTGCCAGACTTGGCGTTTTCAGTTACTGCAGCCTGCAAGCTCCCACCTAGGAAAGAACAGAATAGCCCCACTGAGTGAGAGAAAAAGGTATGACTCTTATACATGAAAGCCTNATCTGAGCCCGAGGGAAATCTGCTGAAGGATGTCCTTGAGTCTGGGCTCTGGGAAATGATTGCCAGACTTGGCGTTTTCAGTTACTGCAGCCTGCAAGCTCCCACCTAGGAAAGAACAGAATAGCCCCACTGAGTGAGAGAAAAAGGTATGACTCTTATACATGAAAGCCTAGTACATATTCAATACAGTCCTCATGAATGAACTCAGTCAAACAAGTCTAAACTGCTTCAGTGTCGGCGTGATGTTATATCTCTCCTGTAGACATAATATCAGCTCCCTGTCTATACCACAAATAAAGAGGAAAAAGAAAACGCTATATCCTAGGTAGCCAATATGTGGCTCTATTGCCCTGAGTATGCCCCCAACTAACATTTAAAAAGCTTTACCTGGTTATCAACAGAAGATCAGTCAGGCCTCGTCATATAGCTACTATGGTATCGATGAATAATTTCAAGTTGGTGTCAAGCTAGTGATTATAGGCCATTAGTAACTTTAATGTAATTGATTTCAAGTTTCCTCCCATTAAAACATATATCGCAAAATAAGAACATTTAATGATGGCTGACCCAAAGAAAATATAAAACTTCCATGTACCTAAACCCTCTTTGAGCCACTGTATTTATCAACTCTATTACTGTTGTCAATAAAAAGATAAGCCCTGAGCTCATCTGACTACCTAACCTCAGATGCCCCTGCCCTAAGGTATTAGAATGCTTCTGAACCTTTTGATTCATTAATTAGCATCCGTCTATAGCCTCCTCAGTCAAATTAGAGAATTCTGGGACCCCCATAAGTTATAAGACTTGTAAATCCCCCCTTCAGGTGTTTATCAGAATAGTAGGGTCTGAGATGGTAACTGTACTTTTAAGGAAATCTATATTTAAAACTCTCTTATGTAAAATTGGATGTAAAGGTTGAACTGCCACATTCAAATAAATTCAGAATTCAGCACCTTTCAGAAGTGGGGGGGGGGTCGCTAAATAGGTTTTTGTTTTTCCCTGGGAACCTCCTTAGGAAAGAATTTATGAACTGCAAATGACATTAGGAAGGAAGACTAAGTAGAGAGTGCACTGGGGTTATTATAAACAAAGCCACCTTGAGGCTAAGTTTGCAGATGAGTTTATGAGATGTGATGGAGGAAAACAGAGGTTGCATCAAAGCCCCTGGGTCTCCACTAGCCTGGCTGTTCCTTTAGGACAGGCCCACAGCTCATTCATCCTTCCCATCCCATGGTCTGGCATGTAATCAGTATTTTCTGAACTGGATGTCTATCCTGGCAACAGAGGGAAAAAGACTGAGTGAGGCCCCTATGAAATGTATGGAAAGAATTAAGCATCATAAGTTACTTAGCATTCCTTTAATATGTTCCTTTAGATCACAAGAAGAGGGATTTCTAATCCCCTGAAGTGTGATGGGTATTTAGTAAGGGGAACTAGACCAGTGATTGCAGCACTTTCAATTACTTAGAATCTCTGTAGGTAGTGTTAAAGTTAGCCAAGTGATAAAACAGAAGAGAAGTTACTGAAAAGCACTCATTCATATGACTGTATTGGAATATCCTTATTTTGCTTGAGCTAAAACTGATCGTCCACACACTCCTGTAGAACAGCATAATGAACTGTTCTTTACTAAACAGTATTAACAAGAAGTTTCCATTGACAGGGGGCTTCCCCAGTGACTCAGATGGTAAAGAATCCACCTGCCGTGCAGAAGACCCAGGTTCAATCCTTAGATCAAGAAGATCCCCTGGAGAAAGGAATGGCTACTCATCCCAGTATTCTTGCCTGGAGAATTCCATGTACAGAGGAACCTGGCGGGCTACAGTCTGTGGGGTCGCAAAGAGTCAGACATGACTGAGTGACTAACACGTTTCACTTCACTTTCATGCATTTACAGACATAGCAATACTAAATGAACTGTAAGCTTCATCCCTCTTAATCTCACCCAGGTGCACTGAAGCCTTAGCTCTGTAACCCAAGGTAGCCCCTGGCGTTGGTTCGGTGCCTCAGGAGGTGCCCTAGGAGGAATACAGCCAGCTCCCGGGCAGTTCTTTTCAAACCATCTTTGTGAGATGAGTTGCTGAATTCCTTCCTTTAGATAAACGTATTCGCCCCACTTGGTAGGAGAAAAGATACTTCAGAAAAATATATCCTTGTTTTCCTGTTTGCTCATAAGACCTAGCAGATGCCAAAACAAAGAAATAGCAAATACCTTCTGACAATGAAATGCAAAAAGCAAGCCAACAGTTCAACAGCACGTCTTATTCATGTATTTGTATTCTCACTATGCTACTCTGCTGCCAACCACTCAAGCCTACTTTTGTGCTGGGAAAATTGTCCCTTATCTGGTGGGAAAACATAACCTGTATTCATGGTGTTCCAGCTTCTGGATGTCATATCACTTGAACAAATGTGAGAACCAGTATTCTAGGGGATCGTGCTCTGTAAAACTTTTATGCCAGAAGACGTCACAAGAAAACACTGCGATTAGGGAGAGATTGGGCTTCCCTGGTGGTACTAGTCGTGAAGAACCTGCCTGCCAAAGCAGGAGATGTAAGACACACAGGTTTGATCCCTGAATCGGGAAGATCCCTTGGAGGAGGGCATGGTAACCCACTTCAGTATTCTCGTCTGGAGAATCCCATGGACAGAGGAGCCTGCAGAACTACAGCCTGTAGGGTCACAATAAGTCGGAGATGACTGAAGCGACTGAGCCCGCAAACACACACAGGGAGACAGTAATTATCCAGCACTGAGCCGGTTAGAATCCTGGTTGTTGCAGAATCAGCTGGCTACTGGAGACCTCAGATTTCTGAGACTGGCCCAGAGGTGACCTTGTAGGGGTCCTTGGCTAGGGTGGTGGAGAGGGCAGAAACTTGTGATTGGTTCAGGGTTTATGAGGGACAAGAGGGAAATCTTGTGACTGTTAGTCTCTCACAGTTAAAATCTATGTTATCTACATCGTCTAATTTATCATTGAAGTTAAAACTGTAACCATGCATGTTCCAACCTGACTGCAATGATAGGCTGGGTAGAGGGGTTTGGGTCGATATGGGTGGGTAAGGGTGGGTATAGGGAAACAGGTCATCGGATGGAGAGGTGAGACAGAGGGGGAGAGGGAGGATGTGGGAGCGGAAGGAAAGCCGCACAGGCTACCTGACACATACTTTGGATTTCTTATCCTTTACTTAGACCCACTTCAGTATTCTTGCCTGCAGAATCCCACGGACAGAGGAGCCTGGCAGGCTACAGGCCATGGGGTCACAAGAATGCGACACCATTTAGTGACTAGAGCACCAGCACTACCGGGAAAAGTCTCAACATGGATTAGCCTCAACAACAAACAAGATTTGCATGTGTGCGAAGTCACTTCGGTCGTGTCCAACTCTGTGCGACCCTATGCGCTGCAGCCTGCCAGGCTTCTCTGTCCGTGGGATTCTCCAGGCAAGAGTACTGGAGTGGGCTGCTGAGCCCTCCTTCAGAGGGCCTTCCCAACCTCGGGATCAAACCTGCACATCTTACACCTACCTTCATTGGCCTGCGGGGTCCTTTACCACTAGCACCACCCGGAAGTCCCACAAAAGGGCATGCTTTATTTTCCATTATCAGTTCACATTTGAAAGGTTCAATGTATGTGAATTACATTTTGCTAAATCACAGTTACGTTTGAGTTGGCAAGTATTGAGCGAAGTTAGCTGAAGCGCCACAATGAACACACACTGATTTTCCATAGTATCTTACATCTGTCTAGTCCACACTCACTGCCTGGCTTTCAGCGCCCACTCCAGGCTTCCCACACTTCACCTTGCTGGTCTGATTTCATCCTACAGGGGTCAGCTCAGTCCTGTTTAGGCTCCTTTCTATCTACTAGCCAGACGCAAGCCCAGTACCATGCTTCCAGCCTGCATGCTGTTCTTCCCTCTGCTGCCATAAACTCAAGGAATCCTCCTGCAAGGTCTCATTCACGTCTTAGCCCCTTCATGACATTTTCTCAGGCTATGCTATGTTTTTACTGTGTATTGGGACTTAATGATGTGCTAGCATTTGACATACACCGTTGCTAATTTTGCAAATAACTCCATTAAGTAAATATTACTGTCTCTTTACTCGGGGAGACTAAATGATGACTCGGTGATCCTAAGAGAACTGAAGTGATGTGAAAGTCACTCAGTCGTGTCTGACTCTTTGCAACCCCATGGGGTGCACAGTCCATGGAATTCTCCAGGTCAGAATACTGAAGTGGGTAGCCTTTCCCTTCTCCAGGGGATCTTCCCAACCCAGGGATCGAACCCAGGTCTCCTGCGTTGCAGGCAAATTCTTTACCAGTTGAGCCACAAGGGAAGCCCCAAAATACTGGGGTGGGTAGCCTATCCCTTCTCCAGGAAATCTTCCCCACTCAGGAATCAAACCGGGGTCTCCTGCACGGCAGGCAGGTTCTTTACCAACTGAGCTGTGTGACAGAGCTGGGTTTTGAGCTCCAGTCGGCCGACTCTAAAGCCCAGGCTCAACCCGTCACTCCCTGCCGCCTTTGCCCACATTCACCCTCTCTGGCCACTTTGTGTGCTCATTATAAGAGAGCAAATGGAATAAAGCCTCTTGAAGTAAGGGCTTACCTCACTCCACAGGATTTGCACCCAAGCACTTCATATAGTGTCAAGCCCGAAGAAGATATTCAAATGTTGAAGAGAATGAGATGGTTTTATAATAGATTGCTTCATCTTATTCTTTTTGAAAATTTGAAACTTCTACATTGCCCCAGTTAAAATTTTACATTGCCCACAGGTTAAAATTAATTTTGCTTTATTGACTGATTTTTAAATTTGATATTATCTTTGTTAATAGGTAAATGTTATGGAAATAAAATCAATCTTCTCTATAGAGAGAGGGAAGAAAAAAAGAATAGGGACTCTCAGGTTATGATAAGAAGAAATTAAGAGAAGATGATTAAAAACAAGGTCTCAACTACTCAATCACAAGTATAATGAAAGGGTCCATTTTGTTTTAACCCAAAGAAGCTATTAGAAAAAGGGATTTGGGGTGAGCTTATTAAAGAAAAAACCTCATTTAAGTTCACAAGTAATGCTATGGGGAAATCAGGCTATAAGGAAATAACAAGGAAGATGACAAATTATTATTTTGTAGAATATGTGTATCATTTTCTATGCTTCTAGCCTCTCATGTTATTTACTTACCTACTGGAGAAAGTAATCATGTATACAGTGTTGAAGCTTTATCACTGATCACTGTCCTCAAAAGCCAGGCTATCTGGTGGTAACTAAACTTACCCAAAGACAGACTGCATCATTAAAAAAAAAAAAACAACTCAGGGTAGGTGTATATGTTGGGGGGATGCCATTATCCAGTATTACTGGGGCTAAAATATGGATTAAAAAATGTGGATGGATCCTAAAATGATGACAAGCTTCTATCCAATTGATAGCACTTTCCTACTATATCACTAGACGTTTTGATGACAATGTATTTCCAAGAATAACAATACATAACTGCTGTTATGTCACCCCTTAATCATAGATAAGAACTGTTAAATCATGGGTTAGGAATATGTTAATCCAAAGGACCATGCTTTGTGATTTCAGTAGCCCAGAAAAAAGTTTTATTGGTTATTGTGTATACATAGCCCTGAAGGACCTAGGAGGATGTGTCTGGAGTCACTAGACTCTAGTCGCAGCACCCCACCCCATGACCCTACTCTTGTGAGAACACTTAAAGCTCCAAAGTAAGAAGCAGCAAGAAACATGAACAATCCCCAAACACAGGAATCCACTTCCAAATTAACCAAAAGTTGGCTATGTAAGTTTACCACTCCCTCCTCCAAAATAGTAGAAGACTATGGCTTACATCTTTTACAGCACCTAGTAAATGGTAAAAAGATGATTTACCATTCAAACCGCTAGCGTAAAAGTTTCCTAAGTATTAATTAAAGTGTGAAGGATGTGATAGGTCCTATGTACCAGCTTACACATCAGCTTTGAAAGAAACACCTAATAGCATAAGCCTGAAATTCCTTTCCAGCTCAACTCATTTCCTCCAGCTCTCTGCTTCCAAGAAAAACCGTAGTAGAGACTTTTAGATATGATTCTGCTATACCTGCTATTAAGTGCAAGAAGGAAACAAAGATTTTTTTTTTCCCAAAGACTTAAAAGCTAATACTCCTTCTCCATAGATATGAGCCCACATACGTACCATTGCAGTATTCATTTTGAATGTTCATGTAATCATCCTCTGCCCACGCAGAGTAGTAACGAACCACATGGGGGTGGTGTCCCAGCACCGCATGGGCATAAACTTCATGCATAGCCAGAGTCCTAGGAGATGGGAAAGCACTAAGGAAACTGGAAACAACACATATACAAATTCTTTAAAGATGAGATATGAGGCATTATTCACAGCGGCAGAACATTTGTGAAATGCTCAATGCTTGCTTACTTACTATCCTATCACATTTAATGTTTGTACCTCCTCTATATGATATAGTGACAAGGATGAAGCCTTTAAAAGGTTAAGTGGCCCAAAGTTCAGCTGGTGATAGTAGATCTAAGACCAGAACCTTGGTTGTCCTGGGCCCAAGCCCATGGTTTTTTGACTGAACAGGATATATGTAGAGAGGAATCTTAGGTGTCCATTACCTCAGGAGCAGACTTGTTTTGATTCTAATTTTCACAATCTAAAAACCCTGATGGGCTTAACAAGAAATGGACTTGATTGTGGATATTGTGATGGGCCCTCTACCATCCCTATGAAAGCTAGACAGTTGCTATGTGTGTGCTTAGTTGCTCAGTCATGTCCGACTCTTTGCGACCCCTGGGCTATAGTCTGCCAGGCTCCTGTGTCCTTGGAATTTTCCAGGCAAGATTACTGGAGTGGGTTGCCATTTCCTACTCCAGGGCATGTGCCAGACTCAGGGATCGAACCTGGGTCTCCCGTTTCTCCTGAATTGCAGGCAGGTTCTTTACACACCAAGCTGACAGGGAAGCCTTAATTATAATCAATACTAAACTCTGCTGGTATGATGTAGCCACAGGGACAGTCCTGAAGACAGCTATCCATCATAGAACAGAAAATCCAACACACAAAAAAAAGAAGCAAAATGCAGTGCTTTATCGATTTCAGTATATAAATGAAGAATTCCAAAGACTAATTTCAGATTCAGCATTTTAGTATTATATTTCCCAGAGTTCACAAAAAGCAATGGCTGAATCTGAAAATACTTGTTTTCCTTGTGAAAAGGAAGAACTTTTGAACAATTAGTTCCAGCAATGAAATTTAAATTAGTTTTTCCTGGCTTGGAGTTTTTCAAACTTGACTATTGAATTTATTATTAATACAAAGTAGTGGAAACAGTGTCAGACTTTATTTTTGGGGGGCTCCAAAATCACTGCAGATAGTGACTGCAGCCATGAACTTAAAAGATGCTTACTCCTTGGAAGGGAAGTTATGACCAACCTAGATAGCATATTCNTTTTGGCACGAGCAGATGCATTCTGGAAACTTTAAGCAAAATTTCAGTTTCGTTAGGTTTCTTTTCTGGACAAGGACAGGATCAAAATGGCAAATGGAGGACATGATACTCACACAAAGAAGTTGATGCAGGCAAACTTGTGACTTACATTTACTACTACATTCTAATCTTTATAAAATAACACCACCACAGTGAAAAAGAAGGGAAAACACCCTCTCAGAGTCACTAAGTGATTTTATGAAAGCGTCATCACTTTCAGGGCCAAGAATTCAAATCAGCAGTCTTTTCCTGCTAGCTTCAGTGAGAGACGAATCCATTCACTCTGCAGGTTTACAAAGAATCTGAAGAGCTAAAAACCAGTGGAATACTCAGTAACAGGAATAGATCCAGTGTACTTGTGCTCGAGTCCTATTTACTTAAGATCCAAGAAACAGTATTGAGAAAAACCTATTCTGGCTACAAGGCTGATTAATATAGGGTCACTGATTCCAAAAGAACACAACACATTAAACGCTCTGTTAGCTCTATCTTTATTCTGCCGAGTACATCTGAGCACAAAAGCCTGGCCTGTTTTAGAGCTGCTTCCGTTCTATTAAGAAAAAAAAAAAATAAAGCATCACTGAAGATAAAGAGATGTCCTTGAGGGACTTCCCTGATGGTCTTGTGGTTATGATTCCTCATTTCACTGAAGGGGGCACAGGTTCCCCCATCCCTGGTCAGGGAACTAAGATCCCACATGCTGCCAAAAAATAAATAAAAATGAAAGCAAGTACCCCCCCTTCACTCCCTCACATATGGATAGAGTCACTTAAAAAAAAAAAAAGCCCCTGAGTAATCTGCAAACTCCTTATGTAGTCAATTTCTGCCACTGAGTGACCTTCCTAGAATAGTGTAGTCAGCTTTCCATCTATTAGCACCTCCAAAAGCAATGCTCTTTTTTTCTTCAGGCAATCTTCCATCACCTGCAGGAGTTCAAACTCTGGCTCTATAGCTCTCACTGCCAGTCATACCACTGAATTCAAAACAGCAATGTACTCTCTGAAATGAGAACGCCACCTTCCCCAACTGCAAGCTTCACAGGAACCAGAGAGGAACCCTTGAGAGCAATTCCATTTTCTGTTCGACTTCCTAATATTAAAGTCAGATCTTCACTTACTCTGCTCTGTTCTTCCAAAGAGAAGGCATTTTACTGTGCACTTCATTATGGAAAGGTGTTAGGATCTCTGTGATGAAGAAGGTTATAGCCAACACTGACATTAAGGAAGGAGGGGATATATAAACATGATGTTTATCATTCAAACAGACATTGTTTATTGCTAGTCTTTAACACACTCCTTTCCTTTTGACAATAGTAAGACCAGTTCTCAAGATTCATAGCAACAGGACACTTACAGATCACCTCGGGTTTTCCTCTTGCCATTGGATTTAAGGAGTTGTTTTCTATAGGACTCCGGAGTGAAGGGATTAATGTTGACCAGAGCCAGTGAGGTCATCTCATCGATGAAGGGGCCGGGTGTGAGCTTCAGATGCTTAGAGCTTCGGGGAAGAGGCTTCCCTGTTGAAGAAATCATTGACTGGTTCACCTGGCCCTGAAGGAGGATGACAAAAGGTGCATCAGAATGGAGTTAATTAAAAAGAAAAAAAAAAATTCTGTATCAGATAGTTAACATTTGACCCAGAAAAACAGCTATTGCTAAAAGGGATCTTAGAGGGTACCTGGTACAGTGCAAACTAGCTGCATGCTATCTAGTCCTCTTGTGAAACATACAGATCCTCAGACTGCCTCTAGACATCTTGATTCATGGGATCCACAGAGCAATCTGTACTTTCATTGTAATGGTTTTTTTTTAATTGTGGTAAAAGTCACAGAATATAAAACATACTATTTTAACCACACCTACCTGTATGTTACGTTCCCTATGCTCAGTGGCAGTAAGTACATTCACACTGGGGTACAACTCTCAAGCAACCTGTACTTGTGTCAAGCTCCACCCCCTTCCCCAGGGCGATTCTGGTTAGCCAGCTATGAGACCACCAGTTCTAGTCCTACCTCCAGCTTTTTAAAGGTGACACTGAAGCTTAGACAAAGAAAAATGACTCTGAAAGACGCGGCACTTTAGTTCCCAGAGAGTATATTTTAATTTCCCCTCCATTATGCATTCCAATATCTGTTGCCTACTACGTAGCAAGCGGGCTTCCCTGGTGGCTCAAACAGTAAAGGATTTGCCTGTAATTCTGGAGACCTGGGTTCTTGCTGGGCTAGGTGCTGAAGGATGAATTCCAGCTCTTAAAAAACATGAAGCCCACTAGTCAGCAGCTCACAATCACTTTGGAAGGGAAAGATTTCATAGACTAAGCATGGAAGAAGTTTCCAATTCCACTTAAAATGTAGCACCGGTTGAGAGGAGCTCCATGAAATGGGGGTAGAGAGATTGAAAAGGAATAGTCTAAGCTTTAATATGCAAGGCTCTGCAAGCACTGTAACTAGCATACAAATCCATAGGAAAACGTGCAAGACTTACCACTCCAAGTGGGCACAACCTAAAACCGAGCCAGAATTCAATCAGACCACAGAGGTAGGAAATCAAAGAATTCTGATGCTATAAGACAGCAGGATGCTATTATGACCTAAGCACCAGGAGCCAGAGGAATGGCTGTGTTGTAGATTCGAGAGGACAGTAGTAGACCCGGGAGCCAAGATACTACCTCACAATATAATTTCTGTGGGCATCCCCAGTGGCTCAGATGGTAAAGAATCTGCCTGCAGTGCAGGAGACTCGGGTTCAATCTCTGGGCCAGGAAAATCCCCTGGAGAAGGGAGTGGCTACTCACTTCAGTATTCTTGCCTGGAGAATTCCATGGATAGAAGAGCCTGGCGGACTACGGTCTAAGAGGTCACAAAGTGAAAGTGAGGTCGCTCAGTCGTGTCTGACTCTTTGCAACCCGTGGACTGTAGCCCACCAAGTTCCTCCGTCCATGGGATTCTCCAGGCAAGAGTACTGGAGTGGGTTGCCATTTCCTTCTCCAGGGGATCTTCCTGACCCAGGGATCGAACCCAGGTCTCCCACATCGCAGGCAGACGCTTTAACCTCTGAACCACCAGAGAAGCAAAACCTCCTATACAGACACAGAACTTCAGATCCAAGTACTAACATCAAAGATTTCAAGGGAGGAAAGGAAGACAGGTTGAAAGAAGAAGGGGGAGGAGGCGGGAGATGGGGGAAGTAGGACACAACTGAGTGACTATAGCCATTGTGTTGTGAGGCTCTTTGAAAAAGAATTCTACCATTTTGATTGTCTCTGCCCATGACTTTTGAGTGTAGAAGCTGAAGCTAGGTTACAACATGACTCACTACATAAAAAGGTGATTAAAGATTCGAGTCTACAAAGAATGTATCCTGAATTTATTAATACTCATTAAATGATTGATAGAAGCAGAAATGAAGGAAGCAACAGAGTACACATAGTAACCTAACATTGTTTTAAATGAAGGAAAAATGGACTGAGTGAAGAGTTTTGATAAGGGCTTACATAGGTCTTAGAGTTCAGAGGGTCAACAACCTTGGGGCTTTCATTATTCAAAGCCATCAACAACAATCAATTTTCCCATAAGTTTACTGTAAGGGTTGAGCATTGGTTCAAAAGAAATAAAACTACACAATATGGTATTTCTCAATGGTCAATGTGCTTCAGGAAGCAAATTTAGAATTATAGTAAATCATTTTCTGAAACAGTTTTGTGTGTGTGTTGTGTGATGCTGATTATCACAGAAAATAAAATACACCTATCTTGTATGAAGCAGTAGGGCACCCACTCCTGGAACAGTGCACATAATTCCAGTTGATACAATTCAAGGACAAAAAAAGGGGCCTAGAAACTTTTCAGCTAAAAGTAAGGGAAACTGTTCGTATCAAGGCAGACAGTAAGTACCAGAATTCCTAGTCCAGAAATATGAGGGCTGATTTTGTGAACACCACTTAAAACATAGGGAAAGATATTAATACAGATGTTACTGCCAGAGTGACAGAATTATGAGTAATCCTTTTGAAATCCAAAAGAATACAGTTTGCAAGAAGACTTATGATGAAAATGAGCTCTGCTTGGAAATAAAACAGACTGAAAACATGGAAAGAGGACCACGTGGAAAGCAAAAGTGTGTCCCAGAGAAGATAGCTAGTTCTGTGTAAGTAGCAGCTCTTATGACAGGTGATTAAGAGAAAGAAAGGATATTTGGGGACTCGCTCCTTGACTTCTGAAGATGGTGAGAGAAGGTGGCAACCTCCCGTAAGACACAACATCACAGGGACTGGGAAAGACTTTTAAGGCCTAGTACCAACCAGTCCATCCTAAAGGAGATCAGTCCTGGGTGTTCATTGGAAGGACTGATACTGAAGTTGAAACTCCAATACTGTGCCCACCTGATAGGAAGAGCTGACTCATTGGAAAAGACCCTGACGCTGGGAGGGATTGGGGGCAGGAGGAGAAGGGGACAACAGAGGATGAGATGGCTGAATGGCATCACCGACTCGATGGACATGAGTTTGAGTGAACTCGGGCATTGGTGATGGACAGGGAGGCCTGGCATGCTGCGATTCATGGGGTCGCAAAAAGTCAGACAGGAATGAGCGACTGAACTGAACTAACTGTTAGCTTCCTGGTGCTTGAATCCCTGCTACAGTTCCTACACTAGTCATCAACTAGTGTTCCATGCATTTAGCCACAGGGAACTTGCTACCTCCTAAGGAAACTCTTCTATATCTAGATAATTCTGCTAGGAAGTCCTTATGGTGATCTGGTCATTTCACATGCTTTCTGGTCCTATCCCTGCAGCAAGGCTGAATTAAGCCAACCCTCCTTCGCTCTGCATCCCTGTCTTTAGTACTGTGTGTTGTGTGTTCAGTCACGTGCAACTCTTTGCGACCCCATGGACTGTAGCCCACAAGGCTCCTCTGTCCATGAGATTTTCCAGGCAAGAACACTGGAGTGGGTTACCATTCCCTTCTCCAGGGGATCTTCCCGACTGAGGGATCCAACCCACATCTGCTGTGTCTCCTGCACTGGCAGGTTGATTCTCCACTGTTGAGCCACCTGGAAAGCCCATCTTTAGTATAACATCACCAATTGCTATCACCCTGGCCTCTCTCCTCTGATCTTGACCCCAGCTATATTTTTCATAAAGTGTGTGCTTTTACAGTTGCTTTCCAGTTTCCCTCCCAAGCTCTGTTTTCTTTCTGTCCCTTAAATCTTGGAATTTCTAGAGTTCTTAACTTGTACCACTTCCTTCTTACTCTGCCAGACAGGTTACATAAACTTAAACACACCCATGACTTCAACAGCTTCCAAAATGCCAGTGATATCCAAGTATAGCTCTCTAACGGGGCTTGTTTTCCTGCAGTGCAGAGCCATGCATCCAACAACTTACACCATCTCTCTTTCTCCAAACCTATACATCCTCTAATGTCACCTACCTTGATTCAAAGTACCACCTACTCAATCAGACAAGCAGGAAGCCTCACAGCCCCTGAGACCACTCCTTTCCTGTGACTCCTCCATCAAGTCAGTTACCAATTCCTAAACCTCTCTCAGCTTACCACAGTCCACCACTGTCCAAGTTCAGGCCTTTTTGAAAAAAGGCCCTTCTCTTTTCTCAACAGATCTATTGTGAATGCTGCCCTGCCTCACTGGCCTCTCCCACTCCGTTTTGTCCTTCACATGAAAGTCATGATTTCTCAACAATGTCTCTGACTAAGACCACTTAATGGCTCTCTCAACACTTTCAGGATAAAATCCTGGTCTAGCTCCTACCTACCTACCTACTCTGGCCCCTCTGCCTGCCCTCTCGCACACCCAGACCCCTGCAGCTCTAAATAACATGTAGTTTTTCCAGGTGTGGCATGATCTTTCCCCTCCAGGACTCGGTAGATATTTTTCCCCTGGCCTTGAGTTCTCAATCCTTCTCTTCCTAGCAAGCTCCGGCTCATTCTGTAAGATTGCTCTCAAATATTGCTTTCTTTGGAAAGGTTCCCTGGCTGTCTTGATTCTTCATGCCTCATTAGTTTTCAGTACACTCTACCATTCCTGTAGCATACCTGCTCTTAACTTATTGCTTACTATTACGTATCTTTTTCAATCTGTCTCCCAGAATGACGGAAATAAAAACAAAAATAGATGGGACCTAATTAAACTCAAAAGCCTTGGCACAGCAAAGGAAACCATAAACAAAATCAAGAGACAGCCCTCAGATAGGGAGAAAACATTTGCAAATGATGCAATTGACAAGAGATTTAGCCTCCAAAACTGACAAACAGCTCGTGAGGCTTNATGCTGAGTCTAATATGATGTTGTCTACATAGCTTCGACAAATAAATCTCCCATGTAGAGAATGCTGGGCAAGGGAGCTTGCTTGTCTCAACTTTGTCATTGGGTGCAGAGAAGGAAAAAAATATGTCACCTAAGAATTATAAGGTAGGGCTCGCAGTAGCTTGCATTTTGAATTCACACTACCAGCATGGTCCAAATAACCTCCAGCAGAGAATTTAACTCAGGGCAATTTAACTCAGAGCATCAACTCAGGTTGATGTTGCCTCAGACGGCTGCAAAAACAGACACACATCTCCCCTGTGAGACCTAGACCTCAGCAGGGCTGGCAGCATATATGAACCACCATAGCAATCCTAACAAGTGGAAACTTTTGCACCCTACAATTGATGAGATAGACTAAACAAAATCTTAACAGGGGCCAACTCAGTGGTAAGATGATAAAGCAAAAATACTTTAATATATCTTATATACATTGTATTTTTATATATTATAGATACATAATATAGATATGTTTTATGCAATGTGTTTTACATAATGTAGACATATTGGTATTTGGAAAAGTAAAATAATTTCATATAAAATTTGAGATATATGGGATNTTAACAGGGGCCAACTCAGTGGTAAGATGATAAGGCAAAAATACTTTAATATATCTTATATACATTGTATTTTTATATATTATAGATACATAATATAGATATGTTTTATGCAATGTGTTTTACATAATGTAGACATATTGGTATTTGGAAAAGTAAAATAATTTCATATAAAATTTGAGATATATGGGATTCTAGGGGAACTCATTAAAAAATTTAACATTGGGACTTCCCTGGTGGTCTAGTGACTAAGACGCCATGCTTCCTCTGCAGAGGGCGTGGATTCAGTCCCTGGTTGGGATATAAAGATTTTGTATGCTGTGTGGCTGAGTGCCAAAGAATTGATGCTTTCAAACTGTGGTGCTAGAGAAGACTCTTGAGAATACTCTGGACACCAGGAGATCAAACCAGTCAGTCCTAAAAGAAATCAACCCTGAATATTTATTGGAAGGACTGATGCTGAAGCTGAAGCTCCAATACTTGGCTACCTGATGTGGAGAGTCAACTTATTAGAGAAGACCCTGATATTGGGAAAGATTAAGGGCAAGAGAAAGGGGCGACAGGGGATGAGATGGTTCAATGGCATCACCGACTCAACGGACATGAGCTTGAGCAAACTCCAGGAGACAGTAAAGGACAAGGAAGCCTGGCATGCTGCAATCCATGAAGTCATATAAAAAGTTGGAGATGACTTACAGGCTGAACAATGACAACAATGCTACGTGGCGTCACTAGAAAATAAAATAAATTCAACATTATCCTCAGGTCTCTGAATGTGACAAATCTCTATTTCTTCTTATCTTCAACACTAGTTTCTCACCAGTTCTATTCCAACAGCTAAGTTCAATTAGTTCCCTTCCTATCATCCTGTGAAATTCAATAGACACAGAAAAGATCAATCTGATGGTCAGGACAGAGCCTCTTTCATACTGTGAATGTGTTAAGCAGGGTGTCATCAGCATCATTAACGTTTTTGAGCTCTACGTGCAAGATATTAGATTAAGCCTGGTGGGAGGGGCCAGTTGTACAGAGGCTTAAGTCTACTTTCTTTCATTTACTTACTTGACAAATATTTGTTGAGCACCCATTATGCAGGGCTTCCCTGGGGGCTGAGTGGTAAAGAACCAATACAGGAGATGCAGGTTTGATCCCTGGGTAGGGAAGATCCCCTGGAGAAGGAAATGGCAACCCACTGCAGTATTCTTGCCTGGGAAATCCCATGGACAGAGGAGACTGGCAGACCACAGCCCACGGGGTCACAAAGAGCCAGACGTGACTGAGCACTCACAGATCTAATGAATGACATGATGGCTGGTGAGCTAGACCTCCTGCTTAAATGAAGATTGGAAAAGCTGCTAGATTTAGGATGTGAACATTTTGGTCTTCTGTTTATACAGAAAATCAATTGGGATGGAGATTATGAGTTTATTTCCTGGTATATATATACAACTTGAGGGTATTAAAACTAGGGGATTCTGGGTGGGGTGAGTCCACACAAAAAATCAGAAAAAGGAAGTCCCTTGGTGTGTTGGGGGGTCGGGGGGGGGGTAGGAAAGTCAGACTAAAGCTGATGCTTTTGGGAACGGATTAAGGATATTCTATGAACCCCCATTTTCTATTTAGAAGTAACATTTTGAATGCCTCAACCCTTGGGGTAAATCTGGTGGTTATGTCATCAGAGGAGGTGGGGAAAATAGCAATAGCCATTAAAATAATGAGAAAGAATAAGATGAGGAGAGAGACTAGTTCAGACACCCAGTTTCTCCACGGTTCAGGACAGCCTGGGGTTTTTGCCTGCCCTCAGAAGGACCCAGTGGATTTGTTTACTGGTTGTTACCCAGGGGGCGTTATAAAGAGTCATATTTACGAGCCAGAAGGGCAGTGATAACACGATCTAACCCCTCTTCTCAAGGAGATCATCAGTGATGACCCAAGGTTGCTGCTTCCAGACCAAAATTCAGAACAATACAGAATCCAGGCAGCATTCTACCCTAAAGAATAGGGACTGCTTTCCTCATGGCGATTATTTAGTGCAACCTCTCCGCCCCCACCCCCCGCCCCGCGCCAAGGGCAAGTGACGGTCCACCACTGTCTGTAGAGACTGTCACTGCAATGGATGGCGCCCCAAGCAGGGTCCAAGAAGACCAGGGTCAGGCACTCTGCTGCCCATTCAAGGGCACACCGACAGAGAGATATACACCACTGCTCCAGGCCGGACACCAAAGCCCACAGCTTCAGGGGATCAGGCCGCATCCCAAGTGCAAACAACGCGGGCAGCCACGGCTCCCCTCTTCTGCTTCACTCGCAGCGCCGCGGGAGCTCTGGCCGCACATCGGGTGTTATGTAACACCTATCTGTCACGGTCTGCATGTCCAAGGGACTTTCAAAATAATGATGGCGAATAACAATTCACGGCAGTACGGTCATCTCACGGAATCCTAGGTGAGAAAGCACAGGTAGACAGATGCAAGTGGCTGCGCGCCCCGGTCACCGCACTTTTCCCCATCCTGGAGAGCGTAGATGCATCCGTGAAATCTCAAACCCGGCACGCAGTTCGGCGAAGCGGGTAGGGAGGACGCCTCCTTGGGCGGGATCCACACGCAGCCGAGCGGGGTTAGGAGGGCGCTGGGCGCGGGGCGGGGCGGCCGGGGCAGGTGCGGGCCTGGGGCGGCGGCGGCGCGGCGGGTGCGCCGAGGCCCGGGTGGCGGCGGCGGCGGCGGCGGGCAGCCCGCCCGGCGAGGGGAGTTCCCGCAGCCCGCCCCTGCGCCCGCCCCTCGCAGCCCGCGGCTCCTCCTCGCCGCCGCGCCGCGCCTTGCCTCGCCATGGTGGAGCGCGGAGACGCGGCGCCGCTGCTGCGCTGGGCCGAGGGCCCCGCCGTCTCCCCGCCGCGGGCCTCAGTCCCGCAGGCTGGAGGCCGGGGCTGGGGCGGCGGTGGGGGCGGCTGGGCGGCCGCGGAGCACCCGGGGAGGCGGGAGCCCGAGGAGCTGCGGCAACNATGGAATTGGGGTTAAGAAAACCCAGATGGGTCTTTCTGTTCTCAGTCCACTGAAGTTGCTGGAACGTGGAGTGTCTGATTATGTGGAGTGTCAGCTTTTTTCTCTAGTCCCTATCTGGTCCTCCAAGGATGAGCTGTAGAAACCTTTCTGAAAAACAGGAAAGGGTGCGATGTAGTGAAAGGGAAAGGAAAAGGGGTGAGGATCTTGGGATGTCAGAAGATGGGCAGGATTGGAACCCATCAAGGCCCAGGAAGAAACAGAAACAGCTGTGGGGAGACTAGACCTTTCTGACTCCTGGCGATTCCTTGGCCCCTTCCCTATGGCTTTCAAACTTTTCTGACTGTGACCCAACATATGAAATTCATTGTACATACCAATCAGTTTGCTCCATACATACATATGTAACTGAAATTAAAGTTTCATGAAATAGAACTAATCCCTTTCACATGCAGTACATACTGTCATTTTCTATTTTTTGTTTTTTAATGCTCATCACATAGGCTGCTTAACTGACATATGGTTGGGACTCCTAGACAGGAAAACTGTTCATTTGTGGCTGAAGTACCTTTATCACTAGAGAAAAACACACTATTTTGTAATTCATAATATTCCTTATTCCTTCTGTAAATAGATGTGCACATGAAATTCTTTCTGAAAAGTGTTTAAGAGTAACTAGAAGAAGTGGAGAGGGAGCATTCACAGGGTCTGATTTAGCAGTGGTTGCACTGGTGGTAGAGACAGAGGGGAAGAGGAGGAGAAGGAAAAAAATATATATTCTGGGCTAACCACAGGTGGAGTTAATAATACTGAAAAGTACCTCAGCTGGGCCCCTCCCCCTGCCTTGTTAGTCNCAGGGTCTGATTTAGCAGTGGTTGCACTGGTGGTAGAGACAGAGGGGAAGAGGAGGAGAAGGAAAAAAATATATATTCTGGGCTAACCACAGGTGGAGTTAATAATACTGAAAAGTACCTCAGCTGGGCCCCTCCCCCTGCCTTGTTAGTCACAGCTGGTGAGCATGGTTTTGTGGGTATGTGTGTATTTGTGTGTGGAGACACACGTACACAGTGTGTATTTGTAATGGCTTTCAGATTAAGATAGTGTGGAAAGAAGGGATTTATCAGGCATTTGGACACCTGCTTTGTGTAGGTGTTTTACTGTAATGCTGTTTCACTTAATTCTCACCACCATTCTAATTGGATGATCATTTATACCCCATTTATACATGAGCAAACAGAACAAAGATGATTAAGTAATTTGGAAATATTAGCTAGCTGATAAATATGTGGCTGTGAGTTTGGTTGTCTTTCAAGTATATGCAACATGACCTGAACATCTGCCCTCCTAACTTTTCGTGTTAACTGTGTGCAGAGAGGAGAAAGAATGGGTGGCAAAAAGTGGGGTGGGCAGGAGGCAGAGTGTGTTTTTAATTATGATTGATGGTTTTGTTTTAGTTTTTTTGGAAAGCTGCTGTTTCCTGCCCATACCCATAATTCTCTTTCAATCATTTTCCTAGTTCCGAATGGCACTTTACTTTCTGTTAAAAAAAAAAAAAAAATTCTGATAGTATCTGTATTGAGTAAAAACTGTGTGATGAGGCACCTAAAAGTGCAAGATGGGATGAGTGAGTGAATGAATGCTCCTGGGGTTCCCAGGGCCACAAAGGTCAGCACTGGGACGAGGGCCTCAGAGAGCCTGTCCCTTTTGTGAGGGCTGGGGGAGTCTCGGTCTGCAGAGGTGACACATAGGCCCTCAGATACCTAGGGAGTGGCAGATGTCACTGGGGCCAGGCTTCTGTCTCCCAGTTCCAATTGAGTGTCTCAACCTTTATCCTGCTATGGAGGCAGGTCTACTGTGTGTTGCTGTTTAATCTTGGTCCACCAAGACTTTTGCCTTCCTAACCCTATGATACCGAAAGTAGTAAAGTGAATGCTGGCTCCTTTACCCAAATCAAATCGTATCACAGAAGTTCTTACATAGGAGACACTGTCGTCTCTATGACTGCCCATCTGCGCCCCACGTCTCCCACTGTGTCCTCCGCGTCTTCCCCTCAGAGCTTCCTCCCTTCTCCCCAAACCTCCCCAGGCGCTTACTGCCCAGGGCACCGGTATTTCATTCATCTTCCCTCCTGGTGCAGGTAACAACACGTTGGTGTGTGTGCCTGCGAGAGTGCAAGAGGGGATGGGGAGGAGAGAATCCACCCCTGTGGGTCATCCGTCAGGGCGTGAGTGGTCTGTGTGCTGAAGAGGAATGAGACGGAGGAGTGGACCCTGGTTACATGCATGCACAGACACACTTGGATGGATGAGAGGGAGAAGTGGACCTGATTACACACACACACACTCTTGAACAGGGAATGTTCAGTGATTCTCAGACTGCTATGGGAATAAGAGAGTATATACTTTCGGATACAGGTTTGGGGTTGAGCATCTGTAGGAAGAATCAGAGAAGACGGTAGGGGCATAAAGAATGTTATTTTCATCGGAGCTACGGTTTGAGGTATGGTTGGGTCCGTAGATGATGTGAGGACCAGGGCTTCAGAGTCAAGAGAGGTACAGGCTCCCGCTGTCTCTGACACGCATTCTCGCTCCTTCCTCTCTGTCTCTCGCTCACACACTCACTTGCGGACACACTCAGTCTTTATCTGGAGCAGGGAGTCCCTGGGATGGTGGTGGTGCCGGCCATCTGGGCTACAAAGCTGCTATTGAAAGCAGGCCCAGATGCTGACTCTGCGAGCAGGGTGGGAGAGATTGGCAGCCAGAATATTGCTTTTTTATTGTGTCCAACCCATCATTTAGAGCTTTGACTCTGTTCTTTGGGTCTCTGCTGCTAAGTCACTTCAGTCGTGTCCGACTCTGTGCGACCCCATAGACGGCAGCCCTCCAGGCTGCCCCGTCCCTGGGATTCTCCAGGCAAGAACACTGGAGTGGGTTGCCATTTCCTTCTCCAATGCAGTTAAGTGAAAAGTGAAAGTGAAGTCGCTCAGTCGTGTCCGACCCTCAGCGACCCCATGGACTGCAGCCTTCCAGGCTCCTCCGTCCATGGCATTTTCCAGGCAAGAGTACTGGAGTGGGGTGCCACTGCCTTCTCCATCTTTGGGTCTCTAGGAACTAAATTTTTTTCCTCTGCCTAATTAAGGGAAAAGGTAATGTCATGCTTGGAAATCAGCCTCCCCCCTCCCCAACCCCCTCTCCGAAGGTGACATAACAGTCTCACTGTGCAACTGAGGGCCTGTGTATGAGCCTCAGCCCAGTAGAGCTTTGAACCTACGATGGATGATACCTGTGATTCAGCCTTGCCGGACTGGTTATTTATGAGATCTACTTTCAACAGCTCCATTTTCTGCAGTTATTTTGTGGGTGTCCAGGGAAAATTCCTGTGCGTGTGTGTGTTTATGTGGGGATGGCTGAGGGGTGGGACACCTGCAGCTGTTTATAGGATGTCTCTTTTTCCTTTGTTCTTCCTGATTAGGGATGGATTACCTGTTCCTCCCTCAACCTCTAGCCAGTGCCTCAGTTACATCTAAACCCCTTATTTAATTTAGTGCATGCTTCAAATGACCATAGTATTTAAAATCAGAAACAAGTTTTAACCTCCATACATTCACCCTACAGTCAACAAAACACAAGCTATTTTCTTTGTAACAACGGTGACACGGAGGCCCAGGGAGACAGGGCCAGGTGTGGTGTCTGAGGCATAACTTGGAGGACTGCCCAGGTCATCTGACTCGTGCAAATAATAAATGGCTCCAGCCACTGGTGGGAAAGTGACAGAGAAGAAGGAGAGTGGAAAATTTGGAGTGTAGTTTTGAAACAGGAAGAGCAGTCCTAGGGATGGCCGGCTCATAGAGGCCAAGAGAAGGCTGGTTCTGATAGCCAAGGCAAGCAAGCCTCTCCAAGTGATGTAATTCGGCCATGGTCTTTCTCTGTACTTTCGATCAGAAGTTGGTGGATTACAACCGGTGGATTTCTTTAGTCCCCATATTGGCAGACTCTTTCCCAGGCTGTTGGTGATTCACCTACTTGGAGTTTTCAGGGAGAAGTCAGTTGGTGACCATCTGCTGTGACTTCTGTTTCTTCTCTTGAAAGCTGATGGAGACTCGAGTAGGAGGGGAAGTCTTAACACCCACCGCTTACCGAATGCCCACCATGGACCAGGAATTATCTAATCCCTTCAACAGCATTCGCAGTCATGAGGCAGACAGAGGCACGGGGCTGTGAAGTCATCTTAAGTCACAGAGCAGAGGTTGGGGCAGAACCCAGAGGCAAGCCGGTTCTGCCTGCATCCAATGTCTGTGGTCCTTCCCACATCACACCACACCGCTGCCTGGTGCAAAATGATACGGCGTCCGTGAAATGGAAAGTTTCTTCCATGTAAAATTAATGCATTGGAATTCAGCCATGGATTGGCATATGGCTGACTTGAAATCACCAGGATTAATTTCTTCCTGCCTCAGGTTTCTTTATCCTGACCCTTTCTTCCTTGGCTTTGGATAGACTCTCATCCTAGGTGATGTTACGACAATTCAAAGCTATGTAAGACCTAGTCGAATGATACGGGCTGTTGACGTTCCTGGTGTTAGAATCTGAACCCTGTAAGCTTCTGAGGTTTCTTCCATTTGGGGTTGGAGGCCTACTGCAGAAGTAGGGACCACGAGCACTCCTGGACTCTTGCCTTTTTTCGTGAGAGAATGAGGGCCTGTGTGTATGCTGATGGGCAGAAGCTGAAAGAAAGGCTGAAAATCAAGGCACATTTCTTCTGAGAGGGGAGAACTGGTACAGAGCTCCCCACTTGAGGGCAAAGGAGCGGTAACAGGACCTTTGCATCAGTCGCTGATTATGAAATCGAGACCTCAGGAGGAAATTGTTGGTTGGGAACCACCCAGCAAGGAGGGAGAAAAGGAGGAAGGAAAGTCACGTATTTCCCATTAGAAAGAGATTGTTTTGGTTCAAGACCATTGCTTTCTCCACGGTCGGTTTTCTGAGATCAGCTTTCTCACAGGCAGCAGCAGTGGCAGCTGATGTTTTCTTTTCTCTGGAGAAAGGGTGGTTAATGAGGTCCAAATATGCTGGGGCGAGGGGTGGTCATTCCACATTTTGAGCCAAGGAGAAGGTAGAGGCAGCCCTGTACGTAGGAGATAAGACAGAGTACATCTCACCTAGCACGGGAGCTTATGAAACATCAGCCCTGGGAGGCCCTGGCCCACCAGGCCATGGGGTTCAGACCGTCTCTGCCTCCACAACCAGGCTCAGCACTGTCCTCTAGCTTCCCTGGGTTAAGTGAGCTGCCAGCTCAGTAATCTGTTCGTGCAAGTTCCTTTGCCCCAGCCCAGCATCAGGCCCCAGGCTGCCAAGTTGTGTTCCACCAATATCTATTGAGTGCCTGGCTGAAGGTACACAAAGCAGATGGCCACGTCTGTTCTTCGTGCTGTCATATCCATCCCTCCTCATAAGTTGTCTCAGTAGCTGGAGGCTAGGCAGGGACCGTGGGTACCTATGATAGGCCCAAGGCAAGGGGGGGCTTGGAAGGAGAGCGAGCGGGGAAATAAGGCACCTGTCCGTGTTGATCGCCCCCTCTCTTTAACTGCTTACCCCTGGGATCAGCCCTCCTGTTCAATCCTGCCGGGCCTCAGCTCCCTGGCTGGGTTCCTGAAGTGTGGTGAGGAGATTTGGAAAATCGAATGGCTTTGCATGAGAGGGCTGAGCCTGGGGTAGGTAGCAGTCTGTGTGAGGTTTTTCTGGCCCTACATGGCTTACCACAAGGATTGTTATTTTTGCAAAATCACTTTCCTTTAAGCCTGTACAATTTTCTTACATAAATGGGCTTCTAATTTTTGAGCATCGTGTTTTCTTTCTGTTAAAGAATGACCTTTAGCCATCATGCTGCTTCATCCCCCTAAATATAACACATTGTCTCAGTTACTTTTTGCTTTTGCAAAGTCCTTTATGCTTAGCTTATGGTTTTTCCCATCTCTGTTATTTCAGTTATGTTCCTTAATTCATAGGATACTTTTTTTTATTTTTCTTTTATCCTGGGGTATAGTTGATTTGCAGTGTTGTTAGTTTCAGATGTACAGCAACGTGCTTCTGTTAGGCATGTACATATATCCGTTCTCTTTCGGATGCTTTCCTCATATAGGTTATTATAGAGTATTGAGTTCCCTGTGCTACACACTAGGTCCTTGTTGGTTGTTTTATACATAGTAGTTTGTATATGTTAATACCTAACTCCTAACTTATCTCTCCTCTTCACCTTTCCCCTTTGGTACCATAAATTTGGTTTCAAAGCCTGTGAGTCTGTCTCTGCTTTGTAAATAAGTTTGTTTGTTTCATGTTAGATTCCATATATAAGTATATGGTATTTGTCTTTCTCTGACTTAATTCACTTGGTGTGATAATCTCCAGGTCCTTTCATGTTGCAGCAAGTGGCATTATTTCATTCTTTTTTATCCACAGCTTTGTCTAACTCAGTGAAACTAAGCCATGCCCTGTGGGGCCACCCAAGTCGGGCGGGCATGGCGGAGAGGTCTGACACAATGTGGTCCATTGGAGAAGGGAATGGCAAACCACTTCAGTATTCTTGCCTTGAGAACCCCTATGAACAATATGAAAAGGCAAAATGATAGGATACTGAAAGAGGAACTCCCCAGGTCAGTAGGTGCCCAATCTAGATGGCACCGCTGACTCGATGGACGTGAGTCTGAGTGAACCCTGGGAGTTGGTGATGGACAGGAAGGCCTGGCGTGCTGCGATTCATGGGGTCGCAAAGAGTCGGACACGACTGAGCGACTGAACGGAACTGATGACTGATATTTCGTCGTATATATTGATATGTACCACACCTTCTTTAGCCATTCATCTGTCAGTAGACATTTAGGTTATCTTGGCTATTGCAAATAGGGCTACAGTGAACACTGGGGTGCGTGTATCTTTTCAAATTATAGTTTTCTCGATACAAGCCCAGAACTGGGATTGCTGGATCATATGGTAGGGATTTTTTAAAGGAACCTCCATACCGTTGTCCATAATGGGTGTGCCAGTTTACCTTCCTGCCAACAATATAGGAGGGTTCCCTTTTCTCCACGCCCTCTCCAGCATTTATTTGTAGACTTTCTGATGTTGGCTGTTTTGACTGATGTGAGGTGGTGCCTCACTGTAGCTTTGATATGCATTTCTCTAATGATTAGTGGTGCTGAGCATCTTTTTGTGTGCCTTTTGGCCATCTGTAGGTCTTCTTTGGAGACATGCATAGTTGGATTTTCCACCCACTTCTTTGGAGAAGAAAATGGAAACTCACTCTACAGTTCTTGCCTGGAAAATCCCGTGGACAGAGTCTGCAGGCTACAGTTCACGGGTATCAAAGAGTCGGACACGACTGAGCAACTGAGCACTCACTTCTTGATTGGGCTGTTTGTTCTTTAATATTGAGTTGCATGAGCTGTTTGTATATTTTGGAGATTAATTCCTTGTCAATCACTTTGCAAATATTTTCTCCCGTTGTATGGGTTCTCTTTTCATTTTGCTTATGATTCCTTTGCTATGTAAAAGCTTTTTAGGTTTACTTAGGTTCCATTTGTTTATTTTTGTTTTTATTTTCGTTACTCTCAGAGGTGGATCCAAAAAGATATTACTGTGATTTATGTCAGAGTGTTCTGCCTATGTTTTCCTCTAAGAGTTTTATAGTATCTGGCCTTACCTGTAGGTCTTTAATCGATTTTGAATTTATTTTTGTGTTTGGTGTTAGAGAATGTTCTGATTTACATGTAGCTGTCTGTTACATGTAGCTGTGCAGTTTTCCCAGCACCACTTATTGAAGAGACTTTTTTCTGCATTGTACATTCTTGCCTTCTTTGTCCTAGATTAATTGACCATAGGTGTGTGGGTTTATTTCTGGGCTTCCTGTTCCATTGATCTATATTTCTACTTTTGTGCCAGTACCATACTCTTTTGATTAGTGTAGCTTTGTAGTTTAAAATCAGGGAGCCAGCTCCATTCTTCTTTCTCAGGGTTGCTTTGGCTATTCAGGGACTTATGTATTTTCATACAAATTAAAAAAAAAAAAGTTTGTTCTAGTTTGTTGAAGAATGCCATTCGGAATTTGATAGGGATTATATTGACTCTATAGATTGCCTTAGATAGTGTAAGCATCCTGATAGTGTTGATTCTTCCAATCCAAGAACATGGTATATCTTTGCATCTGCTTGTGTTATCTTCAGTTTCTTTTATTAGCATCTTATAGTTTTTTAGACTATAGATCTTTTGCCTCCTTCAGTTCAGTTGCGCAGTCTTGTCTGACTCTTTGCGACCCCATGAATTGCAGCACGCCAGGCCTCCCTGTCTATCACCAACTCCCAGAGTTCACTCATCGAGTCAGTGATACCNACTGTTGCTTCCTGACCTGCGTACAGATTTCTCAAGAGGCAGGTCAGGTGGTCTGGTATTCCCATCTGTGTCAGAATTTTAGGTAGATTTATTCCTAGGTATTTTATTTTTTGATGCAATTGTAAGTGGAATTGTTTTCTTAATTTCTCTTTCTGATCTTTTGTTGTTAGTGTTTAGAAATGCAAGAGATTTCTGTATTATTTTTATATCTTTTAACCTTACTGAATTCATTGATGAACTCTAGCAGTTTTCTGGTATTACTAGCGTCTTTAGGATCTTCTATGTATGGTATTATGTCATTTGAAAAAAGAGACAGTTTAACTTCTTTTCCAGTTTGGATTCCTTTTATTTCTTTTTTCCCTGTTTGCCATGGCTAGGACTTGCAAAGCTGTGTTGAATTAAAGCGGCAAGAGTAGACATCCATGTCTTTTTCCTGATCTTAGAGGAAATGCTTTCATGTTTTCACCATTGAGTATGATGTTCGCTGTGGGTTTGTCATACATGGCCTTTATTATGTTGAGGTGGAGAAGGCAATGGCCCCCCACTCCAGTACTCTTGCCTGGGAAATCCCATGGACAGAGGAGCCTGGAAAGCTGTGGTCCATGGGGTCGNATGTTTTCACCATTGAGTATGATGTTCGCTGTGGGTTTGTCATACATGGCCTTTATTATGTTGAGGTGGAGAAGGCAATGGCCCCCCACTCCAGTACTCTTGCCTGGGAAATCCCATGGACAGAGGAGCCTGGAAAGCTGTGGTCCATGGGGTCGCTGAGGGTCAGACACGACTGAGTAACTTCACTTTCACTTTCAGGCACTGGAGAAGGCAATGGCACCCCACTCCAGTGTTCTTGCCTGGAGAATCCCAGGGATGGGGAGCCTGGTGGGCTGCCATCTCTGGGGTTGCACAGAGTCGGACATGACTGAAGTGACTTAGCAGCAGCAGCAGCAGCATGTTGAGGTAGGTTCCCTCTGTGTCTACTTTCTGGAGACTGTTTGTTGTTGTTGTTGTTTTTTAAATTTTTTTAATCATAAACTGGTGTTGAATTTTGTCAAGAGCTTTTTCTGCATCTCTTGAGATAATCATATGGTTTTTATTCTTAAGTTTGTTAATATGGTGTATCACACTAATTGTTTTGTGGATATTGAAAAATCCTTGCATCCTTGGGATAAATCCCACTTGATCATGGTGTATGATCTTTTTAATGTATTGTTGGATTTGGCTTGCTAGTATTTTGTTGAAGATTTTTGCATTTGTATTCATCAGTGATGTTGGCCTGTAATTTTCTTTTTTTGCGTTGATTTTGTCTGGTTTGGGTATCAGGGTGATGGTGGCCTAATAGGATGAGTTTGGGAGTGTTCCTTCCTCCTCAGTTTTTTGGAAGAGTTTCGTAAGGATAGGTGTTAACTCATCTCTAAATGTTTGATAGAATTCACCTGTGAAGTCATCGAGCCTTGGACTTCTGTTGTTGGGTTTTTAAATGACAGTTTCAATTTCAGTACTTGTGATTAGTCTGTTCATATTTGCTATTTCTTCCTGGTTTGTCCTGGGAAGAACATCTCATTGTGACTTTTTTTTTTTTGGTCTTTGGATGTAAAGTATCTTTTTTGATAAGTTCCAGTCTTTTTTGGTTGATAGTTGTTCAGCAGGTAGTTGTGATTTTGGTGTTTTTGTGAGAGGAGGTAAGCTCAAGTCCTTCCACTCTGTCATCTTGTCTCCCTCTCATATGTTGAATTTTTTTACACCTTAGGAAATTAAAAAACCTGTATATCCCTCACTTAGGTATATCCTTCACTCCCCGTTTGTTGACATTTTGCCATATTTGCTTTATCCTTGTAAAGTCAGTTCTACCATGAGGTGAAACATCCATTTCTAAAAACCACTGTGCTAAGCAAATCCTGCTGTAAAAACCATAGCATTTCTGGGGAAGATGGGGTGAGGGGCACATTTAAAAACTTCTTGAGTAACACTTTAAAGATAGGAACGTAATAAAAAGTGGTAGGACGACTGTACATATATTAAACAGTTAACAAATACATCACTACTTTAAATATGGCATTCTACTTAAAAAAAAAAAAAAAAAAGACGTGTGGTTTGCTTACAAAGGTGGCTGTTGAGAGAGTGGAGCTTGTGAGCTATTATGAAGCAGTGGAAAAGGGCTATGTGAAAGCAGATGGAAAGCCATAGCACTGGAGGAGGCAAATGCAGCTCAGAACACACGTGGTGAACCGAGGTAGCAGGCAGGGGTTTGGGTGTTGTGTTGGGATTCATCTTGTGTATTTCTGCAGCTGGGTGCAGTTTTCTGTACGCACATTGTAGTCCTTGAGATCAAAATCACGTATCAGCATACATGAAATTCTCTGTGATCAGACTGTTAATATGTCAGTTGCTTTGGACAAATTCAGCCAGCATTATAGCAGAACTGAGGATGTATAGATATACTTTTTTCCTGAACTGCTTGAAAGTAACTTGCAGGCATCATGGCATTTCATTTCTAAATACTTAAATATAAATCTCCTAAGAAAAAGGCCATTACCCTGCATAAACCACAATATCGTTTCTACCCCCAGGATAGGATAATTAACCTAGGTTAGTTCATTTATTAGCTTTTTTAATTAATATGTTTTATTTTTAACAGTTTTAGGTTTATAGGAACATTAAGCAGCAAATACAGAATTTCCATATCATATACCTTCTTCCCTTACCTACATTACGTGTTACTGACATCTTGCATTAGTGTGGCATATTTGTTACAATTGTTGAACCAATATTCATGCATTATTATTAACTGAAGTTCATAGTTTCCTTAGGGTTTATTCTTTGTGTTGTACTTTCTATGGGTTTTGAAAAATGCACAGTGTTAGGTTATCTACCATAACAGTATCATGCAGAATAATTTTACTGCCCTAAAAATCCTCTGTGCTCTGGTTATTTATCCCTGATTACCCCCAGATCTTTTTTTTACTGTCTGTAGTTTTTTCTTTCCAAAATGTCATATAGTCAGGATTATACAGAATATATCTTTTTCGGATTGGCTTCTTTCACTTAGCAATATGCTTTTAAGAAGTTCCCTCCATGCCTTTGTGTGGCTTGGTGGCTCATTTCCTTTTGTTGTTGAACAGTGTTTTGTTGACTCAGATGGTTAAGAATCGCCTGCAATGCAGGAGATCTGGGTTTGATTCCTGGGTTGGGAAAAATCCCTGGAGGAGGGCATGGCAACCTACTCCATTACTCTTGCCTGGAGAATCCCCATGGACAGAGGAGCCTGGCGGGCTAAGGTTCATGGGGTTGCAAGGAGTTGGACACGACTGAGTGACTAAGCCCAGCACAGTGTGTTTTATATGGATATCCTACAGTTTTTTAATCCATTCACCTTTTTGAAGGACATTTTGGTTGCTTCCAGTTGTTGGCAATTGTAAGTAAAGCTGTTGTAAACATCAATGTACAGGCTTTTGTGTGGACATAAGTTTTCAACTCATTGGATAAACACGAAGGAGTATGGTTGCTGGATCGCGTGGTATGCATATATTTGATTTTATAAACTAAACTGTCAAACTGTCATTCTAAGTGGCTGTGCCGTTTTGCACTCCCACCAGCAGCGGACAAAGTTTCCTGTTGGTCCACATCCCCATCAGTGTTTGGTGTTTTCAGTGTTTTGGATTTTGACCATTCTGTGTGTGCTTAGTCACTCAGTCCTGTCCACCTCTTTGTGACCCCGTAGACTGCGTAGCCTGTCAGGCTCCTCTGTCCATAGGGATTCTCCAGGCAAGAATACCTGAGTGGGTTGCCATTTCCTCCTCCAGGGGATCTTCCCAACCCAGGGATTGAACCCAGGTCTCCTGCATTGCAGGAGGATTCTTTACAGTCTGAGCCACCAAGGAAGAAGCCCTTGGATTTTGACCATTCTAATAGGTGTGTAATACGATATCATTATTTTAATTGGCAGTTCCTTGATGACACAATACTGAGCAGGTTTTCATGTGTGTGTTTGCCATCTACATATCTTCTTTGGTGAGATGTCTATTTAGATCTTTTGTCCATTTTTTAAATTGAGTTGTTTTCTTACTGTTGAGTTTTAAGAATTCTTTGTGTATTTGGATTTAAGCCTTTATCAGATATGTTTTTGCAGATAGTTTGCCCCATCATGAGTTTGTCTTTTTATTCTCTTAATAGCATCTTTCACAGATGAGAAGTTTTTAGTTAAGGAAGTACAACTAACAGATTTTTTTTCATGGATGATGCTTTTGATGTTGTATCTAAAAATATTGCTAAACCCAAAGTCACCTAGATTTTCTCCTATATTCTAGAAGTGTTATAATTTTGCATTTTGCATTTAAGCATACTATTCATATTGAGTTACTTGTGTAAAGTGTCAGGTCTGTGTCTGGATATGGATGTTCAGTTGTTCTAATACCACTTGTTGAAAAGACTGTTTTTTCCCATTTTATGACCTTAGCTCCTTTGGCAAAGATTAGGTGATTGTATTCATGTGGGTGTATTTTGGGGCTGTCTGTTCTGTTCCATTGATCTGTCTGTGGCAATGGCACACTGTCTGGACTCCTGTAGCTTTATAGTCAGTCTTAGTTAGAATCGGGTAGTATTGGTTCTCTTCAGTATCATGCTGGCTAATTTCAGCCTTGTGCCTTTCCATATAAACTTTAGAATTAACTTGTCAGTATCCACAAATAGCTTACTGGGGTTTTCATGGAGATCACATTGAATCTATTAGCATTAGCAAATGTGAAATTCCCCGTGTGCACATTATTCTCAATCCATACCAACTGAGACAAATTCAGGAAGCATTGTATCAGAACTTACTGAATGCAGATATAAACTCTTTTCCTCAACCATTTGAAACTAAATGCAGACATGACTTCACTCCTTTCAGTATAAACGTCCTTAGAAAAAGGACATTTTTCTACCTAACCACAATATCTAGGACTTCCCTCGTGATTCATTGGATAAGACTTCACCTTCCATCCAGTACAGGGGGTACAGATTAGATCTCTGGTCGGGGAGCTAAGACCACGCATGCTTTGCGGCCAAAAAACCAAAACATAAAACAGAAGCAATATTGTAACATATTCAATAAAGACTTTAAAAACAGTCCCACATTAAAAAAAAAAAAAAACCCTTAAAAAAGCCCCACACTATCATTACCACTAGCTGTTTAAAATCACGTTTGTCCTCAGAAAAGCTGGGCTTTTGTTTTTGTTTTAATGTTCATCCTGTCATATGCTAAGCGCTGTGCTCTGTTGGAATATAAAGATAAACAAGCAGAGTTCCTGCCTCTAAGAAGTCCAGTCTCCTGGGGAGACAGACATCTAAGACAGTGATTGTATTAGGCTGGGATGAGGGCCATAGTAGATTTATCTACTTTCCTTTCATTCAAGGAGTGTGTCAGCAGAAATGTTCTTTCTGTGGGATAAGGAGCCGTTCCCAGAGTGGTGTCCTGGAGTCCACACTCCATTCTGTGATTCAGCCTGACCGTGGTGGACCTTCCTTCCCAGCCGAGAGGGGCTTGCATCCCTCTAGCAGGGAAGGATGCAAATAACAGAGCGTCATTCCCTTCATCTGATTCTTTCAGTTTCTGTGCAACGGGGGTTGGCCAGGCACGGAAGAATAAGAACGAAGCTTTGAGAGCTAAGCTGAGGAATTGGAGGCTTTATTCTTCAGATCAACTGTATTAAGCTGTATACGCTGTATTAATATATGAATTAATGTATATTAAGATATATGTTTGGCCGTGAATATCAGAAATGTACGTGCTCAGTCACTCATTCATGTCTGACTTTTTGTGACCCCATGGACTGTATCCCGCCAGGTTTCTCTGTTCATGGGATTTCCCGGGCAAGAATACTGGAGTGGGTTGCCATTTCCTTCTCCAGGGGATCTCCCAACCCAGGGATCGAACCCACATCTTCTGCATTGGCAGGCAGGTTCTTTACCACTGAGCCACCAGGAAAGATGAACACCAGAGACCCAAATTAACAGTGACTTAATCAAGATAAGTTTAGCTTTCACTTAACAGGAGGTCGGCGGTCCAGGGCTGGAGTGCCAGCTCAGCTCCATGGGGTCATCCAGGGACCTAGACTCACGCTGGCTGTTGCTCTGTGCTCCCGTCTGTGATATGTGGGTGAATGCCCTCACTTGAATGATGCCAAATGGCTTATCTCTACATCCACATGCCAGGCAGTAGGGTGGAAGAAGGGGGCAGCGTACGCCTTCCTTTGAAGGCATGCTTTAGAAAGACTCACCTAATTTCTGTCCAGATCCCATTAGCCAGAATTTACTTGTGTAGTCATACCTATTTACAAGAAGGTACAGAGAAACACAGTCATCATTTGGAACACCATATGCCGTGCTAAGAATAAGTTCTATCCCCTATAAGAAAGGTAGAGTGATATGTACTAAGGGTCAACTTGTAGCCCCTTATATACTAGTATTTCTTAAAAAAAAAAAAAAGCCTTCTATAAGATTGAACGCTTAAGATGCTACTTAAAAATAGATTTATCAGAATAATTTTGGAACTTTAGGCATGGTATTGATCTCCTAGATATTAATAATGCAGAATAACATTAAAGGCTCAGAGAAGTTCTGCAGTAAAAGAACGTGTCTGTCTTTGTTTAACCTGAAAAATCCCTTTATATATATATACACATATATAGCTGAAGCCCTAAGCTTTGGGAAACACTGCTTTGGGAATTATTGAAGTTGTTTCTTAGTTTGCAGCAATGCCAACATTTTTACAAGACTTTCACTCCCAGGGATTTTGTCAACAGAAAAGTGTGCACATTGTGTCAGTCAAAATCAAGGTTTAGTTAGAGAAACAGAACCACTGGGGATAAATAGAGGGATTTCCTGCAGAGACTTGGTCTTGTGCATTTGTGGGAGCTGGGTAGACAGTCTGCATAAGGCTGCTGTCCTTGTATCTGATTGAGGTCTGTTGAGTAATGCAGTTAGAAGTTTGAAAAGGAGGATAAGCCGGCACTCAGGAGAGTGGCTGGGAACGACAAGTCTGTCTGTCATTGCCTCCAGTTCTAATGACGTGGTGTCCTGACCTGATGATGCCGTTGCCCTTCATTGTGGAGCTAAGCGCAGACCTGGGGTGTGAGTCAGAAGCTGAAAGAGGATCTAGGGAAAGTGGATCCATCATCAGCAGAGCTGGTGCCCCCGCCCCCACCAAAGTGTGATGAGCCTGCAAGATAAGCAATAACAGCTGTCAGCTTACCTGAAGCTCCCTCACTGGCCTTCCCATGCAAACACAGCATGGCTACCGCTTCACTTCCCCTTCCCAGTCTCAACTGGAAACGTACAAAGAAGGGAATTCTGAGAAACGTGTATTAGCCCAGCTGGGTCGTGCGTTACAAAGCAGCTGCATGTGGAGTCACCAGATGACAAGTACGGAATTGTTTACACCAGTGCTGTTTCTAACGGCTTCAAATAAGAAATAAGCTAAGTGTGTGTCAACAGTTAAGTAGATATGTAAGTTGTGCCACAAGCATAGGATGGAAATAATGAACACATCACTGCTATATGCATCCCCGTGGATGAATCATGCAAAAAATATGGAGCAAAAAGAAAGACACGAATACAAATGATGATTCAGTTCAGTCGCTCAGTTGTGTCCAGCTCTATTGCGACCCCATGAATTGCAGCACGCCAGGCCTCCCTGTCCATCACCAACTCCTGGAGTTCACCCAAACTCATGTGCATCGAGTTGGTGATGTCATCCAGCCATCTCATTCTCNGGGAACATCTTTCCTTTTCTCCTTTGCTTTTTGCTTCTCTTCTTTTCACAGGTATTTGTAAGGCCTCCCCAGACAGCCATTTTGCCTTTTTGCATTTCTTTTCCATGGGGAAGTTCTTGATCCCTGTCTCCTGTACAATGTCATGAACCTCATTCCATAGTTCATCAGGCACTCTATCTATCAGATCTAGCCCTTAAATCTATTTCTCACTTCCACTGTATAATCATAAGGGATTTGATTTAGGTCATACTTGAATGGTCTAGTGGTTTTCCCTACTTTGTTTAAGTCTGAATTTTGCAATAAGGAGTTCATAATCTGAGCCATTCAGCGCTCTAAATGCAAATGCTGATTGCATTTATGTAAATTTCAAGAACAGCAAAGCTCATTTGTGGTGTTAGAAGTCAGGATAATAGTTAGCCTTGAGAGAGGGTTAGCGACTCGGATGGGTTTCTGCTGTGCTGATAACGTCCTGCTTCCTGGTCTGGGTTCTTCTCACCCAGGTATGTTCATGCTGGGAAAACTCACTGTGCTGTGTAGTTCTGATCTGTGCACTTTTCTAAACTTATCCTTCAGCATGTTTAGGTGCATTAACGCTTTCACAAGTCATTGAGTGCTCATGAACATGCTGAATTAAAGAAGGGAATTAAGTTAGAGCGAGTTGAACCCTCATATGGAGTGGCATGGGGGCACGGAACAAAGCAGCAGATACTAGAAGCAGCAGAGAAGTGGGAGGACAGGGTCTACTGGAGGGTCATTGCAGGCTGTCCCTCTCCTCAGCTGGACATCTGTTGCCATCATGAAGGGTAAGACCCTGGGGACTTCCCTGGTGGTCCAGTGGCCAAAACTCTGTGCTCCCAATACAGGCAGCCCAGTTTTAATCCCTGGCTAGGGAACTAGATCCCACAGGCCGCAACTAAAGACCCCTCTGCTAAGTCCCGTCAGTCGTGTCTGACTCTGTGCGACCCCATAGACGGCAGCCCACCAGGCTCCCCTGTCCCTGGGATTCTCCAGGCAAGAACACTGGAGTGGGTTGCCATTTCCTTCTCCAGTGCATGAAAGTGAAAAGTGAAAGGGAAGTCGCTCAGTCGTGTCCGACTCAGTGACCCCATGGACTGCAGCCTACCAGGCTCCTCTGTCCATGGGATTTTCCAGGCAAGTGTACTGGAGTGGGACCCCTCATGCCACATCAAAGATCGAAGATCCTGTATGCTGCAACTAAGACCTGGTGCAGCCAAATAAATATTATTTTAAAAAAGAGTTGGGACCTTGTACACAGGAGGCTCATCAGCAGAGGCAGCCACGTGGCACAGATCATAGATCTGGAGTAGATCCTGTAGATTTGGAGCAGGTCTCAGCACGTTTATAAGTTTCCTGGGTTTCCTGAGGCATGACACAGGGTGGAAGCCACTGGACTAAAGAGACAGTAGACATGGATGCTAAGGCATGTCGGGGGACCTTGATGCTGGAAACCTTACCTTTCTCCCTGTGTTTACCCCTGGTTCAGCATGCTTTTTCCTGTCTTTAACCCTGACAAATACATTGGTCTAGACTTCCTGTTGTGTGAAATCATAACGCCTTTGCCCACGCTTTTTGTTTTAGCTTATCATTGGGGTTTATGATTGCTCTCTTGAAAATAAACTACTTGAAAGGGCCGTAGACTGTGAATTTAGGATAGGCTGAGTCCCTGTGATGTCCGCCCTTTTCAGAGTGGGTTGTATACAGATGGACCTCTGATGCCCTAAACAGTTATCTGAAAAGTATTGTTGTCAGGGATTATTAATGGTATTTCTGTTGCCTGGGAAATTAGGGTTTGCCATGTTGATGAGCAGTTTGTTCTAAAGTGAAATCTTTACAAGTTATCTTAGTATTTTTATTTGGAAAAAAATTGAATATGCAAGAAAACAGCAGGGAATATTCTGTAGTGTCCTCTCAAGCCTCTAGGAAACACTGGTCTTGTGAAATTCTCTGATTCTCTCAATCTGATGGAGGCTTGTCACTGCTACATTCTAAAATCCCATATTGTACTCTGTCGTGGAATTTAACGTAACACTTCCAGAGCTGTAATCACCAATCTCCTTGTTTATCTCTTTATCTGGCACTGGCATCTAATCTGTTTGAGTTCAGGGACTATATCTTATTTGACTTATAGCTCCAATTTCTGGCTCAGTAGAAACTCAGTAATTAGGGATGAGTAAACGAGCCCTTGAATTCTGGAAGCAAAGAACTGGTGTCTGGAGCTTGGAGCAGAGCCTCATTTGAGGAGGGAGGAGAGTTAGGGAAGGCAGCAGAGCTGTACTGGCCAGAGAAGAAGGAAAAGAACCAAGATAGTGTTCCATCATGGGAGTCAAGGGGAAAATGGGAGAGGTTACTGAGGAATTATCAAATGCCACAGTGAAACCAATGAAGATTTGAATTGGAAAGAGTTTGGGGGACTTCCCAGTGGTTCAGCAAATAAGACTCTGCACTCCCAGTGCAGTGGGGCTCAGGTTTTACCCCCGGCTGGGCAACTAGATCCCTTATGCTACAACTAAAGATCCTGCATGCCACAACTAAAACCTGGCGTGGCCAAACAAGTACATTTAAAAATTATATTTAAAAAAGAGTTTGGAGGTTTGTCAAAATCATTAGTGGCTATAGAAAAGCAAGATGGAAGCAGGATCCTGAGGGGTTCAGGAGAGAGTATGAGGCCAGGAAATGGAGGTAGAGGGTCAAAATATGCAACTAGAAGTGAGGCTACCAAAGAGATTGGGAGGTGGCCAAGCAGAATGGCAGAAGCAAAGCCAGCAGCCTCGCTAGGAAGAACGGTATTCATTCAGAGGCAGAGACCAGCGGTGCCTTCAGCGCCCATCTCCTGGCCCGCAGGGTGACTCAGGCCCTCTGCCAGCCTGTGGCCGGTGGAGGGATGAGCCTGCATTTTGGTGGCTGAGTCAGCAGTTCATTTACTTGGAAGCCACATGGGCTCGGCCCTGCACTAAGCCCTTCGAATGATTTTGTCTGTTTTAAACTTGTATCTTCCCTTCTCCGCAGGAAACATGGTGGAATGGTGCTTGCCCCAAGATATTGACCTTGAAGGTGTGGAGTTCAAGTCTATGGCCAGCGGATCCCATAAAATTCAGTCTGATTTCATGTAAGTAGCACTGACTGCCAGTCTGCTCTCCACCGTTTCCGCTCCTCCTGTGCTTTCCCCAGAGAAGAAGAGCTGTCCTCAGGGCATCTTCAAGAAGTGTGCATAAAAGTCCTGAAAATATAGGTACCGGTTTGTGTTTTTATATCAGGTTTGTAACAAGAAGCACCCACGCTTTTGTTAGGTTCTCATGACCCGAAAACATTAAAAAACTCCTGCCATACAGGTTCTTGCCTTTTCTAAGAAATGATTGATCCTCATTTGAGGTTTGGCTTTAATAATGGAATAGACTTTTGGTTCCATTTGGGTTCACTCAAGACATGTATGTGCTAAAACTTGAAATTTCAGCTCTAAGTAAAGCCAGTTTGTAGTCCTGCGTGGCTAAGATTCTTATGAGGAGCAACTAGAACATAAGGGTGACGGAGTAGCTTTCATCTTCTCATTGGGCTGGAACCATGACAGGCACAGTGTGAGAAAGGGGAAGGAAATCAAATGACAGCTCTGGTCAAATGTTCTATTAAAAACATCAGAGACTCAGGAAGCGAGGAGAGAATCAACCCGGTTTATGCTAATGAAACAGAGGTCACACATCAAGTCAGCTGTTACGCAGGAAAGAAGGGTCATGGTCATAGGCAGCTGATCTGGGGTCAAGGGCAGCTGAACAGCAGGCTTTGCGGAGAGCAAGTCCTGGCTCCAGTGGGATGACCTTTAGTGAGTTCCAGGTTTTTTTTTTTTCTTTTTTTGAGCCTTGATTGTCCCATCTGTAAGGTTGAATGGCTTGAGCTCATTGTCCCCCTGAGATTTTAAAAAAGATTTTTCTCAGGCTGAACTTTGTCATGTAGAGCCCTGGACACAGTTACATCTCCTATTTGGGATGGCTCTCAAGGGATTCCCAGGTGGTCCTAGTGGCAAAGAACCTGCCTACCAATGCAGGAGACATAAGAGATGCGGGTTCCACCCCTGGGTCTGGACCATCTCCGGGAGGAAGGCATGCAACCCGCCCCAGTATCCTTGCCTGGAGAATCCCCATGGACAGAGGAGCCTGGCGGGCTGCAGTCCACGGGGTCGCAAAGAGTTGGACACGACTGAAGCGCCTTACCATGCCTCTCAAGGGAAAAAAACAACATTTCTGATTCTGAGCGATGCTACATATTGGGTCTCTTTTAGCTATTTCCGGAAGGGGCCCTTCTTCGGCCTGGCCTGCTTCGCCAACATGCCGGTGGAAAGCGAGCTGGAGCGCGGCGCCCGAATGAAGTCCGTGGGCATCCTGTCTCCGTCCTACACCCTGCTGTGCCGGCACATGCACTTCCTGGAGAACCAAGTTCGGTGCGTGGCCCACAGACAGCGGTGGGAGCGGCGGGCCGGCGGGTGATGGTGACGAGCCCTCGGGATTAAAGGTCGTGCATCAATCAGAGCAGCAGGTGCCTCTCCGGGAACTTCGGTGGCCACGTTTCACGCCTCTGGCGGTGGTCTTTGTGTTTCAGCCTGCGTCCTGCGTACTGATCCTTCATACGATTGAAAGCTGGGGTCGATTTTTCTTCCAGTTTATTTTAACACTATCATCAGTTTTGTTTAGTCAGTTTGTTGACATGTACAGTGATCTTTGCTTCCCCTCAACCACAGTTATGATCTCTTTGCCCAAGGCAAGTAGACTTTCAACTTTTTAAAAAATTTATTTTTAATCGAAAGATAATTATTTGCAATATTGTGTTAGTTTTTGCCATACCTCAGCATGAATCAGCCATAGGTATACATATGTCTCCTCTGTCTTAAACCTCCCTTCCAACTCCCACCCTCAACTCTTTTAAGACTTCATCATTTATTATTTGAAGTAGTCGTTATCATGGGAGGGGATTAATAGGAAGGGAATTTTTAACAGAAGCTGCAAAACTGTTAATATTTCGTATTTTTTCCCATCATGTGAGTAACCTAATTTTATTTCAGATTTTTGGGGGAGAAATCTATCACTAATCCCTGAAGCATTGTTAAAATGTTAGCACATTGGCCTCTCTTCTGGTATGTGTGTGTGTGTGTGTACTTTAAAAAATTATTTATATACTTGGCACCATACATACACTATACATACTTTTACATCCTATCCTTTTAAAATATATCATTGTAGTTTTTGACATAACTGTCTTTCTTGATCATCATCTTTGAAAGAATATGAAATGTAATTTGTGGGGAAAATGTTTATTATATAAAAATTAGTTAAAAGTACAAATGAACTTTAAAAACTCTCCCAAATCTTAGCACTCAGTAAGATGAGATATCCATTGTCAATATTTAGTGAATGTCATTCTAAAAAACAGAATTTTCCAAGAGGAGGATTGGTTTAATGTATTTGTATATATCAGAGGAAAAGAGTAAGTGAAACTAAAGAAATTGTCAAACTTTAAGTGAATATTTTTTTCACAGTAAGATGTATTATTTTTTGGAATATTCCTCCCAAGTTAAGACAAAAGACTCTGAAAAACATGGAGCTACAGTATTCTTACCGAGAAATGGCATATACAATAAAGTGTACAAATCTCTGTGTAGGGATCATTGGTGCTTTTAGGTTGTTTGAGGTGTAGACAGTTATCTTATACTTTTCCCCAGAACTCCTCCCCTACTGTTTTTCTTAACTTTATATATTGTGAGGTTTATTACATTTAGTTCTGTAATCATAATTCCCATGAGTCTTAAGTCTCCTTTATATGTTTACAACCACAGCCAGAGCTTAACCGTGACTTGCTAAGCTCCCGATACGTTTCTTGGTTGGTTGGGTTTTGCCATCAAGCACTTTTTTTTTGGTCATAAAAGGATCATGGGTGGTGCCTTCTCTGAAATCCTGCATGCTTGATGGCGTTGGTCTTCTCCCTTTACTCTTTGCTGGCTTTGGGATTCTCATATTTTTTCTGTTTTCTTCTCAGGATGCTGTAAATATTGCTTTGCTGTCTCCTGATATTGGTTGCTTCAGAAAAGTCTCTTTTGTCTAAGTCCCTATAGATTCTTTATCTGAACTGTTTTGAACTGTTTCCGAACTTTTTTTTTTTTTTTTTTCTGGAATAGTTCTTCCTTTTTGATCTAAAGACATGACTTTTAATTTCAGGAACTTTTCCTTCTACCATGAAATACTCAACTTTCCCTCTGCATTTTTCCCTCTTCTTCAGGAATACCAGTTATGCTCAGGTTTTCTTGCCATTGTCCTACGTATTTTTCATTTTGATGATTTTAAAAAATTATTTATTCACCTTTGGCTGCACTGGGTCTCCTTTGCTGGATGTGGGCTTTCTCTAGTTGCAGCGAGCAGGGGCCACTCTGGTTGAGGTGCACGGCTTCTCATTGCAGTGGCCTCTCTTGTCGCGGAGCACAGGCTCTCGGGTGTGAGGGCTTTAGGAGTTGCGGCTTGTGGGCTCAGAAGCTGTGGCGCGCAGGCTCTGTAGTTGTGATACATGGGCTTAGTTGCTCCACGGCTTGTGGGATCTTCCCGGAGCAGGGCTCGAACCTGTGTCCCCTGCACTCGCAGGCGGATTCATAATGACTGGGCCACCAGGGAAGTCCCTGATGATTATTTTAATAGCTGTCGAATGTTAGAGCTGTCCCATTAATCTACTGCATTATTCCCTGTGGTCGAGCAGTTGGCATGTTTCTAATTTTTTTTAACTGCTCCTCTGCATTTTGGAGCTGTGATATATATTTTTCTGTATTTGAAATATTTCCTCAGTTTTGTGTCTCAGAAGTAATACTGAGGAAAAGAACATTTTTATTGGGATCTTGGCACTTTAAAAAATTTATTACTCCTTTTGAAAAATTAATTTCCTAAGGAGGCAATACATTCTCATGGCTCAAAAGCCCCAAATTATAAGGAGGTATTATGTTAGTTAGAGTCCTGGCAAAATGGTGGTAACAGACGNTCTGTATTTGAAATATTTCCTCAGTTTTGTGTCTCAGAAGTAATACTGAGGAAAAGAACATTTTTATTGGATCTTGACACTTTAAAAAATTTATTACTCCTTTTGAAAAATTAATTTCCCAAGGAGGCAATACATTCTCATGGTTCAAAAGCCCCAAATTATAAGGAGGTATTATGTTAGTTAGAGTCCTGGCTAAATGGTGGTAACAGAGGCCCTCAAATACACTGGTTCAAATAAGACAGAAGATTCTTCTGCATGGAATGGTCTAGAAGTAGGCAGGTGGTCAGGGTGGGCAGCCTGCTCTTCCCGCAGTCATTCGGGGCCCGCGCTGCTGCTCCGATTGCTCTGCCAGCTCCGGGGAGAGGTTTTGTGTTCTCGGGTGTCCTGCTCACCTGTTCAGAGCTGTTCCCACCTCGAGGTGTGGATGGCAGCCCACAGGTAGGAGGGAAAAGCCAGAAGTTCCACATATAACTTCTTATAACCCAGGTCAAGTCTCCAATCACAGGGACACAGCTGACAGCGAAGGACACCGGGGAGGGTCGTCTCTAATTGGGTGGCCTTGTGACCAGTTAGGAGAAGGCAATGGCACCCCACTCCAGTACTCTTACCTGGAAAATCCCATGGACGGAGGAGCCTGGTAGGCTGCAGTCCATGGGGTCGCTAAGAGTGGGACACAACTGAGCGACTTCACTTTCACTTTCCACTTTCATGCATTGGAGAAGCAAATGGCAACCCACCCCAGTGTTCTTGCCTGGAGAATCCCAGGGACAGGGGAGCCTGGTAGGAGGCTGTCTATGGGGTCGAACAGAGTCGGACACGACTGAAGCGGCTTAGCAGCAGCAGTAACAGTGACCAGTTAAAACTGGGAGCTCCTTTTCTGTATAGGAAGAAGAATGGTTTTAGGGGAAATTTTAGCAGCCTCTGCTTCAGTTTGCCCCCCTGGCAACCCCAGTATCTGTGTGTACTCTTCCTCCCACACACAGAGCACATTCCTTCCATCCCAAGACATCAGAGTCTCATCCAGTTAATGTTGGCATCTAAAATCTAAGGTTTCTGTGTGATTTGAGGCAAGCAGGACATGGTTCCTCTTATTCCTAAAAGCTGTGAAAGAGCAGTCAAGTCCTCCACTTCCCACCTCCCAAATGCAACATAGAAGATAGAGTAGGAGCCATGATACAAACTCCTGTTTGAAAAAGAAGAATGAGAAATACGAGCGGTCGTTAGATCATAATGATAATGGAATTCTGCCCAGCAGGGATGGCAAAGACGTCCTGTAGTCACAGAGCGGGAGCTCCTGGCTTTAGCTTGGTTCTGCTCACTAGAATCTCCTTGTCCATTTTCCTCCATGACTCCCCACTTTGCCTTCTAGGGGATTCTTTATCTGTTTCCCACTGTAACTGCTTTTAAATCAAGCTTTGGAGAACTTTGGAGAAAGCTGCATAGCTTAAGAACATGTTTCCTGCGGGTGTAGGTCTGGAAGTCTAGTGATTTCTTTAAGGGACCGGAAAAATCCCGGGCTTATACAAGGCCAAGCATGCGGCAGTCCATACCCCTCAGAACTCAGCAGGCTTCTGGTCTGTTTGCTTCCAGTCAGTTCCAGGTAAAAATATCCACTGCCAAACATCTCTTCTGGGTCTGAGCTTTTAAGTCAGTGGACTATGGAGTAGTTACTGGTCTTTGCTTGTGGCCAACCCATCTTTGCCTCATTTTAATGGCAAGGGTCTTGAGACTGTAGCCTAAATCTGATCTTTATAAATGAACTGATGCTTATGTCTGGTGGAGAATACTTAACTGGAGAATTTCTTGGAGGCTTTGAGAGAAATTCTTCCCTCCTGCTTTTTGGGTCTAGAGAAATTGGTTTTTCCAGTCCCATTGGGTCCCAAATGTTTTGAGTCTCAACTAATTCATACTGTGGAACTCAGGATGTACACCCTTGTGCTGTATTTATTTCTGCCTGCATGCTGACCAGCTCTTGCTTACTTTCGTCTTAACTCTTGAGGCAGCTCATTAAAGCATCAAGGAGCCGGCAGCACTCTGTTTCTCGGTTTGCCCTAAAGGCACACGTTCAGATGGCACATGGCCTGTCTTATAAGCTATTGACGTTCTAGCCAAGTTTTTTTGCTGCAGTAATAACAAGGATTACCAGTTTGTCAGTCCACAATGTTTATTTTCTTACCATTTTCCCTTGCCAGCTGCTAAGCCAATGCACGTTGTTGATTATGGAAACTCATATCTAAATATCATTTTCTACTTTAGCTCGAGTCCAGGCTAAGTTGCTGTAAAAAATGAGACCCAAAATACAGTGACAGGTCTGGAGAAAGAAGTACAACTTTTCTGGCATGATAATCCCAGAGAGAGGGAAGTAGTCCAGTATGGTAGGCTTTGTTCCACTGGGTCATTTCGGGACCCGAGTCTTTCTGTTTTGTATCCTGCCATCTCCTAGAATATTGTCCTCACCCACATGGAGAAAACTGATTCACCATTAGCAGGTCACGTCCCAGGCTGCTGGAAGGGGAACAACGCAGAAATCCTAGAAATTGAACACATAGCTTCTGCCCACATTTCATTGGCCAGGTTTTAGTTACTAGCCCCACCTGGCAGCAAGACAGTCTAGGAAATGGGGTATTTAACTGGCTGGTCGTGTGACCAGCTACAATTTGAAAGGTTCTATTACTAAGGGAAGCAGAGAGTGGCAGTATCAACTCCGGGCATTAAAAAGTGAAGTGTTCACTGAGTTCCCACATCATCCAGTAATCCCGGTCATCACTGCTCATCTCCCATGCGTTTTTCCTAAGCCTGTGTTTGTGCATATACAAACACAAATGTACGTTCTTATTTTCCCCCTTTCACACAAAAGGTAGCAGATTATACACGTTATCTGCACCTTGCCTTGTTCATTCAACAATATATCTGGGAGATCCTTTCACATTCATACACAGAGACCTTCTTCACTGTTTCTCACAGTTGTATTTCAAAAGAACCATGCTTGCTTTATCAGGTCTCTTCATTTCAGTGCAGCTGCTCAGTTAGTCTTGTCTGACTCCTTGCCACCCCATGGACTGCAGCACGCCAGGCCTCCCTGTCCATCACCAACTCCCAGAGCCTGCTCAGACTCATGTCCATCGAGTCAGTGATGTCAGCCAACCATCTCCTCTGTTGACCCCTTCTCCACCTGCTTTCAGTCTTTCCCAGCATCAGGGTTTTTTCCAACGAGTCAGTTCTTCGCATCAGGTGGCCAAAGTACTGCAGCTTCGGCATCAGTCCTTCCAATGAATATTCAGGACTGATCTCCTTTAGGATGGACTGGTTGGATCTCCTTGCAGTCCAAGGGACTCTCAAGAGTCTTCTCCAGCACCACAGTTGAAAAGCCTCAGTTCTTCGGCGCTCGGGTCTCCTACCGATAGACACTGGGTTGTCTGCAGTCTTGCCATGGCGCTGCTGCGCCGGGCACCTGTGAGCCAGTGGCACTTTGCACACGAGCAGTATATGTGTGCATTAAGTTTCTAGAAATGAAACTGGTGATTCAGAAGGCATATGTATTTCTAATTTTAATAGATACTTTCAAACTGCTTTTCACAGAGATTGGACCATTTCGCATGCCTCGCAGTAATACAGGAGAATACTGTTTCCTCACAGCATTGCCCACACTAAAATACAGCTTTTGGATTCTGGGCATTCTGATGCATAAAGCACAGTTGTTGCTGTTCTCTAAGTCATGTTTGACTCTTGTGACCCCATGGACTGTAGCCCACCAGGCTCCTCTCTGTCCATGGGATTTCCTAGACAAGAGTACTTTGAGTGGGTTGCCATTCCCTTCTCCAGGGGATCTTCCCGGACCAGGGATCAAACCCACATCTCTTGCATTGCAGGCAGCTTCTTTGCTGTCTGAGTGACCAGGGAAGTCCATAAAACACATTATAAATTTACATTTTTCTTAGGAGTGAGGACAAACCCCTTTTATGTGCTTGAGCCATTTACATTTCTTTTCCCGTGAACTGTCCTAGCCTTTGCTACATTATTTTTTGGTCAGTGGTCTTTTCTTATTAATTTCTGGTTCTTTGTATAGTATGGAGACGTTATTCTTTGTGATATAAATGGAAAATGTTTTCCCACTTTTTCATTTGTTTATTTAGGCTGCGGTAGGTCTTTGCTGCTGCCTGGGCTTTCCTCTAGCTGCTGAGAGTGGGGGTCGCTGTCCAGCTGGGGGTGCAGGCTTCTCACTGCAGCGTCTGCTCTTGTTGCAGAGAGCCGGCTCCGAGGGCGGGTGGCTTCCGCAGCTGCAGCTCCTGGGCTCCAGGGCACAGGCTCCACGTTTGTGGCACGTGGGCTCTGGTGCTCCATGGTATGTAGGGTCTTCCCAGGTCAGGGTTCAAACCCACGTCGCCTGCACTGACAGGCGGGTTCTTTATCACTGAGCCCCAGGGAAGCTGCTGTCATTTGTCTTTTAACATTCCTTTTTGTTTGTTGCGCAGATTTTTCTTCATTTTCTTTTTTTCTTCACTGAATTCAATACTTTTATATGGCTTATAGATTTTGAATCGTAACTAGAAAGGTCTTCCAGCTTGATGATTAAAGAGAGCTCAGGTAACATGAGAGAAGGACTTGCCTGAGAGCGTATGAGGAAAAGAGAAAGCATGGTGATAAAAGCCCAGGTGTAGCCAGGGATAATACATGATTGTGGCAATGACGTGTAGAAAAATTAACTAGACTTGATTTTCTAAAATACTGAACCTATGTTTTATACTTATTTTTATGTATGCTGTCTTAACCTTTTTTTGTTAGTATTTCATCCACAGCTCTTGACTTCTCCATCTCCCTAGTCTTTTCTATGATTCTTTTCTATTAATCAGAAGATATGGGAGAACTATTTTATAATTGTAAAAGATTAGTTGGAAAAATGAAGAGGGCATGTTATAAAATAAAAGGGACTTAAACCCATAACCACCTTTTTTATCTTGCTGAGATCATGATAGGATCTACCAACTATAAAATAACAGGGGACAGTTGATATAATTTGAAAGAGGACTGTGTATTAGTTTGTGTGTGGGTTGCACAGAGTCGGGCACAACTGAAGCGACTTAGCAGCAGTAGCAGAAAGGCATTATTATTTTGTTGGGTGAGATGGTGGCATGGTAGTTACATTATTTTTTAAACAGATTTTATTAGTTAGAGATGCATACTGATGTGTTTATGGGTAAAATGTTAAAAGGGATCTGCTTTAAAACATTTCAGGGAAAAGAGTGATGGGCACTGGGGAGGACAAAGTATAGCTGTAACAACCATATTGATCAAATATCGACTGTTGTTGAAACTAAGTGGTGGATAATGGCGTCTGTTATTCCCGTCTCTCTACTTTTTGTGTATGTTTGAAATTTTCCATATTGAAAAATTTAAAAAGACTAAATAGAAAATTAACATAGAGTTATTACAGGAAACTGAAAAACGGGCAAAGGCTAACAGGCTAAAAACGAACATGATCCCACCAGCCAGGTCTATCTGTTGTTAACATTTATATCCTCCTGGTCTTTTTCCCATGTGTAAATATGTACATACACATTAATTTTTTAAAAAAAGAACACTGAGGTCACTCAGTGTCTACATTTTCTAACTGAAAGATATTTAACCTTTTAATGTATCGTGAATAATAGTCCTTATCGTCATTCTGGTGGTTTCCAAGCATTTGGGGAAGATCCCCTGGAGAAGGAAGTGGCAACTCACTCCAATATTCTTGCCTGGAGAATCCCATGGACAGAGGAGCCTGGTGGGCTACAGTCCATAGGGTCACGAAGAGCTCGACACGACTGAGCAACAGAGCACAGCGCATACGCATTTCAAAGTATAGATGTATCACAATTCAACTGCTTCACTGTTTTATTTTTAAGAATTTTTTTTGATGTGGACCATTTGTATAGTCTTTATTGAATTTGTTACAATATTCTCTTTTATGTTTTGGTTTTCGGGGAGTCATGTGGGACCTGAGTTCCCCGACCAGGGATTGAGCCCACACCCTCTGCACTGGAAGGTAAACTCTTAACCCCTGGACCACCAGGGAAGTCCCTGTTTCACTGTTTTGGGGCTTTTAGGTTGTTCTTATTTTTCACCCCCATGAACATGAATATCCTTACGAATAAATGATTGTTCGTATCCACATACAGATCTTTAGGCCTTGATCCTGGAAATGGAACCATTGGGTTGGAGGGCACATCCAGGGTATGCAGTTTTACACAAATGTCAAGTGGCTTTCAGAAAGATAGTACTGCACCAGCGATAAACGGAATGCCTGTTTTTCTGTACTTGCAAGGCCAGAAGACAGAGTAGCTCAGACCGGTCGTGAGTGTCAGGAGTGAAGAAGCGTCATTGCTGTGCAGAGGCATCCCTGATGCTTCCACTGGGCACGTGATGGCCCGGTGTGCTGGGGGAAGGCAGGGTTGGTCGCAGTGAGTGTCGGTGTGGCCGGACAGCTTATGCCCTATTAGTGGAGGGGCTGTGGGCCTAAGCAGCAACCCAGTGTCTCTGGTTCTTGAGGAGAATCCTTGATGTGGTCCGGAACCACGGCTCAGATCAGTAGCACAGACTGCCGGCTGCTCTCCTTCTTACATTGTCACGTCTCGTGGGCAGTTCCCGTGGACGCTTGGCCTGTGCGCCTTCATCTCTGCATTGTGTGGCTCACCCTCCGAACCATCTTTGAAACCCAGCTTATCTTCTAAACTCTCAGGCTTGTTTCAGTACTTGTTGGTTTATCTTGGTGTTATGGTTTGATAATCATTCTTGCTCATGGCAAAATCCATATTGTGTTTAGATTTTGAGGCCTTCATAAAACGGCTGCTTAACACCTATCTGGGAACTGCCAATTTATATTTGTGTCTGTGTCCGTTTCCATACTCCATTTCGTTGCTTCATTCTGTTCCATCAGCCAGCGGTATCTTAGGCTGTCAGAGGACAGGATTCTGAAACTGCCTTTTAGTGTAAGAGATTCTAACTTCGTAGTGAGCTTCTCTTTAGACTCTTGGTTTAAGTATAGAGTTTAATGGAGTCAAACAGGGAAGACTGTTCACTGAGAAGCAAATCAGCAAACAATGAACCTAGAAAATGTAGCCAAGATGGTAGGGTTAAAAATACAACAAAACACTTCCCACTGTTCCTTCTAAGGAAATTAGGTCCTAATAAAAATACCCTCGGACTTAATCGTCTACATGCTCTTCTGTAGTAATCAAGCTTTTGTCNGGGGGGGGGGTAGTTAGCACACACTTATACTGCATATTTTTCCACAATGTTTCTAACAAGTTATTCCTCCCTCACCCACCTCTGTTAATTTTTTCAGATCACACACCCAGCTGGCTGCATGTCCCAGTTTATTAAGTTCTTTGGCGAACAGATCCTCATCCTTTGGAAATTTGCCTTACTCCGAAAGCGCATTTTGATATTTTCTCCCCCTCCAGTGGGCGTTGTATGCTATAGAGGTAACTAGAAGCCGAGGTCAGGGACTCTGCCCAAGCTCCCTGCGGCAGAAACTGCCCCATTCTTTCCATTGTTGACCAAGGTCGGAGGGATTGATCTGTATCAGGGGCTCACTGCTTTGAATCGCTGGAGGGCCGCAGGTGGACTGATATCGTAGAATGTGGACTCCAGCAATAGGGAAGATGGATCGGGTGGCAGATGAGTAGTCTGGAGAGAGAGAAGGGCCTGGATTAAAGCAGAGAGGATGGATTCCAGATATAAAGAGAGAAAGCTGGCAGAGGCTGGTGTCAGATTGGGTTGTAAGGTTCTGATGTGAGAGGTCAGGGCAGAAGAGTCTAGGATGACAAGGACGGTAGGGCCACCAGCTGGAGACGTGAGGAGGAACTACTGGGGGGTGGTGTGATAGAGTCCACTTGGACACTACATGTGTGTGCTGCTCTGAGACCTTCTGGAGGTGGATGTTAGGCGGTGGTCTAGTTGGGAGCTGAATGGTCTCACTAAGGTGTGCGTCATCCCAGAGAGACTCAGATATTACAATCCACCTTCTCTTCCTCTGCACTGGTCGCCCAGCTGAAGCAGTTAATGATCCTGCCCCCCCAGGGGGAGCAGGCTGGGCTCTCTGCCGCCGAGGGGGCAGGCTGGTGGGGCAGGCTGGGCTCTCTGCCGCCACGTGGAGAGATGAATCAGGAGGGATGTGTCAGTGTGGAAGAAGCTGGCCCGGGAGGTGAGCCAGAGGAGGAGGAAGACAGAGGAGGCCGAGGGGCGCAGACAGAAGAGGGGAGGGGACCAGGAGAGGCAGGGGTTGCCGTGGGCAAGGGTTCTGAGAAGGGGGAAGGTCACCGGTACCACATCTTAAGCAAGATCTCCTGAGAGAAAGGCTGACCCGTGTCTGAACAGAGACCCTAGTGATGCTGGCAGCCCTGGAGGCAGGGGAGCAGGCTGGGAGGGGGACCCCTGGCGCCCTCATCTCTGCTGTCCCGCCAGTGTACTGCTGCTGCTGCCTGGCCAACGTCTCCCTGCCTGGCATCGGGGGCACCGTGCCCGAGTCCAAGCCTTTCTTCTACGTGAACGTGGCCGACATCGAGAGCCTGGAGGTAGAGGTGTCTTATGTGGCCTGTGAGTACGGGGCCCGCCCATCCCCGGCACCGCCCCCTCCCCGGTGGCCCTGGTTCCCTGTGGGGCTGCCCTGCGGGAAGTCCCCGCCTCCTGAACCCCGACTCCTGCAGGCACCACGGAGAAGATCTTCGAGGAGAAGCGGGAGCTCTACGACGTCTACGTGGACAACCAGAACGTGAAGACGCACCACGACCACCTGCAGCCACTGCTGAAGATCAACAGCGCCGACCGGGAGAAGTACCGGCGGCTCAACGAGCAGAGGTGAGGCTGGGGGAAGGGGAGCCGCCCCGTCCAGACACCCGAGGGGCTCTGGTCCAGCCCCGCTGCTTGCCGCCTGTTCCCTCTGTGTACATTTTTTGCCCATCTGCCCAGGGATCGGGGGTTGAGGAAGCTCCCCACCTGTACTGATGGGCAGCAGGCATGCCTGGGAGGACTCCTTTCTGGTGGCCTCCAGAATCTGTGAAGCCCGAGGCAGCACGCTGGTATCAGGGGTGGGATAAATGGCTTCATGGCCTCACCCTAATTGTATGACAATTAGGAAAGGCTGTCCCTCATCCTGGATTACCCAGGGCCAGACCCAGCCCTGGACTCCAAGCCCTGTGTTGCCCCTTCTCTCCCTGCCTTTGGCTGGGGCAGCGGTGGGGGCGTTGCTCTGGGTTTTCAGCCTCCTTCTTGAGAGGCAGTGACCCAGGCAGATGCCTGCCCAGTGACCTAGCCTGGGGCCTAGGGATCCTTGTAGCTGCGCCAGAAGCTGATGGTCGTCTCCTTCCCGACAGGCAGATGCTGTTATATTCCCAGGAGGTGGAAGAAGATTATAACCCTTGTGAAGAGGACCTCTTTGTGCTGTAAGTCAGCCTGGGTGGTGGTCACGGGCCTCCCTGAGGGTCCCTTAGCACTTGACGGCTTTAGCCTGGGTCCCTCCTGTGTTGGGCTTCCCTGGAGGCTCAGCGGTAAAGAATCTGCTTGCCAGTGCAGGAGATGCAGGTTCGACCCCCTGGAGGAGGAAGTGGCAACCCGCTCCAGTATCCTAGCCTGGGAAATCCCATGGACAGAGGAGCCTGGCAGGCTACAGTCCATGGGGTCACAAAGAATCAGACACGATTTAGCAACTAAACAACTGCCTCCTGTGTTACGTGCTGCAGTGCCAGGATGCCCTTTATTGCCCTTAGAGCTGGGTTCCACAGAGTCAGCCTGAGCCCTGAAACGCTGTTAGGGGCACCCAGAGGAATTCAAGAGCAGGGAAAGGTTACTAAGGGAAATGGGAGCCCCAGGAGTCATCTTCCTATTGGTCATTTACACCCAGATGCCCGCTGCATACAAGCTGTCTCTCAGGATGCGGGGGCTTGTCATCCATTGCTGCCTTTGAATAGAGCACTTCCTTGTACGGAATATTATGGGGTCATCAAAAACTCTCAAATTAAATGACATTTCTTTTCCCCCAGAGCAGTTGGTGGTCGGGATTAGAACTACGGCCTCTATACCTTTAAGGCATTGATTTCATTCAGAAGCAGCTGTGTTTAGTAGTGCCAGGTGATAAGAACAGTAATTTAATTGAACCAGAAACAATTCTGCCAGCTTGCTGTCTTGGGATGGGGAGTAGCACTTGCAGTTAAAACTGTTTCTGCCTTTGAGCATCTGCCTGCAGTGTGGGAGACCTGGGTTCAATTCCTGGGTCGGGCAGTTCCCCTGGAGAAAAAATAGCAACCCACTCCAGTACTCTTGCCTGGAGAATCCCATGGACAGAGGAGCCTGGCAGGCTACAGTTCATGGGATCGCGAGAGTCAGACACGACTTAGCGCTGGATTTTGATGTTGCAACAAAGGTGCAGTACTTTGATTCTGATCAAGTGTACTGTCTAATGCACCCCTATTGTTGAGATGTAAAAGCATCTGGGAGCTGAGCAGAGAGTCTCCTCAAGGCTTCTGAATCTCTGTCTGCTGAATCTGAAATTCCTGACTTCCCAAAGCTGCTTGGGGCACTGAGCACCTTGCTCTGTGGAATACAGATGACAAGTCTAGACTGTTACATTATCAGACCATATCTGAATATGGCTCATATATTCATATAGTACTATAAGTCAGTGACACTCAGATATGCCCTGTGCAAATTAAAGCAAAGCCATCAAAGTGTTGATTTCTAACATAATTCCACAGAGGGAGGAGAACAGCCTGTACGATTTCAATACCTTCAGACCATGAAATTTTTGTGCCTTGTTTTATGTCCCTGGATATGTTCCAGTGTCTCCTGGTTTATAGTCTGTGGGAACTTGAATAGAATTGTATCCTACTGTTACGTGAAAATTGTGTAAATCGTAATTACATTGAGTTGGCTCATAGTGTTTTTCCGGTCTACTATATCCTTCTACTTTTCTGTCTATTCATCCTAGTAATTTTTGAGAGTTTGATATTGAAACTCCAACTAAAAATCTTAATTTATCTACTTAGAAAAGTTATCATGATATATAGTAGAACTATATGTAAGTTCCACTTACATATAGTTACATATAGGAACTATATTTAAGTTCCACCATAGTGGAACTTTGTTCTGTATTTTCTAGGGGTCCTATAAAGCCATCTAAGGAACACACAGTTATACACAGATGATGGTGAGCTGTGGAGGTATCGGTCCCTCTGCCTCGCTCCCCCTCCTACATCACTGCCCGCCCCCTGGGGCTGGCTTCTGACTCCCCAGTGCCTGCCCCAGTACCTCTGAGCTCCACCTTTTTTGTGTGGTTGGCTCAGGGGCTGGAGAGTCATTTTAAGAGTCCTTCTCTGCATTAGGAAGGCTCACCTCCTGTCACTGGCTTTAATTACCCATCCAGGGCTTTGAAGGTGGCTTTCAGTTTCTCACATTAAGTCTTGACCTCAGAACTGCATTATCAGCTGTTTTGTTTGTTTTTTAATCTTTCTTTTCCCTTTAGGACTAAGCAGAAAGAGAAGAACACAGTTCATGGGGCCTCTCTCTACAGCTGTGTTTAAACCTCTAGTAACCTTCCTGTAGATTTCTGGCAGTCAGGCCATCACTCACTCAGAGATTTTGCTAATCATAGAATGGCGTAACACCAGTTCTTTGCTGACCTCAGTGGCACCTGAATAACTCTCTTCACTTTTGTCCTGTTTTCTTCTTTTAAAAGGCTTATCTGACTTTTGAAACCGTTTAAATGTATAGCAAGCAAAACAGTGTAGTTTTGTTTCCCCACATGTGGCGTACTTGGTAAACTTTTGTGTCTTTTCTGCTCTCTCTTTCCCCTGTCTTGTCTTGTGAGTGCAGGTTTTTCCTTGAGCAAAACAACCGGATATTTCAGACTTTGTTGGAGGTGTCCGCCAGTCAAGACAAGACTCTGACAGCCGAGCATGCTCGGGGCATGGGTTTAGACCCCCAAGGAGACCGGAGTTTTCTTATGGACCTGCTGGAGGCCTACGGCATCGATGTCATGTTGGTCATTGACAACCCCTGTTGCCCATAGGAAGGATGAGCCGCTAGCACGTGGGGATGGCCTGATTTCGAATTGACACACAGGGGTATTTATACTTCCAACAAATGTAATTTTTGCATCTCCTTTAGGTCGTTGGAAGCTACCACTTTCCGAGCTGCTGCTGGGTTCAGACTTAGGAGTTATCAAAGCGGCCTCTCTCGTCTCCTCATGATTGACTTGAGGTGATGGGGTGGAGGCCACCTATCACCAGGAGCTCTGGACACCCTGGCTGGACTGTTGGGAAAGTCTGTCTGGTCTCTGTCATTTGCTATATCAAGAATGAGACCACAGTCTGTCCAGTGTGGCTTGCATATCCATCTGCCTAAAGCAGAAGCTAGACCAGATGGCCTTCCAAGGTTTTTTATCAGTTCTGGGAGTCTTGTCTTGCGATCAAATCCCCTTTCTGTTTTGCTAGAGTAAATCTGTGTTTTCTCTGTTCATGTAGAGACTTCAGAGTGGGACAAGGATATTTCTGTCACCAGGTATGAAGCTTCTCTAGACAGGACAGGGAGAGGTGGCTTCTCAGCCAGCTGAAAACTAAAGCTGTAAAAATGAAGCCTTGAAACGTTTCTCTAAGTTAATGGTGGCCACTCCATGTCATAGTCTTGTTTCTCTGAATCTCCTCCTGGGACGGCTGGCACATTCCTCCGGGCTCATGTCAACAGGAATGTGTACCAGTTAGGAGCCTTCATAAACAAACTTCTCTTTAGCAGAGACAACATTCCTCAAGCTAGGGACCTGGGACTAAAGATGTACCAGACTTGTTAGCAGAGGTGGCAGTGCCTGCACCCAGGGGAGTGGTTGGGAACCCCCGTGTGCGAGTGATGAGTTGCTCTGCTGTGCTCTGGAGTGCTTGGACCTGGGATATCTCCTGTCGGCCCTGCCTGTTCTCTTTGGCTGGAGTGTTCAGTGGGTGTCAGCCTAGGTGAGACAACCACGGTTTGCTAGAGAAGCCGGCTCCTGTGAGTCGAGTAGAGGTCTTCTGGGCCAGTTTAGGATTTTGACTTGGGGTCCTGGGTTGTTTGACATATAACTTCCTCCCCTTCGCAATTCCTGCCTGGCTGTGTTATTGGAATAGTTGTCTGTGTATGTGTCCGGGACCAAGTCTCAGCCAGGCTAGCGTCAGAAAGAAATAACTTTCAAATGGATGGACCATGTGTCTTGTCTCGAGACTAGCTTTGTAGGGCTTATTGCTTTATTCAAAACTGTTCTCACTGCAGCTCCCTGATATGGAATTCAAAACTAAAGAAGTTCACATGTGTAAATGCGACATTGACTAATCGAGGTAGTATCTTTTATGTAAATATATAAATGTTTGGGCATTGAAATGTAAACTGTACATTTTTCTCCTCTGTGGGTTTAGCCATCATTTCAGTAATATATTTGTTTACAGAAGAAGAAAAGAATCCATTTAGAAGCTGAAGCTTCACTGCCTTTTTCCTTGAAGAGTGGCCATCTCCTCTTGTTCCTGGAGAAGGAGCAGACTTTGTAACTTGGGTCAAGTAATGGTTACTCTTAGTATTATCGGAAGGTTCAAGGCTTTCTAAGTTGGGATGGGCAGTCAGAAATCGGGGTGGGGTAAAAGGAAAGGTCAGGTTCTCTTGGAGGACACAGGTAGGCCCTCGTTCTCTGGAACTCGGGAATTTGTTGGGCAAATACTCTTTGTAAGCCCTTCTGCTCCAGAGGGCTTCTGCACGCGAATGCTTTTGTTTCTGTGCTATTGTAACTCCAGGCGCAGACATGCTGATGTGAAGGTAATCAGATGAAAATGAGGTTCCTGTATCCCGCGGGCCCAGGGTTCCACACCCCTTCTTTTAACTCCATGCACTTCTAGGCAGCCGTCCATCTGGCATCCCTTGGGCTGGAGTGGCCCTGGGAGAGGGTGCACCCATGTCACAGTGCCACGTCTGAAGTCGAATGCAGCCTGTTTGGCTGACCCCAGAGTAGAACCCCTCTGCTCCCCTTACTCCCCTCCGCCTCCCCAGCAGAGTGCTGGTCCTTCCCTGCACTGCCAGCTTCCTGGTGAGGCCAGAATCTAGCACAGCGCCCTCTGCTGGGCTCAGAGCATGCTGTTACCGTGTTACCCTGTGTTACCCTGATCACTGTCATCCCCGAGGAGACGTGGATGGAGGCTCTTGGGGTTCATCTTTCGAAGGCTTCCTCCCTGCCCCCCCCACCCCCATCCCCACCTTCTTCCCCAGTCTTTCAGGTGAGCAGCACGCCAGCATCACTTGCTGCCAGGTCTCTGAAAGGAGAATTTGTTGGCGAGGTATCGGGCAGGGCTCCCTGCAAGGGGACAGCAGAAGCTAGAAGCCACCCAGACCCGCTTTTGTGTCACTATGGAAATACTTTCAGAGAAACCATCTGCTTTTGTTTGGAAGTCACTGGAGAACGCCCTTCTCTGTCCTCTGTAGAAATAGGGCTTATTATAATATTACTGTGACCTTCGGGAGCAGGCTGGGAAACTCAGGTGTGGGTTCATTGATTGATGGTGACCTTCTGTCCCTCTCGACTCTTAAGCCTCCTCCTCCCAACCCTATGCCAGCTGGCTTGGTCCTTCTGGGGAACTTTAAGCCTGATCTAACGCCAAGCCGTATATGTGTGTGTGTTCAGTCGCTCAGTCATGTCTGACTCTTTGCGACCCTGTGGAGTGCAGCCCACCAGGCTCCTGTGTCCATGGTATTTTTCAGGCAAGGATACTGGAGTAGGGTGCCATGCCCTCCTCCAAGGGAGCTTCCTGACCCAAGGATTGAACCCCCGTCTCTTGAGTCTCCTGCACTGACAGGTGATTCTGTACCCGCTGAACCAAGCTGTGAGCCATGCCCTAAGCTGGAAACATTGCTGACTTGAGACGTGGAGGCCACTGGGTCATCACTGGATGAAGTCAGAAGAAATTGTAGGTGGTCAGAGTCCTTGTGGGCCTAGAATCCAGGCTTGGAGTTTGCTGATGTCTAGTCAGATATGACAGAGTTCTGGCAAAATGGATTTTTTTCACTTGTGCAGGCTTGGCAGATGGTACTCTTCAGCCTTTGGGACAATGTCCAGTTGTCCTCTGGATTAGGACTATTCTGAAGGAGTCAGAAATGGTAAGACTTATCTTTCCCCAGACCAGAAAGTATGGACCAAATAACAGTTATGAATTAGCTTTGGCTTTTGCTAAGCACAGAGCACCCCTTAGGCCTGGCATAGATCCCTTCTAAGGTAAGTGCCTGCACAGTCCTCAGTAAGTTGTGATTGCAGTGGATTAGAAGGCTGCCTCCATCATTCATCATGGCATTGTCTCTTCCATTTGGCTGGAGAAGGGAAGCTGAATTCATTGATGCATTGATAGAAGTCATTTAGCCTAGGAATTTGCATTGATAACTTGTCTGTCCCAAGTGAAAAAGCAAGATGGGAAATTTAAGTATAGCACAGGGTGCAGATAATTCTCAGTACCACATGCGAAGAGTCATTGATCAGTGCAACTACCTGTTTTAGCTAGAAGATGAAGGTAAACATAAATGAAATCATAGCTGAACCACTTTTTCATTCTGGTGGTTATGAGGGCAAACTTGCTATTTGTCTTAACATACTGAAAGCCCTTCAAACAGAGTAAAAAAGATGAGCTTACTCACCTTTAAACCAAGGCCTTTGGGGAAGCTTTTGCAAAGGGCAGTGATGCGAAGTTTTTGTTAACCTTTTAATGGCAGTACAAACAACCCTCCAGGAAGAAGGGGACCTCAGGAACTTGTTTTTGTTTTGAAATGAAACTACCCGGGTGGCGCAAGTGGCAAAGAACCCACTTGCATCTCCTGCTAATGCAAGAGACGTGGGTTTAATCCCTGGGTCAGGAAGATCCCCTGGAGAAGGAAATGGCAACCGACTCCAGTGTTCTTGCCTAGAAAATCCCATGGACAGAGGAGCCTGGTGAGCTACAGTCCATGGGGTCGCAAAGAGTCAGCCCTGACTCTGGACTGCTAAATCAAAGAAAGAAAAGAAACCACAGAGCCCAGGGAATGAACTGAGGTGCTTTCTCCCATCCCAGGAGGATCATACTCACAGAGATACAGGAAAGGGGGGGGGAGGGGGAATGCTGCTGAATAAGACCAAGTGTGCAGGTTGACAGTGAACTTGCCTTGGTGTGATGACAGTTCTCAACCAGGCGGGACAGGTAGTAACATGGGGACCAGGGTGTCAGATGGGCTCTCATCTCCCCAGCAGGCTCCTGGCTGTGGCCCGTCCCTTCTCTGCCTCCACATAGTGCCCTGCGGTGAGGCTCCTGCGTGGCTGGGGTCGCCGCAGCCGGCCAACCCACCCCTCTCGTTTCAGCAAAGCGCTTTTGTGATTCAGGTGTAGGGGAAGAGGAGTTCAGGGCTCCTTTTACTCCCAAGTCATGGATGGATTTTTTAAATATTTCATTTGTATTACTAATATACCTCTGTTCCCAGGAGCTACTGGAGGGCCGAGTGTGGTGGAAAAAGACTGTGAATTAATGTTTTTCTGATAAGAAATGGAAGTTTATTTTTATATGGATATGACTGTGATGCATTGAGGATGCAGGTGTTGAAATGGAAGGAAATATCAAAATGATAATCCTGGAAGAAATGGGCAGTATTACGATTTGGAAGCAGCTGAGATCCCCTTTTTTGTTTTTTATTTAAATGTTCTGGTGAGTGAATAAGGACTGTCCTGTGAAATCTAACAGCCATTTGAGGAGAGAGTTGACAGTCCTATGGAGGATGACGTACAGTCACCAACTTTAAGACTCTTGTACAAAAGGGGGTGAATGTGATCAGGCTGATGGCTAGGCCTTTTAACTGGAGGGAGTCAGAGGAACTGTCACTTTAGCCCATTTTATTGGAGCTGGAATACAGGGACTGTTGGATGAAACCGCACACTTAGAAAGGAAGTAATTTTCTAGTACTATNCAAAGGGGGTGAATGTGATCAGGGTGATTGCTAGGCCTCTTAACTGGAGGAAGTCAGAGGTAGTTTTATAACTGTCACTTTAGCCCATTTTTTTTGGAGCTGGAATACAGGGACTGTTGGATGAAACCGCATACTTAGAAAGGAAGTAATTTTCTAGTACTATATAGAGAACTGATGATGGAGAAGTAAAGCCCTGTTCTCATCTCTTTAGCATTTATTCTAGAAGCTCAGCACTGAATGGGCTTTTACAGTTAATAGGATCTCAGTTCAGGAAATGTATTTAATCACCATAAACAGATGGGTACGAACCACCTCTCTTTGCTATAGAATGCCTCTTTACACTAATGGTACATCTATTTTGCTAAGGACAGTTGGGGGATGCGGAGGTGGGGTGTAGGGTTTTATGAACTAGCCAGAGATGATCCACAAAATGAAAAATCCACACACAGGTCACTGAGTTATCTGGTTGTCAGCATATATTGTTGACAGTGGAGTGAAAACGCCTTCCTTTGTCCAAATCAAACAGACTGAGATTCAGTCTAGCCCTCCAAGACCAGTGAGGAAAGCTGTAGATTCTGTGCTTTTGAGAAGACTGTGTAGGAGACCTGAGGGGTATGGGGTAGAGGAAAACAAAACTAACCTCCTTGGTACATCTCAGGCTTGCTGGCTGATTTTTTATTTTTTTTTAAATCGCTCTGATGGTAAGTCTTTTCTGAAAAAGAAACTTGGGAGAAGTTCTGTGTTTTCCAAGTTTAAGATCAGCATAGCCTTCCCCGTCGCCTTAAATGTCAAACCCCTATTGTCATGAATATCCCAGTGTAAGTCATAGCAATAAGAGAAACAGAATCTAGTTTTGTTTCAAGTCTTCAGCTCCTAGGATGAAATTAGTAAGACAGTTGATACATCTCTCTGAATGTCCTGCATCGGGCTCTGCTGTTCTCTTTCTTCGGTGGTAATCATTTAGAAGGCCTAAGGAAAGCTGGGATTCATCCCAGCGGGTACATGTTTCTTGAACTGATTTTGTTCTGTGCTACAGATAACATCTGTGTGTATCCTGTCTGTATATATCTGAACCAAGCTGTATGCAGAGAGGTTGATATAACTATATTTACAGAAAACAGTTTTTACGATTAAAATTCACATTTTAACATGAACACGTGTGCTGCACTCCTTTGCCTGGTCCGAGAAAGGTGGTTTGTGATAGGAAGGAGCGGCAGCCGCGGGCATGAGCAGAACGTATGGTGCTGACCTCACTCAGGGTGACGACGGAGGCTGCAGAGGCCTGTCCTCCTTGAGGCTGAGGTCTGGATGCACACTCTCCGGGTAAGGGAAACCGAAGTTGGGAGTAACCATCCCCATCCCATCAAAAAGTCAAGACTGCTTACTCTCAGTCAAATCAGGCAACTTCTGGAGGAGGACCCCACCCAGACCAAAGCCTTTTTGTTTCACATCTTCTTCCTACTAAAGTTCACTTTAAAACATTATATACTGAGACGTACACACACACACGTCTTACTTTTAACCTTTTGGGCAGTTACTTATTTTAAGGCAGTATAGAGTCAATTCCTAACACTGTTATCTCTGTGTTCTAAGCCAGGTTCCTACCTTCCAAGTGATGTGACCACATATTACCTAGCTCCTTGGGTGGTGAGAACACAGCTAATCAGTCGTGTGTGTAAAGCACTGGCACACAGTAGTTATAACCATGCATACACATTGGCTGTGGGGTCGAGCAAAAGACTTTATACTAAGCTGTATTTATATAAAACCTCTGCCCTGAATAGAAATGCTGTTGGTTTTTTAGTGATGTTCGTCTGACATAAGGTTTGTACAAATAGAAGGTGGTGGTGGTGGAGGGGGACTCGGGTTCTCACTGGACCCTCTGCGTTCAGGTCTGGCTGACTTGGGAGGGTCTGTCATAGTTGTGTTTAACATCCTTTACGTGGACCTTATATGGAAGGAGTGGCAAGAAGGCAGTAGGTGATAAGGCAACTGTGCTCTCAGTTAAAAGCCTGGATCAAACCAAATTTCAACTAGGACATATTTACATTTAAAGATGAATAAACACACTAATCTGAATTAAATCTCCTTCCCCAATCCTATGGTTCCATTATTTCTATAGAAAAATTAGAGTCATTACATAAACACATACCTGCTGGAAGTCAAGATTCTGTGCTGGTCTTCTGCACTCTCTTATACAACCAGTATATGCCAGATTCTCTGGGCTCACGTAGAGACTGTATTTTCTCAGACCACAGCACCCCTCCCCAGCACGCCTGGACCCGTCTGCTTTTTGTTTCATTATTTTTGCAAAAGTACAGCTTTTAACACCACTCTGAAGAACACAGAGGTAAACAGGTAAGCATTATTTTATGCGCTTTTTAAGCTGCTTGTCATGGTCTTGTCATAGCTGCTTTGTAATCCTTTAGGCATGTGGTCTTCCCTCTCCACAAGGTCCGTGGGTGCAAGTACATGCACTGTCCTAAAACTGGTCTGCCTGAGAAGCCTGCCAGTTCTTCTCCCCCTCCCCTCCCCCCTTTTTTTTAAAGTGCCTTAGGTCTCATCTACCTTACTGCAGTGCATTGCCCTCTGGAGTATAAAAACCTCAGGGGCACCAAAGTCATTATAATGACTGGCTATCAAACCTATGGCAAGGCCAGTACTGTCTAGTTCTCTGCTTTCAACAAACTAGAGGAGGCTCTACTTAATTAAGCATTTAAGCTGATATATCACTATGATTTTTGATATGACAGTGTCATGCAGTACTTTGAGTTGCACAACAATCCTTCTATCCCATCTGCTTATTTATCTGTTTACATCTATAATGTTAAACACTGTCTCAGCTGTAAATAACATGCCTTTGGGAGGAGACATGATGGCAGTGTAGAAAGGCGTGAGCTCACCTCTTACGGAAACACCAGAATCACAACCAACTGCAGAACCACCATCAACAACAAAACACACGCTGGAACCTACAGAAAAGGATATGCTACATCCAAAGAGGCCACAATAAGACGGTAGGGGGCACAATCAAGATGAAAATCAAATCCCATATGAACCAGCTGGGGACCCACAAACTGGAAAATAATTATATCACAGAAGTTCTCCCCGAAGAGTGAGTGTTCTGAGCCCCACAAAGGGCTCCCCAGCCTGGAGGTCTGGCAACAGGAGGAGGTGGCTCCAGAGAATCCAGCTTTGAAGGCCAGTGGGGTTTGACTGTAGGAATTCCACTCTTGGAGGGTACAGAGTCTCACATACATGAGGATTCAGGGGAAAAAAGCAGTGACCTCATAACAGGTTAGGCCAGACTTACCTGCTAGGATTGGAGGGTCTCCTCTGGAGGCGGGGGGCAGCTGTGGCTCACTGCAGGGACAAGGACACTGGTTGTGACAGTTCTCGAGAACACTTATTGGTGCGAGCCCTCTTGGATGCCCCCATTTTCTCACCAAGACCCCATCCAACAGCCAGAGTTAGGACACCTCAAGCCAACCAACCAACAGGGCAGGAGCACAGTCCACTCAGCAACAGACAGCGGGCCTAAAATCCTGAGAAAACAGCTGCCCAATAAAAACAGTCCCTGACACAGCCCTGCCCACCAGAGGGACAAGACCCAGCTCCGCCCACCTGTGGGCAAGTACCAGTTTCTCTCACCAGGAAGCCTGCATCAGCCTCTTAGGCAGCTGCACCTGCCAGGGGCAGGCGCCTAAAGAATGGAAGCCAGAATCACAGAAAGTCAGACAAAATGAGACACCCCAGAAGAACAACTAGGCGAAGCAGAGACTGGCAATCTACCTCAAAGAGAATTCAGAGTAATGATAGTAAAGATGAGCCAAGATCTCAGAAGAGGAACGGAGGCACAGATCAGGAAGACAGAGGAATATCTAACAAAGACCTTGAAGAACAAGGATGAACAATACAGTAACTGAGATGACAAATGCACTGGAAGGAGTCAGTGGCAGAATATGTGAGGCAGAAGAATGAATGAGCTGNCCAGTGAGGAAAGCTGTAGATTCTGTGCTTTTGAGAAGACTGTGTAGGAGACCTGAGGGGTATGGGGTAGAGGAAAACAAAACTAACCTCCTTGGTACATCTCAGGCTTGCTGGCTGATTTTTTATTTTTTTTTAAATCGCTCTGATGGTAAGTCTTTTCTGAAAAAGAAACTTGGGAGAAGTTCTGTGTTTTCCAAGTTTAAGATCAGCATAGCCTTCCCCGTCGCCTTAAATGTCAAACCCCTATTGTCATGAATATCCCAGTGTAAGTCATAGCAATAAGAGAAACAGAATCTAGTTTTGTTTCAAGTCTTCAGCTCCTAGGATGAAATTAGTAAGACAGTTGATACATCTCCCTGAATGTCCTGCATCGGGCTCTGCTGTTCTCTTTCTTCGGTGGTAATCATTTAGAAGGCCTAAGGAAAGCTGGGATTCATCCCAGCGGGTACATGTTTCTTGAACTGATTTTGTTCTGTGCTACAGATAACATCTGTGTGTATCCTGTCTGTATATATCTGAACCAAGCTGTATGCAGAGAGGTTGATATAACTATATTTACAGAAAACAGTTTTTACGATTAAAATTCACATTTTAACATGAACACGTGTGCTGCACTCCTTTGCCTGGTCCGAGAAAGGTGGTTTGTGATAGGAAGGAGCGGCAGCCGCGGGCATGAGCAGAACGTATGGTGCTGACCTCACTCAGGGTGACGACGGAGGCTGCAGAGGCCTGTCCTCCTTGAGGCTGAGGTCTGGATGCACACTCTCCGGGTAAGGGAAACCGAAGTTGGGAGTAACCATCCCCATCCCATCAAAAAGTCAAGACTGCTTACTCTCAGTCAAATCAGGCAACTTCTGGAGGAGGACCCCACCCAGACCAAAGCCTTTTTGTTTCACATCTTCTTCCTACTAAAGTTCACTTTAAAACATTATATACTGAGACGTACACACACACACGTCTTACTTTTAACCTTTTGGGCAGTTACTTATTTTAAGGCAGTATAGAGTCAATTCCTAACACTGTTATCTCTGTGTTCTAAGCCAGGTTCCTACCTTCCAAGTGATGTGACCACATATTACCTAGCTCCTTGGGTGGTGAGAACACAGCTAATCAGTCGTGTGTGTAAAGCACTGGCACACAGTAGTTATAACCATGCATACACATTGGCTGTGGGGTCGAGCAAAAGACTTTATACTAAGCTGTATTTATATAAAACCTCTGCCCTGAATAGAAATGCTGTTGGTTTTTTAGTGATGTTCGTCTGACATAAGGTTTGTACAAATAGAAGGTGGTGGTGGTGGAGGGGGACTCGGGTTCTCACTGGACCCTCTGCGTTCAGGTCTGGCTGACTTGGGAGGGTCTGTCATAGTTGTGTTTAACATCCTTTACGTGGACCTTATATGGAAGGAGTGGCAAGAAGGCAGTAGGTGATAAGGCAACTGTGCTCTCAGTTAAAAGCCTGGATCAAACCAAATTTCAACTAGGACATATTTACATTTAAAGATGAATAAACACACTAATCTGAATTAAATCTCCTTCCCCAATCCTATGGTTCCATTATTTCTATAGAAAAATTAGAGTCATTACATAAACACATACCTGCTGGAAGTCAAGATTCTGTGCTGGTCTTCTGCACTCTCTTATACAACCAGTATATGCCAGATTCTCTGGGCTCACGTAGAGACTGTATTTTCTCAGACCACAGCACCCCTCCCCAGCACGCCTGGACCCGTCTGCTTTTTGTTTCATTATTTTTGCAAAAGTACAGCTTTTAACACCACTCTGAAGAACACAGAGGTAAACAGGTAAGCATTATTTTATGCGCTTTTTAAGCTGCTTGTCATGGTCTTGTCATAGCTGCTTTGTAATCCTTTAGGCATGTGGTCTTCCCTCTCCACAAGGTCCGTGGGTGCAAGTACATGCACTGTCCTAAAACTGGTCTGCCTGAGAAGCCTGCCAGTTCTTCTCCCCCTCCCCTCCCCTTTTTTTTTTAAAGTGCCTTAGGTCTCATCTACCTTACTGCAGTGCATTGCCCTCTGGAGTATAAAAACCTCAGGGGCACCAAAGTCATTATAATGACTGGCTATCAAACCTATGGCAAGGCCAGTACTGTCTAGTTCTCTGCTTTCAACAAACTAGAGGAGGCTCTACTTAATTAAGCATTTAAGCTGATATATCACTATGATTTTTGATATGACAGTGTCATGCAGTACTTTGAGTTGCACAACAATCCTTCTATCCCATCTGCTTATTTATCTGTTTACATCTATAATGTTAAACACTGTCTCAGCTGTAAATAACATGCCTTTGGGAGGAGACATGATGGCAGTGTAGAAAGGCGTGAGCTCACCTCTTACGGAAACACCAGAATCACAACCAACTGCAGAACCACCATCAACAACAAAATACACGCTGGAACCTACAGAAAAGGATATGCTACATCCAAAGAGGCCACAATAAGACGGTAGGGGGCACAATCAAGATGAAAATCAAATCCCATATGAACCAGCTGGGGACCCACAAACTGGAAAATAATTATATCACAGAAGTTCTCCCCGAAGAGTGAGTGTTCTGAGCCCCACAAAGGGCTCCCCAGCCTGGAGGTCTGGCAACAGGAGGAGGTGGCTCCAGAGAATCCAGCTTTGAAGGCCAGTGGGGTTTGACTGTAGGAATTCCACTCTTGGAGGGTACAGAGTCTCACATACATGAGGATTCAGGGGAAAAAAGCAGTGACCTCATAACAGGTTAGGCCAGACTTACCTGCTAGGATTGGAGGGTCTCCTCTGGAGGCGGGGGGCAGCTGTGGCTCACTGCAGGGACAAGGACACTGGTTGTGACAGTTCTCGAGAACACTTATTGGTGCGAGCCCTCTTGGATGCCCCCATTTTCTCACCAAGACCCCATCCAACAGCCAGAGTTAGGACACCTCAAGCCAACCAACCAACAGGGCAGGAGCACAGTCCACTCAGCAACAGACAGCGGGCCTAAAATCCTGAGAAAACAGCTGCCCAATAAAAACAGTCCCTGACACAGCCCTGCCCACCAGAGGGACAAGACCCAGCTCCGCCCACCTGTGGGCAAGTACCAGTTTCTCTCACCAGGAAGCCTGCATCAGCCTCTTAGGCAGCTGCACCTGCCAGGGGCAGGCGCCTAAAGAATGGAAGCCAGAATCACAGAAAGTCAGACAAAATGAGACACCCCAGAAGAACAACTAGGCGAAGCAGAGACTGGCAATCTACCTCAAAGAGAATTCAGAGTAATGATAGTAAAGATGAGCCAAGATCTCAGAAGAGGAACGGAGGCACAGATCAGGAAGACAGAGGAATATCTAACAAAGACCTTGAAGAACAAGGATGAACAATACAGTAACTGAGATGACAAATGCACTGGAAGGAGTCAGTGGCAGAATATGTGAGGCAGAAGAATGAATGAGCTGGAAGACGGGATGGTGGAGATCACTGCCATGGATCAGAATAACGAAGAAAGAATGAGGAGAAATGAGGGCAATGTAGGAGATCTCTGGGACATTAAATGCAACATTTGCCTTGTAGGGGTCCCACAGAAGAGAAAGGACCCAAGAAAATACTTAAAGAGATAATAACTGAAAACTTCCCTAACATGGGAAAGGAAACACACACTTACGTCCAGGAAGCACAGAGTCCCAGGCAGGATAAACCCAAGAAGGAACATGCCAAGACACATAGTAATCAAACTGACAAAAACTAAAGATAGAAAGATATTAAAATCAACAAGGGAAATGTAACAACATACAAGGGAATTCCTGTAAGGTTAGCAGCTGATTTCTCAGCAGAAACTCTTCAGGCCAAAGGGAATGGTACAATATATTTAAAGTGATGAGAGGGAACCTACAACCAGGAATACTCTACCAAGGCTCGTTATTCAGATTTGACAGAGAAATCAAAAGCCTTACAGACAAGCAAAAGCTAAGAGAATTCAGCACCACCAAACCAGCTTTGCAACAAATGCCAAAGGAACTTCTCTAGGCAGAAAAGGCCACAACTAGAAACAAGAAAACTGCAAATGGAAAAGCTTACCAGTAAAGGCAAACACACAGTAAAGGTAGGAAATCATCTGTAAATGATTCAAATATTCCAAATATATCAAAACCAGAAATCGCAAGGAGAGCACAAATGCATTAGAAATTAAGACTACCAACTTAAAACAATCATATGTATATATAGACTGCTGTATGAAAACCTCATGGTAACGGCAAAAGGAAAACCTCAATAGATACCACACACAAAAAAAGAAAAAGGAAACCAAACACAATACTAAAGTTAGTCATCAAATCACAAGAGAGCAGAAGAGGAAGCAAACCCATAAACAAAGTGCAAAGGCTACCCAGGGAAATGGAAGAAAATATTTGCAAATGAGCTGAACAACAAGGGGTTAATCTTCAAAATTTATAAACAGCTCATGTGACTCCGTCGCTCAGTCGTGTTTGACTCTTTGCGACCCCATGGACTGCAGCCCACCAGGCTCCTCTGTCCATGGGATTCTCCAGGCAGGAACACTGGAGTGGGCTGCCATTTCCTTCTCCACAAAAAAATGGGCAGAAGACCTAAAAGAAGGCATACAGATGACCTAAAAACACCTAGAAAGATGCTTAGCATCACTAATTACAGAGAAATGCAAATCAAAACTGTCATGAGACATCACCTCACACCACCAAGAATGGCCATCATCAAGAAGTCTACAAATAATAAACACTGAAGAATGTGTGGAGAAAAGGGAGCCCTCCTATACTGTCAGTGGGAACGTAAACTGGTATAGCCACTATGGAGAACAGTACGGAGGTTCCTTAAGAAACTAGAGTTATCACATGATTCTACAATCCCATTCTTGGGCGTATATCTGGAGAAAAACGTGGTTGGAAAGGATACATGCAGCCCAATGTTCACTGCAGTGCTATTTACCATAGGCAAGACATGGAAGCAACCTAAGTGTCTGTGGACAGAGGAATAGGTAAAAAAAGATGTGGTACACACAGCAGAATTACTGCCCCTTAAAAACAATATCATTTGCAGCAACATGAATGGACCTGGAGATTATCATACTAAGTGAAATAAGTCAGACAAAGACAAATATCATATGAAATAACTTAAGAAAACACAAATGAACTTATTTACAAAACACAGACCCAAAGAACATACTTATTGTTAACAGCAAGGTGGGTGGGGAGGATAGATTAGGAGTTTGGGCTCAACATGTACACACTGCTATATTTAAAACAGAAAACCAACAAGGACCTAATGTTGGTTGGGAACTCTGATCAACACTCTAATAACCTAATGGAAAAAGAATTGAAACAAAATAGACGAACATATCTGCGTAACTTTGAATCACTTTGCTGTATACCTGAAACAACACTGTAATCAACACTACTACTATATAAAATAAAAATACAAAAACTTGAATTAAACAAAAATGTTTTTCAATAAATCAACTCAGAATAAAGACCATTCTAATAAAATGTTAATTTTTAATTTTCAAAAATTTATAATATCAATTATATTTCAATAATTTATAACATTTATTCTCTTTTGAGTTGACACTTGAACTAAAAAAAGTTATTTCCATTTACATTTTTTGTTGGCAAGACGACAGTTCCAATAAAAAAAAATTTCAAGCATAAAAACATTACATTATGATAGCATTCTTTGCAGAAAGTGGTATGGAAATACACATATAAGAAAAAGCGGCATTTTCCAATGACTAAACAACTTACTAGTTTATTTTTGTAAATGGATGATGAATGTTAAATTGCTATCTATCTCAATTACACTTTGAAAACGTTTAAAAGAGTGATGTAACAGTTTTATTTTGAAATATCAAGATTTACATGACACTAGAAAGTATGTACTTTGGCAACTAACTTCCCATGAAAAATTTTAGCTGTCAATTTAAAACTGCGAAGGGTTACGTGATTTTTCAAAATACTTTTAGGACGTACATGAGCAGAGTAACAGTGTGTGTGGACCACTGCTTTACAAGATCGTCCCATTCAGTTCTGGGGGCTTCTCCTAGTAGAACCACCTGGGGAAGGTGGCTCGCCTTTTAAAAAGTGCAGATTCCTGGGCTCCGCCCTCCAGACCGAGTTACTAAATTCGGGTTGGGCCCCAACTAAATCAATTTCCAACATGCACCCTAGGTGGTTCTCAGGCAAACCGACATTTCAGAAGCAGGACTGTGGGGTGGAGAGGGGAGGTGGGAGAGAAGAGTATTTGACAGTATTTCAGCCATGGCTGAAGAGGGACACACCTCCCCCTATGCTTTTTGCTTGGGCAGAGTAAACTGAAAGAAGCGGAGTCGGAGCTCACAAGTTGCAGCACCGGCGGAAGGGCCTGGGAACAGGCAGAGTGGCGGGAAAGCAGCTGGCTTGCTTTCCTGGCCCCAGGGCGGCCGCGGGACCCAGCGCAGAGGAGGATCCTGCTCCCCACCAGGGGGCACTGTAGAGGTCGAGCCCTTCTCTGGCCACTGGGGGTGGGGATTTCCTGGAACTAGTCTTAGGAAAAGCGGTCTTCACGGGGGACAGGGCCATCACAGCGGAGTCGAGCATGCGCTGCTGGGAAGCTGGCTGCAAAGCTGGGAAGCACTGAGAGGGGGACGGGGGTTGGGGGGTGGGAGGGGTGCTACTTGCCGCGAACCGGCCCTTGGGGGTCCTCTGACAACACTGCGGGGAACAGGGGAGGCCTCGGTTCCCTTTTGGTCCCAGGGTGGCCTAAAGTGCAGTCTCGGGCGCCCACCTGCCTCCCGCTCACTGGGCCGGGCTCTGCAGCAGCTGCTCCCTCTTGCGAGGGTCACAGAAGAACTGCAGTTTCCTGGGGAGCAGCTTCACCTCCACGGGCATCGCTTCGTACTCCTCACTGTCGATGCTGAAGGCGCCCTCTGTGCCCTGTGTGGAGGAAGAGTGGAAGGGTGGGGGAAGAGGACTCTCAGAACAGCCCGTGCTGTTCACAGCTGGCTGGGATTCGTCATCACTCTGAGCATCTGGGCAGGTGGTTAGGGAAAACCGCATCCTCTCTGAGGATTTAGCTTAATGTTCTTTAAAAAGAGATTGCAGGGCCTGTGTCAGACACAGGGCTGGTTCTGGAAATAGGGGGGCTTCCTTCATAGCTGGGTTGGTAAAGAATCCACCTGCAATGTGGGAGACCTGAATTCAATCCCTGGGTTGGGAAGATCCCCTGGAGAAGGGAAAGGCTACCCACTCCAGTATTCTGGCCTGGAGAATTCCATGGACTGTATAGTCCATGGGGTCGCAGAGTCGGACACGACTGAGCGACTTTCACCTCACTTCACCACCATGAAAAAGGTTTAAGTGGCCTCTGCCTCCTCCCAGAGTATTTTGGGATTTGTGAAACAAGGTTATCATTTTCAAATGCTTACTGAAAGATGGGGTCCTGTCATATCTTTAAGGAATTCACATAAGATGTGTATGTCTTTCTCGACCCCCTTGCCCAAAGGAAAAGTGAGAAACACAGCCAGTTCTCTTAAGAAAGCCATTACAGCCACCTGATTATTTTCATGGTTGTTCTTTAGGACTCACTTACCTTTACACCTAAGGTATAGCGCCATTAATATTACAAATTCTAGAAAGCCCTTCCATAACTCATGCGTTTAATTCAACATTTGCTGTGTTGAAACTATGGCACCAGCCACTGTGGGGACACCTTCTGTTTTACCTACAGTCCTTTTTGACCACCTTAGTTTAACATCCAAGTCTTTAGAGGCCATCTGTAGTAACTTTTTTTTCCCTACTTATAGGTTATTCCACGTGGCTTGGCAATTCGCTTCCAGATTTTTTTTTTTTTTAATGTGAAGCTAGAATTCACTATTAACTTTTGCAAACTGGAGAATTCTGTGGGTTGTTATAGTAACCATTCGCATAATTTACATTCAGAAAAATAAAAGCTCAGGAGACTGAAGGATCACTTTACAGAACAGAAGTCTTCAGGAGCCACTCTAAACTTGTGACTCAGAAGGGGCTTTTCTGCCATCTTTTCAGGTCTCCCTTAATATAACTCAGAGCCTGGCACAGACCTCAGCATGTATGAGGTACCTAAGGAAGGGTCTGTTAATAGGAAGGAGGGAGAGAAAAACAGAAAGGAAGACCAAAGAGGAAAAGAGCAGAAGCTGTGGGGCAGCTCACCCCCTGCTCACCTCTGGAAGGAGCAGAGTGCAGCGGCTGGCCTGGAGACACTCGGTGCCCTCAACGTGCAGCTTGGGGTCTCTCACCTTTTTACTTCTGTTGGTACAGGAAAAAGTAACCTTGGAAACCAGTGCTTGCAACTGCATTCAACTGCCAGAACAAAGCAAGTTCTGCACGTCTTTGGGTAAAGTCAAATACATGGACTCACGGTCTCTTGAACCATGGGGTTCTGTGAATAATTTCCGTGAATAATTTCCCCCCCAGTGCTTCTTGCTTAGTACTGAGATACATTCTAGATTGAGAAGGTTTATTTATTGCAGAGAACTGTGCATGAAGACTGATTTTTCTCTCAACTGATCTTTAAGAAGTTCCATGTATACCTAATTCTTGGGCTATTTAAAAATCCCAAGTTTAAAAACTGGAATGAAATGAAATACTTTAGAAAAAAGTACTCAACTTTTGATATTTGGTACTTCTTGTGAGTCTATTACTTGAAAGAGAAAATTGTTTAATTTAAACTAGATGGATTTATATGAACAACCAACCTTAGCAGTTTTTGTATGATTCTCCGTATTGATACAAACAGTCTACTTAGAATACTGCATCTTGACCTTGACTACATGGCTTTGGAATAAAACTATTAGCCTCTCTATACACACACACACACACACCCTAATGTATATACACCCTGCAGCTAGTCAGAGTCAGTGGGAAATGGGTAAAAGCAAAATCTAAGAAAATTAGTCCATCTTTATCACTAACTGCTGAGGAACAGATAGGCTACCCACTCCAGCATTCTTGGGCTTTGCTGGTGGCTCAGCTGCTAAAGAATCCACCTGCAATGCAGGAGACCTGGGTTCAAACTCTGGGTTGGGAAGGTCCCCTGGAGAAGGGAAAGGCTACCCACTCCAGTATTCTGGCCTGGAGAATTCCATGGACTGTATAGTCCACGGGGTTGTAAAGAGTCAAACACGACTGAGCGACTTTCACTTCACTTTATCATTAATTAACAATAGTAATTCTTTTGATTAAACATCATCGGTTTTCTAAAGCAACTTTACAGTGTTCTAATCAGATACTCAGAGGAAGCTGACACGACTTGATTTCACTTCCTGTAGAGACCAAAAGGAAACTGTTATTGCCGCCGCTGCAGATGATGACAGGAGCCATGTGCACCATAATGACTTCGTCTAATTTCAGCAATATCATCAGCTTTTCCTTCTGGTTTTGGATGTCAGCATTATGAAGGAGATTCGAATATAGCTGGTCCCACAGGCTTGTGGGACACTGTGTAGCTTCTGGACCCTTCGTAGGAGAAGAAAGACTTTTCCCTTTCTTCTTTTTACTACAGTTACAGCAAGTAAATCAAAGGCTGCAGAAGCAGCTATTCAGAAGAATTGGTACCCAAGGCGAGAACACCACAAACTGAGCAAAGACATTGTGCTGCCGGCACTGGCACAGAGAATGAGGTAGCCATGGAGACCCGGCCGCTGCAACAGCAATGTCTAACCCTCACATGGGCGCGAGAGGGAGCTCTGAGACAGAGTTCAGAAAAAAATGGAGCAGATTCCAGTTGGCATGGTAACACACAGCCTTCTCAGTTGCTCTGAAGTCTGGCGGAAGGCGGAGAGCATTCTTATCCAATAAAACTCTGGCAGAGGTACGGCTTAACAAATCGCGACAAGACTTGAGAGGGTATTTTGTAGTGGAAAAGGGAAAAAAGTCTGGAAAATGTCCAAGGTACTCAATAGCTTTTCATTAATGCCCTGGGAAGAGGCAAGGTGAGCTGACATGAATGGTAACTGATGGTACTTCACACTGATAAAAGACTTTGCCCACACAGTCCCTCATATGAGACTCAAAAACAACCCTGAGAGAGAGAAGCAATTATGTTTTTCCACTCCAGGATTCAGGGAAGGTAAAAGATCATGAGGCCAGTGGGTGGCAAAGTCAAGGTTTGTATCCAGTAGTTCTGACCCTGAGGCCAAAATTCTGGGCAGGATACCATGCTACACTGACTCCTGTCATTTCAGTCAAAAGACCAAGACAGCTCCCAAACTCTGATCTTCCCAAAATGCAAGGGGAAGGCCAAACTAGGAGACATGCACTCCTCATACCAACCCAAAAAACAAAAGGGTGCTACAGCTCCCAAAACACGCAAGTCTCCAGTGAGATCTCTGCTTGGACTTCATGGGCACTCGGATTGGTAAAGTCTGAAAATACAAGCCACTTAAAGCCTCCCTGCCTACAAACCCCAGTCCACTTACCCTATGGTGATGAAGTCTCCTTTGCTGACAGTGTTGGGTTCCATGCAGATGTTCATAAAGTCTTCTTTGCTCTGAAAAGTTAGGAAAACTAATGTTAATACTCTGAATTTTGGCCTATGGACCCTGTTGCCCTCTTAGTCTTGGAGGGTTGTGGTTGGAGCTGTGTATTACAGAAGGGACTTGACTTTGAATGACTTCTGCTGCTGCTATCTGCTAAGTCGCTTCAGTTGTGTCCGACTCTGTGCGACCCCATAGACGGCAGTCCACCAGGCTCCCCCGTCCCTGGGATTCTCCAGGCAAGAACATTGGAGTGGGTTGCCATTTCCTTTTCCAATGCATGAAAGTGAGAAGTGACAGTGAAGTCGCTCAGTCATGTCCGAACCTTAGCGACCCCATGGACTGCAGCCCACCAGGCTCCTCCATCCATGGGATTTTCCAGGCAAGAGTACTGGAGTGGGTCCTGAGTATATTTTCAGTCCTTTTTCTTCCTTTTTACATTAAGACCTTTATTGAAGCATAATTTACATATCATAAAATTCATCTCCATTGCTTGCTTTTTTTTTTTAACTATATACATAAGCTAGGTAAAAACTCAGGTTTGGAAGTTGGTCAAGTTCTGTTGCTTGCTGATAATCACAATTGTTACAGTCTTGAGGGTCCCCTCCCTGGCAAGCCTCTCTCCCAGCAAGTCTCCATCCTCACTGTAAGTCAGCATCACAACACACCAGCTTGATCGGCTTCTTGGTGTGCAGAAGTATCTGGAATTTTTTTTTTTTTACCTCTCTACATGCAGACTTAGTGAGTGACCAGAGTTGAAGAACAGCAATCCATTTATGCCACAGAATGGAAGTGTTTTTAATGCAGGAGTTGTGGGTTCAATCCCTGGGTTGGGAAGATCCCTTGAAGGAGCAAATGGCAACCCTCTCCAGTATTCTTGCCTGGGAAATCCCATGGACAGAGGAGCCTGGCAGGCTACAGTCCAAGGGGTCGCAAAAAGTAGGACATGACTCAGTGACTAAACAACAACAAATGTTTTTAAAACACTGCATTCCCAAACACAGAATGTTCTGGAAGAACTAAGCTACAAAGAAGCGCCTACAGAAAAACAGACTTGGTTCTTTGGCCACCCCTGAAATTTACTACCAGTTGGTAGCGAACAATACAATCTGGCCCTCTATAAATCAATCCCAATCCTTCTGGATCTGCTTCAAATAGAATTTTGTTCTTTTTGGAAACGTTCAAAATTCATAGCCCCAGGGTCATCCCCAGGTCTCTGCAAGCTGTCAGCTTTTGCCTAAGATTAAAGGGCTCAACCAAACCACAACTTCACATCTCAACCAGTAATTACAAAACATAGAGGGATAACTGCTCTAAAGTCATCTCTTACTAAACGACTTATTGTCATCTTTGTACCATGAACTTTTCTAAGTGCTAGGGTCCCCTCAATGAACCAGAAACACGAACATTTCTGCCTACAAAGAACCTACATTCTACCAGAGACAGTGAAAGGGATGAACAAAACACAACCATAATAAAGTAATAAATGATCACAGATATTAGAAGTATGCTAGAGTATACCAGTATAAAAATAGTAAGCTGGAGAGTATGCATATTAGCATAAGTGGTATAGAGTATATTAGAAATATTAGGAGTACATTATAAAAGTGAGATAAAAGGTGATGTTGGTGGCATTCTTAAACAGGAGTCCAGGTATGCCTCATTGACGAGATAACTTCTAAGCAGACACCTGAAGAAGGTATAGGAACTGTGGAAACCCAGGGCAAGCTTCAAGAACTGTCACCAGGGTGGCTGTTAAATTCAGACTCAGCCCCATTCTCAGAGCTTACAGTTCAATAGATCTGGGGTAGGTCCCAAGAACCTTCACTGTTAAAAGGTCCCAAGCGATGCTACTGCTGCTGACCTAAGGCCCACACTTTGAGAACCACTGGTCTAGGGACGCACAATCCACACAAAGGATACTGGCAGGGCAGGGGCCTTCGGTGGGAGCAGGTCTGACATGGGAAACAACAGCACGGAGCTGACACGGCTGGAGCAGAGAGGGAAAAGGAGACGGGGGAGGACAAAGCAGGGAGGACGGGTGCTGGACAGCCCTGCGAGGAAGCTGGACATTAGGCCGAGTGCAGCAAAGAGCCACTGGAAGGTCTTAGGCAGAGAAGTATGATGTGCTTTTTTTTTAAGGGACTCTCTGGATACTGTGTTTAGAGGAGAGTGAAAGGGGCAAGGAGACCACTTAGGAACCTATTGTAATAGTTGGGCTAAAAATACGACCCTGGCTTGGAACGGCAGGCAGGGGAGACTATGACGTGCTGGCAACATTCATTAACAGAAGGTGCAGCCACTAGGACTTCCGTGGAGGTTTCAGGTGTGGACAAGGAGTATCCGAGATGTTTGGCCTGAACAACTAAAAGAATGGAATTACCATCAGTTGCACTGGAGGAAGAGTGAGAATAAGGCAGTTTTCAAGGGGTGGAAGGGAAGATCAGGAGCTCAGGACATGCCAAGACTGAAGTGTATATGAGACATCAAAAGGGGTAAGTGGATATATATACGAGTCTAGGATTTGACTCTTGTAAAGCGTGCAAGTGTGGAAATCAATGTATTGTAATACAACAGATTCAGAGAGAAAGCCTTATCTCAGCAGTGGCTGAAAAGGTACTTGATAAAATTATATAACCACTCATGATAAAAACTCTTGGCAAACTAGGATGGGAATGGAAGGGAACTCCCTTAATCTGATAAAGGCTATGTATTAAAAAAAAAAAAAAACAACCCATCAAGTTCAAGAATGAAGCAGAGAAGCCCTTTTCTCTAAATTGGGAATGAGACAAGGACTCCTGCCAATGCTGCTTCTGTTCAACCCAGTACGGAGGTCCCAGCCAATGTGATAAGGCAAAAGGTTATAAGGTTAAGTATCTGAAAGGAAAAAAATCCTATCGACTGCACCATTTGCAGTTGGCATGGCTGAATCTATTGAAAATCTAAAGGAATCCATAAACATGAAAAGAATTGCAGGTTGCTGGTACAGCATCAATATTAAAAAAATCAATTACATGACCATCTACTAAATCAGTTAAAAAATGACATTTTAAAAGACACTATTTACAACAATGTCAAAAATTAAGATAACCAGAAATCTACTGAGCAAGACAAAATGTTAAAGAAAACTATAAAACTTCATTGAAAGATATTAAAAGCTTAAATAAATGAAGAGATATGCCATGTTTATATAACAGAAGAGTTAATGTTGTAGAAAATGTCATTTCTCCTCAAATTGATCTACAGGTTCAATGGAATCCTGATCAATTTTATAACAGATATTTATGCAGAACAAACATTCCAAGAGATTTATTGAAGTCAAAGAGCCAAGAATAGCCAAGAAACCCTTTAAGAAGAAAAACAGAGGGACTTACTCTAAAACTAATAATTAGGACAAGCATAGTACTAGTACAAATACAGAAAAATAAAGGAACAGAGTAGACTTAGGAACACCTCCATGTATACAAATTCTTGATGTATGACAGGTTTACTGCAGATCAGTGGGAGAGGGGGAGGGGTGGGGCAATTTCAATAGATGAAGCTTGGACAACTGGCTTTCTATATGGAAGGAAAACAAAATTAGAGCTTCACCCTCTATCATTACCGTGACATTGAATGGTTTGCCTTGGAAACAAACAGAGATCATTTTGTTGTTTTCGAGATTACATCCAAGTACTGCATTTTGGACTCTTTTGTTGACGATGATGGCTACTCCATTTCTTCTAAGGGATTCCTGCCCACCAGAGTAGATATAATGGTCATCCGAGTTAAATTCACCCATTCCAGTCCATCTTCGTTCACTGACTCCTAGAATGTCGATGTTCACTGTTGTCATCTCCTATTTGACCACACTGAACCCTGCTTCCATCACCAGTCCCATTTACAACTGGGTGTTGTTTTTGCTTTGGCTCCATCCCTTCATTCTTTCTGGAGTTATTTCTCCACTGATCTCCAGTAGCATACTGGGGACCTACCGACCTGGGGAGTTCATCTTTCAGTGTCCTATCTTTTTGCCTTTTCATACTATTCATGGGGTTCTCGAGGCAAGAATACTGAAGTGGTTTGCCATTCCCTTCTCCAGTGGACCACATTCTGTCAGACCTCTCCACTATGACCCGCCATCTTGGGTGGCCCCACATGGCATGGCTTAGTTTCATGAGTTAGACAAGGCTGTGGTCCGTGTGATCAGATTGGCTAGTTGTCTGTGATTGTAGTTTCAGTCTGTCTGCCTTGTGATCCCCTCTCTCAGTGCCTACCGTCTTACTTGGGTCTCTCTTCATGGCTGCTCCAACAAAGTGCAGCGGCTGCTCCTTACCTCTGATGTTCGTTTCCAAGGCAAACTATTCAATATCATGGTAATCCAAGTCTATGCCCTGACCAGTAACACTGAAGAAGTTTAAGTTGAACAGTACTATGAAGATCTAAAAGACCTTCTAGAGCTAACACCCCAAAAAGATGTCCTTTTCATTGTAGGGGACTGGAATGCAAAAGTAGGAAGTCAAGAAACACCTGGAGTAACAGGCAAATTTGGCCTTGGAATGCGGAATGAAGCAGGGCAAAGGCTAGTAGAGTTCTGCCAAGAGAACTCATAGTCATAGCAAACACCCTCTTCCAACAACAGAAGAGAAGACTACATATGGACATCACCAGATGGTCAATACCGAAATTAGCCTGATTATATTCTTTGCAGCCAAAGATGGAGAAGCTCAACACAGTCAGCAAAAACAAGACCTGGAGCTGACTGTGGAGCTCAGNGTAGAGTTCTGCCAAGAGAACTCATAGTCATAGCAAACACCCTCTTCCAACAACAGAAGAGAAGACTACATATGGACATCACCAGATGGTCAATACCGAAATTAGCCTGATTATATTCTTTGCAGCCAAAGATGGAGAAGCTCAACACAGTCAGCAAAAACAAGACCTGGAGCTGACTGTGGAGCTCAGTCATGAACTGGAGCTGACCTGGAGCTCAGATTATGAACTCCTTATTGCCAAATTCAGACTGAAACCGAAGAAAGTGAGGAAAACCACTAGATCTCTAAACCACTGTATGACTATACAGTGGAAGTGAGAAATAGATTTAAGGGACTAGATCTGATGGACAGAGTGCCTGATGAACTATGGATGGAGGTTCATGACATTGTACAGGGATAGGAAGCAAGACCTTCCCCAAGANAGTCCATCCTAAAGTAGATCTGTCCTGGGTGTTCACTGGAAAGACTGATGTTGAAGCTGAAACTGCAATACTTTGGCCACCTGATGTGAAGAGCTGACTCATTTGAAAAGACTCTGATTCTGGGAACGACTTGGGGCAGGAGGAGAAGGCGACGACACAGGACGAGATGGTTGGATGGCATCACCGACTCGATGGACATGGGTTTGGGTGGACTCCAGGAGTTGCTGATGGACAGGGAGGCCTGGCGTGCTGTGGTTCATGGGGTCGCAAAGAGTTGGATACAACTGAGCGACTGAACTGAACTCTATCATTCACAAAACTCAATTAGAAGTGAGAGTATTTCTTTTTAACATATATATGGAATCATTTGATGCAAATCATATTACCTGGCTTTTCATTTAAATATACAACAAACATCTTTCCATGTTGGTAGAGAACATTTTAAATACATGTTCCAAAATCTACTGGAGTAGGAAGTAGTAACCCACTCCTGTATTCAAATTCCAGGGACAGAGGAGCCTGGGGGCTACAATCCATGGGGTTACGCAGAGTTGGACATGACTGAGCAACACATCAAAATCTACTTAATCAGTTGCCTGATTAGTTTTGTTTCATGTATTTTGCAATGATAAATACAGTGAACATAGCTCTACAAGAGATCCTAATTTTCAAACATTCCACACCCCTAAAGCTTCTTTCAGACTCTGAATGGACTTTTTTTTTAAATGATAAATGAACATTTTGAGCTATTACATGGCAGCTTCATTGTCTTTGAATATTTTATTGCACTAGCTTTTATTTTTACAAAGAGGTTTGGGAATAAAAGAAAGTGAATGCGCTGCTGCCAGTGATAAGCAGCACAGGATCATATACTTTTATAATTGGCACAAAGATAAAAAGCTTTTGGCATTCTGAATGCAGCTAATCTCGAGCCACAATCACCTACTTGCTGAACTCAATCCATTCACTGGTATTCAATCATCAGAGCAAAGAACAAGGTTAAAGAACATGAACAAAACACTGGAAATACGTATCATCAGAGACTGGGTATAAAGGAAATGCATAATTAGAAATCTTATCTTTCTTTTTAACAGAGTNAAGATAAAAAGCTTTTGGCATTCTGAATGCAGCTAATCTCGAGCCACAATCACCTACTTGCTGAACTCAATCCATTCACTGGTATTCAATCATCAGAGCAAAGAACAAGGTTAAAGAACATGAACAAAACACTGGAAATACGTATCATCAGAGACTGGGTATAAAGGAAATGCATAATTAGAAATCTTATCTTTCTTTTTAACAGAGTATTTTTTAACCTTAATACATTCACTTTCACCAACATTTCCAGAATCCCATTATGTAAGAAGTAAGGGATTGTCTTGTCTTTATATATCATCTGATTATTTTTGATGGATAAGTTTTTAGAAATATACTTAATAGGGCCAGTGGTATGCTTGTATTTCAGACGCTTCATATACACTGCCACAGTGCCATGGAGAAATGGTGTTCCGAGGTCTCTTCCCTCCGATAATACCTGACCACNGTATTTTTTAACCTTAATACATTCACTTTCACCAACATTTCCAGAATCCCATTATGTAAGAAGTAAGGGACTGTCTTGTCTTTATATATCATCTGATTATTTTTGATGGATAAGTTTTTAGAAATATACTTAACAGGGCCAGTGGTATGCTTTTCAGACGCTTCATATACACTACCACAGTGCCATGGAGAAACGGTGTTCCGAGGTCTCTTCCCTCTGATAATACCTGACCGCCCACTTCCCCACCCACAATGAAAACTAGCATGATTTTTAATTTACGGCCATTCAATATTTATGATTTTAATTTGTATTTCTTCTATATTAAGCATTTTTTCTTTACTTATGAAAATAAGATAGACATTATACCCACCTGATAGTACAGTTATGATGAATACATGCGCTGACTCTATGTAAAATTCTTAGGACAGTGCTTATCAAGTAGTAAATATCAGCAATTTTTTTAAGTTTACTTCCTTTGTGAATTTCTATTTTTGTCCTCTGCCTGTTTATATGAACCCTTTGCCCATCTCTTATTGATTAGTATAACAGTTTAGTATAAAGGAAAGCTATTAATTCCGGGTCTATCATATCCTAATATTTTTCCCCATTTTCATGAAAATTGTTTATTTCTTTATTAGAAGTACACAAATGCGTCAATATGACTGTTGCCTCAGGCGCCAGGTTTAGTCTTGTCCTCTCAAGTTTATATTGATAATCACTTAAGATTCCACTCTAGCACTTTCATATTTTTTTTTTTTTTACATTTAACCTTTTAATCCAACTGGAATCGATTTAGAAGGTGAAAAGAGCTATGTGATCCAAACATTATATAACAACAGACAGGCATTTTGTTTTATGCTCTGAATACTGGAATCAAACCTCCCACTGCCCCTCTCTCCCTTACTCACCATCCTGCATTCATACATTCAATTCCATGAGCCAGTGTTCAGACTGACCAGGTCAACTGTGAACGTACTACTTTGATTTACTTAAAAGCTAAACATAGTATTATTGGTCCATGGTTAAGAATAACCTCCCTGCTTGCATCTTCATTAACATAAACTACTAAGGTTTCCTCTAGACCAGGGGTCCGTAAACCTTTGCTGTGGATGGTTGGAGAGTAAATGTTTTAGGCTTTCGGGCCTTTCGGTCTCTGTCACAATAACTCAGCTCTGCCACTGCAGCACAAGAGTGGCCACAGACAACACGGATATGGATGAACACAGCTCTGTTCCGGTAAAACTTTACTTATGGATGTTGAAACTTGAGTTCGTATGACTTTTCACCTATCACAAAATATAATTCCTTTTTTGACTTTATTCCAACCATTTAAAAACTTAAAATCAATTCCTGGCTTGCAGGCTGTAGTAAAACAGGTAGCAGACCAGTTTGCTAACCTGTGATTTATTCAGAATATTTTTTAGCATTATTGTCTGTATCAGCACTCTCCAGGAGAACTCTCTGCACTGTGGAAATATTTTATATTTGTGCTTTCCAATATGGTAGCTACTAGCCACACATGGCACTTGACAGGAAGCAGGAGAAATGAGTTTTAAATTTTATTTTGTAATTAATTTAAACAGCTACCTGTGACTAGTGGCTACTATATTGGACAGTCCATGTCAATAGATTGGACTCAAAATATGCAAATATAGATATTTGTGTGTGTGTGTGTGTGTATTTAGATCTCCAGTTTTCCTCCCTGGAGATCTAAATCTATATATTTAATACAGTCACAAAAATAATAGATGTTTACTCAGGTAAAAGTTCTGCAACTTTTGATTCCTGTGACAAACAGGAGTAGACTAACTCCACTGCTAAAGGCCGTTTGCTCTTAGTGCTCTCAAGGCACAAAGCTTGGTGACAGGTACTTGACCCGAGCCCCATCAGCTTTCAGGCACGTCACTCAGCTGTTTCTTCTCATGCTATTATTCCTCAAAGGCGTCCTACGTCCTCTTGTTCCTGATCCCTCTCTCTCCCCACAGGGTAAAAATAAAAACACCAAGTTACTAGAAGAGTGTGCAGCCTCTGTAGCCTTTATCGCTTTTCCGAAATGCTTTTCTAATTAAAAAAAAAAAAAAGCATACTTACTGCCAGGTCAAGCTGACTGTTCCGGGTTGTGATGGACAGTTCAAGGGTGGACAGCTGCACTTCCTTCCAGACCTCTGGGTTCATCTCTTGCGGGGCTGTGTGAATGCATCCGATACAAGTCAGTTATCTCCCAGGAACATTTCAGCACTGCCACCCTCGGCCAGCTGCCAGCGGCTCAGATGGCCTCCCAAGCCCGTCTGTGGACTCCTAGGCTTAATTTTCTTTATCTCATACTTTTTATACACGGGGTAAAGAGCCAGGTTTAAAATGGAATCTCTAGGCCTGAGACAATCCAACAAAAGCAGCTACAGTAACAGAAAGGCTGGCGAGAGGAAGCGGGAGTCGCTGGGAGTCAGGAATGACACAGGCTGTTGTCCCATTCACGGGACCTGTGCCGCACACACCGAGGGCTGACTTCAGGCTTCCCCCACTCTGGGAGGGTCTGACACTGGTGTGGGGTCTGCCTCAGGCAGTCCTGAGCTGCCCAGGGCTTTCCAACCTCCAGTCCCCAGGCTCCTCACCTCCCTGTGGTTGTGCCCAGTAGGACGCGAGCCTCCGTAATATTCTCCTGTACAAAGAGGGCCGGGGCGGGGTCTCTTCTGCTCCACTGGGAGGTCTCTCTGTAGGTCCCATGTACGAGATTGAGGCTTGATGAGTCTGAGGCCACTCCTTTCAATGAAGGGAAAAACACGTTTATCATGCAACACAATTACAAACTCTTGAAGTTTCTCAATGTGAACAAGCACAGAATCACATGGTAAGAAATGTATCATTCATTTAGAGATGGCGGCACAAACATGAGGCTGGTGAAACCTAGCTGCCTCCTGCACTTCCTTCACTCTGGGAAGCATGCTCCACTCAGAGGCCACACTGGTCTGGCCTTGAAATCCAGCCCAAGGCTTCTTGTTCCTGCTTCAGAGGCCATCATTCTCACACTCCAGATCTGTCCTCCTCCTGACATCCTGAGTCCAGTACCATTCTGGGTCTCATCAGTGTCCTCAAGGATTATTAAAATAATACCCTAGCCTCTCAGCCCTTGATATTGCCTCCAACCTACATAGCAACCCATTTCCATGGCCACATCCTGGTCCTTATCAGTACCCAGGACAACTCCATCTTAGAAGTCTAAAGCCCTGGTATCCCACTATCTAATCACTTCCCTTATTCTTCCAGTTGATATTTTTGTGCCCAGTGGCCCTCAGAGTGAACCACTCCCCTGTTCTCAAATTTCCACCTGGTGAATTACAAAACAGTAACAATTAACTCTGACTTCTCTCACTCCATCTCTTACTCCTCCCAAGTCCAGAAAGACCCAACCGCTTCTCTTCTTTCTCTAGAAGTAATCAGAGTCCTGCGGAGTCAAACATCCATCGATTCCTCATGCAGTGAGTGGGCTTACTTAGCAGTCTCTGTCCTGACGGAGGTCTTTTAAGTGGAGAAATTCAATTTGGACTATGAGGAAATCAGATTGTGCCCACGTGCCCACACTGTGTCCTTCACTCCTGCTGACGTTGATAAAGCGGGTATGTCAATTTCCATCTGCTTTGTTTTCTGCATTTTGTTTTCATAACTTGGTTCAAAGTCAGAGGAGGAAGAGAGGGCTATGAACTGGGGGCCCCTGAAGACTCTAACCACACCGGGCTCTCAGTGTCCCAGCTCCTGGCCTCTCCAGCTGTCCTCAGCACCAACCAGGTGAACAGTGGATTTTACATCATTCTTCTATCGCTTTCGGCCCTCGTGTCTTCCTTCTCTAACATGTACCCTGAAAAGCCTCAGTTCTGGATCAATCTGTCACTGGGTGTCTATACTTCTACATCGTGGCTCAATATTATCGGACGGGGAGATGAACCCCTCCTGCTGAGTACTGACATGGGGAAAGCAACCGCCCAAGTGAGCACACCCATGTCACAACAACTGCTTGGTCTAAGGTCTTTTATGTCATTTGATAATCTTTCTAAACCTTCTTATTTCCATCCTTCTTCCAAACTCCCCACCCACTTCGCTTTCAAAAGGTCACCATGCTTCCTACCATTCAGGAAGAATACATCAGGGAGAACTGCCTCACCTCTTTATAAATGTGTTTTCATCTGGACCTCTGTTTTATTGCTCCCCTGTCTCAAGGAAAAAAGGTGTCCCTCCCCCTGTCCGGGGCTCGTCCAGGGCTTTGATCCACTCCCTTCCTCTTGCTCTCTGTCGAGTCAATCAGGTTTTTGGNTCTCATCAGTGTCCTCAAGGATTATTAAAATAATACCCTAGCCTCTCAGCCCTTGATATTGCCTCCAACCTACATAGCAACCCATTTCCATGGCCACATCCTGGTCCTTATCAGTACCCAGGACAACTCCATCTTAGAAGTCTAAAGCCCTGGTATCCCACTATCTAATCACTTCCCTTATTCTTCCAGTTGATATTTTTGTGCCCAGTGGCCCTCAGAGTGAACCACTCCCCTGTTCTCAAATTTCCACCTGGTGAATTACAAAACAGTAACAATTAACTCTGACTTCTCTCACTCCATCTCTTACTCCTCCCAAGTCCAGAAAGACCCAACCGCTTCTCTTCTTTCTCTAGAAGTAATCAGAGTCCTGCGGAGTCAAACATCCATCGATTCCTCATGCAGTGAGTGGGCTTACTTAGCAGTCTCTGTCCTGACGGAGGTCTTTTAAGTGGAGAAATTCAATTTGGACTATGAGGAAATCAGATTGTGCCCACGTGCCCACACTGTGTCCTTCACTCCTGCTGACGTTGATAAAGCGGGTATGTCAATTTCCATCTGCTTTGTTTTCTGCATTTTGTTTTCATAACTTGGTTCAAAGTCAGAGGAGGAAGAGAGGGCTATGAACTGGGGGCCCCTGAAGACTCTAACCACACCGGGCTCTCAGTGTCCCAGCTCCTGGCCTCTCCAGCTGTCCTCAGCACCAACCAGGTGAACAGTGGATTTTACATCATTCTTCTATCGCTTTCGGCCCTCGTGTCTTCCTTCTCTAACATGTACCCTGAAAAGCCTCAGTTCTGGATCAATCTGTCACTGGGTGTCTATACTTCTACATCGTGGCTCAATATTATCGGACGGGGAGATGAACCCCTCCTGCTGAGTACTGACATGGGGAAAGCAACCGCCCAAGTGAGCACACCCATGTCACAACAACTGCTTGGTCTAAGGTCTTTTATGTCATTTGATAATCTTTCTAAACCTTCTTATTTCCATCCTTCTTCCAAACTCCCCACCCACTTCGCTTTCAAAAGGTCACCATGCTTCCTACCATTCAGGAAGAATACATCAGGGAGAACTGCCTCACCTCTTTATAAATGTGTTTTCATCTGGACCTCTGTTTTATTGCTCCCCTGTCTCAAGGAAAAAAGGTGTCCCTCCCCCTGTCCGGGGCTCGTCCAGGGCTTTGATCCACTCTCTTCCTCTTGCTCTCTGCCGAGTCAATCAGGTTTTTGGTGCCCTTTCTTTCCTCTCCTCCCATTCGCGTTTACTTTTGCTTCAGGGAATGAACACATGAACAGTTCTCTAATTAAAAAAAAAAAAAAACCGAATGCTCCACTGACCTGTATTTCTCAGTACCTTCTGCTGTTTTTAATCTCCTCTCCTTCAAAGTCGAGTTTCTTAAAGGAGTCGCTCTGCTGCCTCCAGTTTTTACCTCCGCTTTATTCCTGAACTTTCTCTAATTTGGCTTCGGCCCCTCCACCTAACACGTTACCAAACCTGCAGGGATTGCCAGATTCAATGGATCCTTACTTTCCTCTCTTTACTTTGCTCTTTGATGCTGCTTCTTAAAATCTCGCTCTCTTCTGGAAGTTCTGTTTTTCATCGGCTTCTATGTCAATACTTCCTCCAGAGTCTCTCTCTGGATTTTCTGGGCATCATTTCGGGCTCTTTAAAATGATGGTTATTCCTGCCTACCTATTCTCAACAGTAACTTCAACAAACCCATAGCTCAATGCCACGCATACACTTACGACATTTAAACCTATTTCTTCAGCCCAGATATCTCTGAATTCCAGATCTAAGTCATAACTGTATGACTTCACTGGGTCTGTACCACCGGTAACGTTAAACTCGATATGTGCCAAACTGAGAATTTCACCTTTCTTCACAAATGTGATCCAACTCTACTATTATCAGCATTCATGGAAAACTCTAGTTACCAAACTCTAGCCCCTCGAGCCAGAAACCTGGGAATACTCCCTGCTTCTTCTGACCTTCGAGGACTGTGCCTCTTTAGTCAACGCCCTGGGGTCAGTGTTCGCTATTACCACCTTGTCGAGACCTCATCTCTCCTCACCTGGATCGTGTTAACAATCTTCTATCTGATGCCTTTGCCTGTAACTACCAATGCCCGTCTCTTGCATACTGCTGCCAAACAATTTCTTGCCAAAGTGAAAGCCTCCTCCTGTCATTCCTCTGCTTAACATCCAGTGACCCTCTAGTGCTTTAATGATAAAGGTCAGATCCCACGTCAAAACCTGCCATAAGCCTACAAGCCATTCCACTGCGCTGGCCATAAGTAAAGACCACGTGACACCTCTGTGACTCCACACATCCTGACTCCTGTTTGGAATGCCCTTTATCTAGTCCTGTATATTTTTCAAAACTTGGCTGAAGGGTCACCCTCTCTGGGTTGACTCTACTGACCTCCAGTCAGAGGTAAAGGCTCCTCCTCTCTGCTTGCATCTTATTCTTTCCTATTTCTCTCCAAGCATTTGCCAAACTGCTGATTTCCCAGGCCCTCATGCCTGACATGAGAACACTTCTTGAGGGCATGAAACCTGTCTTATTTGACCCAGTATTCCAATTATACAGCAGGGCTTGCCACCCAATAGGTACGCAATCACTGTCTGCTGTTGAAATGACAGAAGCAGTTTATACGGTCCCAGATTCTACAACTTAAATACAGAGCTACTCTATTTCTTCCTGAATATTCCACCAATGAAATTATTCCTCCAAGCAACAGCAGTCATGTATTTTATTCACACAGTTTGCCTTTAGCATAGAAAGTCCTTGCTCCCCACCACTCCAAGTTCATTTTAGTAATCACATAGATTGGTTACCCCTAGTACTTTAATGGCTTTGTTNACAGAAAATAAGTTGGCAGATGAAAAATATCAGAACAGGAATGCTTTCTGGATTTGTGTGTAAGAAAATAGGCCCCATTTTAGGAGCATGCCATATACATCTATAACAAGAAACTTTTAAAAATTCCAATACACACATCACAAAGGAGTAACAAAATACCACAGGTCAAATTTCAATACTGTAGCCTGCATTTACCTTAAGAGTGCTGAAAAAGTGGGCTGCTTTGGTTTTTAGAGGCCCAAGATACCAGTACCTGCGAAAGAGCAAGATAAAAATCTGATCAGACTATCAAGAAAACTATCAATGTACTAGATATCATTCAGGACAGATAACACATTAGAATTACACCTCCACCAGAAGTGTCTGCCCTGGAGGTTTGGAGACTGTGGTTTAGCATAAAAAAGTATTACAGTAAGTTTTTAATCTGCATTTGAATACCACGTCAAACAGAACATAATTAGTTCTACAGCAGCTAAATCCTTGCAGTTTATGAGATATTTAATCAGTCTTCTTGAAGCTCTAAATTCACAGGTATCACTGTAATATGCACTTTCCACCGTGGAACACAGCTGAGTTCACATTCTGAATGAGTGGAGAGTGATAAAGCCACGATGAGACGTAGATGCGGGTGCTGATGTATTACTTGTGAGCGAAATGGCTGCGTGTTGTACGCTGTGTTCTCTCTCAACACACAAACACACAATTAAAATCTGTAAATCAACACCATTTCTCATTACTCATGTTAGGCAGCTTCGACATGGCAAATGTGAAGTCTGGGAGTAAAGAGGGTCTACTTCCTATTGCTAAATTCCTAAAAGCCACTGAAGAGAAAAAGACGCCTGGTTGGATTTAGGAAAGTGGCATAAAGTAGACTTCTCTTAAAATGTCTCTCTTTCACCTACCAGCCCATCTTAACCGCTCCCTATTCGATTTGAATCAATATGCACTCATTTAGCACGTGCTGTGTATATGGAGGAAACAGAAGCAATAGAATCAGTACAAAATTCTTGCCTTTGCGGGCTTCTGAGAAAATAAGGCCCCCCAATATAACAGATAACGACAAGTAAACATATTGCTATGACATGGTATAAACTGATCACTATTTACTGGTAAGGAGAGTCAAGAAGGTGCAAGAAATCATTACGACCCTAAAATCACTGGAGCAGCCACACCTGCACAACACATGACGACCTCGAAACCTGGGCTGGATGGAGACACAGGAGGAGGCAAGGACACCATCCTAGGCAGGACAAGAGTAACAGCACGGGGAGCGCTTGGAGTAATTGCCAGAGCAAAAGCTTTAAACAAAGGCATAGAACTCGGTAGTTAGGGACGATGATGGATTAAGTTGGTCTTGAACACTGGAATATGGAGTTTAGCCATCCAACGAGCAGAGCAGAACCATTCTAACTATTATCCCAGTAAGCACCACAAGGCTATTAAGGATAGCTTTGATTATCTAATGTTTTTGTTTCTGTTACTTTGTTGGAAAGCTTACTTGATGCTTTGCTTCTTTTCCAGGGTAGCCAGACAGAAACACATCCCAGCCAAGGCAGTTTATTTCTAAACTGATTAAGAAATAAATAAATAACTTTTATTCTGAACTGATACTGTGCGAGGCCAGCTAGGAAATGGCTTCTTGCATCCCCACTTTTTCTCCCATAACACACAGAGCGACTCAGTGGATGGTTCTAGTCCAGGTACAATAACAGCCAGCATTTTAAAATTCCAGGCTCAGAAATGAAATAGAACATGGGCCTGTGTGTGATATTCCTCAAGGGCTGACCTATGCTTATGCTGAATACACTTAGAAAGCAATGTAGGGCTTCCCCAGCAGTCCAGTGGTTAGGACTCTGCACTTCTACTGTGCAGGCATGGGGTCCATCCCTGGTCAAGGAGCCCCACGTGGTCAGGGAAGATCCCACATAGCACGTCGTGTGGCCAAAAAAAAAAAAAGAAAGAAACAGCAATTGACTCTCATCAGACTTTCTCAGGGGAAACAAGCAATTCCTCATGGTAAACTGCGTCACATGAGGTTACAGATCAGATACCAGATGCCCTGCAGAATGAAGATAACCATACTTGCAAACAAAAGAATGCGGGGTGTGATGTAATTCAGTGGTCTCCCTCCTATGACAGTCCACTGTCAGGAACGTCATTAGCAGGAATAACCATGTGGGGAAAATGAGAGGGATTTCTGTAAAGAAAACGCCGAGAATGCCTACAAAGTGAAAGAGAGCTTTCTCGACAAAAGCTGTGTGTGAGATGAATCAAAGTTCATTTAGACTACACTCAAATTGTAAGCATGTTGTCAAGAAGAGGTAAAGAAAGAAAATAACGCCCACCAGCTAGGAGCGAACCTAGCACCCTGTCTCTTCCAGCCCTACCTCAGGAAGCCTTGCCCACCCACGTGGCCTCTCCACGGCATACAGCACAGGGCACACCCTCTTTCCGAGCCAGCAGTTTTATGCTACACAATGAATTCATCAAAAATAAGCAGGTTGCCATGAAAAGCCACCAGCAGCCCTCTCATCACCTCCTCCACAGGCCTGTTTCTTCCACCTTCCAGCATTCCCAGGTCTCTGCCTTTCTCCCTCCTCTGAAGGAGGTGGCCTGGGGTCGGTGTATCTGCTAGGCCTCCAAAAAGAACACCCCTTGGGGGAAAGAGTGTTTTCCGCCCAGGGCTGTCAAAGCTGCAGGAGACTGCAGCCCCAGTGGTACCTTGCGCTTGGTACCCAGCTAAGCAGGCAGTGGCAGGAGACGACACCCAGTGCCCCTCTGGTCTAGCTGAGCTTCCCCCTCCCCGGTCACATTCGATGTCTAGAAAGAGAGGTGGACACTGCTCATCCTGAGCTACCACTCAGCCAGCGTGGAGGAAACTGGGACTTTCTCCAGCCTCTCTGCACACAGAATGTAAACTTCAGTTCTGTTATTCATACATAATTCAACCACTGGGCCCACCCCATGTATTCCGAGATCACTGTATACTGAAACCTCAAAGACAGGGACAGAGTAAGGTGTTTAAAAACCACCAGTGGTTAACCCAGCGCCCTTCTACCTGCTAACTGAGACGCCAGCATCTCGGAAGGATCCCCATCGAAGGCCGGTGAGTGCAAACACAGGCTGTTCCTTTTCACCCTGAAAGTTAAATACATTTCACTTAAATTAATGACAATAACCTGGAACTCTCTACAGTAAGTAGCCAGCAAACGTTCACGGCCTATGCTTCGTCAAAACAAAATTCCGAAAGGGATGTTCCAAATTTAAGAAATGAACTCTTTTGAGTGCTCAGTAAAAGTAATGAAATAAAATGAAACTAACGTTCATGTATTAGGCCTCATGAATCTGCTGGCAAGAAAACATGGTATCATACTTCAGACTGTAATCACTATGCTGATTCTTGGACCAATTAGTCGGGCCAGCCAGAACTTCTTCTCTCACTTGTACTTGTCCAAGGTAACTTAAACCTGTGTTCTCTATGGAGGGCCAACAGTCGTAAAGCAAGATCATCAGAGTTCTGGAATGTACTCCAGAATGTTTCACCTGAGTCTCTGAAGATACAGCCAGGTATTTGTCATAACAAATCAGGATGCAAAGTGATTCGGGTTTAATTCAGTGCTTTATGGCCAAATACTGCATATTATAATCACCAAATTCTAATAAATCAGTGAGTTTAGCAATATCTATTATAGAAAACAAACATTAACAATGCCACTGTCTCTAAGAGTTTATACTCCATGCTGGGCTTTTTTCTAGATGAAAATGTACACATCTGAATTTTGAAAGGGGCATTCCATATAGCTCAGAATTGCAGCAAAAGCCCAAAGGTACCCCCACTCTCTAAAGAGAGCTGCCAACTGCTAGACACAGCTCCACAGAATTTGCTAACTGTGCACAGAACCAGGTCAGTTTCCACTGTGCCATCATCAGAACCAGTGTAAGAAGAAGATTAGGAACTGGAGGAGACTCTTGGCACTCTAAGTTGCTGGCCGAGATAAAGTGTCTAAATCTTCTTAGGAGAGGACGTCTGTCCCATTTTCACTCCTGTTCCCACTATGCTGAAACAAGCAAGGGTCTTCTAGGAGAATCGTACACAGGGCCAGCCCACAAGGAAAAGACACTGGCCTCTCACTCCTTGGTTGTCTATCCAGTGAAGCAGATTTGCTTTTCTGCTCTCTGTACCTGCTTGAGCAAGAGAAGAAACAGTAGAGGGAAGAGAGAAATAGTACAAGAGGTGACGGTAAGATCACGTCATGACGGGCAGGCAAGGATGTATCAGTCTACTGGGAGCCAAGGGCACACTGTGGAAGATAGCAGGGCCTGAGTCTTTCTCACTCTATTAATCATTCATTTAATCATTTTTTCCCATGAGTCACTGAGGATATTTACAGTACATATTAGGAACTAGCAATAAAAAATGTCTGTCCTCAAAAAGCTCAAGGTAAAATGGGGGGATAGACAGACACAGACAATAAGAATATGCAATAGGTCCAAAGAAGAGAGAGATGACCGAGTGTTATGAGAGTACAGGGTGGGTGCAACTGTATGGTGAGTGAGGGAACAGAGCAGCAAGATAGTCAGGGAAACATGATGCAAATTCTAAGACAAGGCATGCATTTTAAAGAATAAGGTAACATCTGAACAGCCTGATGACTAGTTAGAAGACTGAATCAGTAGAAACCTCTCACCAAACAAAAATCCAGGACTAGACAGTTTCACTGGTAAATTTCATCAAACACTCAAAGGAGAATTAACACAAATCCTTCTCATACTCTCCCGAAAAACAGGAGGGATTTCTTCCAAACTGACCTTACGAGGCCAGCATTACCCTGATACCAAAATCAGACAAGAACAATACACGAAATTAAAAGCCAATATTCCTGACAAATATAGATGCAAAAACCCTAAACAAAATATTAGCAAACCAAATTCAACCATACATTAAAAGGATCAGACACCATAATGAAGTAAGATTTATTCCATGGATGCAAGGATGGCTCAACATCTTCAAATCAGTCAATGTGATCTGACACATTACACAAAGAAGGATGAAAAGCATATGTTCACCTCCCTAGATGTAGAAAAAGTATGTGATAAAATTCAACACCAATTTATGATAAAAAGAAAACAAACCTCTCCATAAAGTGGCTATAAGGGGAACACACTTAAGTATGGGATAAAATTCAGCAATGATTTATGATTTAAAAAAAACTCAAAGTGGGTATAAAGGGAACACACTTCAACATAATAGAGTCCATATATGACAAGACCACAGCTAACATCCTATTCAACAGTAAATAACTGAAATCCTTTTGTCTAAGGTCATGAACAGGAAAGACGAGGATATCTGATGTCTACCCTTACCACTTTTATTCAACATAGTATTGGAAGTCAGCCAGAGCAATTAGGCAAGAACAAGAAATAAAGACATCAAATTGGAAAGGAAGGAGAAAATCTATCACTATTTACATACGGCATGAGAGAAGTAATAAAGAAATTCAGTAAAGTTGCAGGATACAAAATCAACACACAAAAACCTGTGACATTTCTATGCACTAATAACAAAACATCAGGAAGAGAAATAAAGGAAACAGTCCTATTTACAACTGCATGAAAAAGAATAAAGTAACCAGGAATAAATTTAATCAAGGAGGTGAACTTTGAAATATGTGGCATTAATGAAAGATGCTGAGAGCGACATAAACAAATGAGAAGATACTCTGTGATCCTGGACTGAAAAAATTATTTATGCTCCAATGTCCATACTACCCAAAGCAATCTATAGATGCAATGTAAACCCTATCAAAATTCCAATGACATTTTCAAAGAAACAGAATAATCCTAAAATTTTCATGGAACCACACACACACACACACACACATATACACACAAATGCAAATAGCCAAAGCAATCCTGAGAAAGAAGAACAAAGCTGAAGGCATTACAATTCCTAGTTTCAAACCATATTACAAAACTGTAATGATTAAAACTGCATGGCATTTGCATAAAACCAAACACAAAAATTAGTAGAACAGATTTTAAAAGCCCAGAAATAAACCCACAAATACATAGTCAATTAACTTGTGACAAAGGAGCCAAAAATATACAATGAGGAAAGGACAATGTCTTCAGTAAATGATGCTAGGGAAACTGGCAGTCATATGCAAAAGAATGAAACTGGACCATTAGCTTATACCATATACAAAGATTAACTCAAAATGGATTAAAGACCTGAGATAGAAGACCTGAAACAATAAATTCCTGTAAGAAAATGTAGAGGGTAAGCTTCTTGACATAAATCTTGGCAATGATTTCTGAGTCTGACACCAAAGGCAAAAGCAACAAAAGCAAAAATAAGTAAGTGGGGCTACATCATACTAAAAGGCATATGTAGAGCAAAGGAAATCATCAACAAAACGAAAAGGTAACCAAATGATCAAGAGGAAATGTTTGCAAATCACATGTCTGATAAGGGGTTAATATCTAAAATATATAAAGAACTCATACAACTCAACAGAAAAAAAGAAGCAATCCAATTGAAAAATGGGCAAAGCATAGGAACAGACATACTGATGGCCAACAGGATGCCCAGCATCATTAATCAGAAAAGGCAAATCAAACACAGTGAGATAACACCTCACATCTACTGGAAAGGCTATTATCAAAAAGATAAGAAAACAAATGCTGTTAAGAATGCGAAGGAACGGGAACCTTGGTGAATGCTGGTGAGAATGTAAATTTGTGCATCCACTATGGAAAACAGTGAAGCCCCTTCTCTGGTGGCTCAGACAGTAAAGTGTCTGCCTGTAGTGCACGAGACCCGCGTTCAATCCCTGGGCTGGGAAGAATCCCTGGAGAAGGAAATGGAGACCCACTCCAGTACTCTTGGCTGGAAAATTCCATGGACGGAGGAGCCTGGTAGGCTACAGTCCATGGGGTCACAAAGAGTTGAACGTGACTGAGCAACTTCACTTTTACTTTATGGAAAACAGTAGGGAAGTTCCTCAAAGAATTAAAAATAGAACTATCATGTGACCAAGCAAATCCACTTCTAGGTATTTATCCAAAAGCACAACACTAACTCAAAAGATATATATACCCCATGCTCAATGCAGCATCATTAACAATAGCCAAGGTACACAAACAGCTTAAGTGTGTCCATTGACAGATGAATGGATAAGCTGCGGCATGCACACACACGTGCACACACACACACATGCAGACATGCTCATTTATTATTCAGTCATAAAATAAGGAATGAAATCTTGCCATTTGGGATAACATGGATGGACCTTGAGGGCATTAGGCTAAATGCAATAAGTCAGAGGAAGAAAAATACTATATGATCTCTCTTGCACGTGGAACATTAAAGAAAAAAAACAACAAAACCTAACAACTAAAAAAAAAAAAAAAAAAAACAAGTTCATAGATGATACAGGAAACAGACTGGTGGTTCACACAGGCAGGAAGTAGTGGGTGGGAAGGTTTTTTTTAATGCAATGTAACTATTTTTTGATTCAGCATATATACATGTGTATATCTGTGTATACCTCTGTATTTATATGAATCCTGGATTATTTCATCTATTCATTATAATTTTTGCAGATATACATAGGAGGTTCTCAACAGTGACCTAAGCACTATATAGGATTGAAAGAGAATGAACAAGGCTGAATCATACAGTCCTGGGACTAGAAAAGATGCATGCTAATGAAAGAGAGAGAAACAAACCAGGTCCCTCAACTGAGGAAGAACACTAGATTACAATACAATAAGTGCACACCACAGTGATCTCACCAGTCCTTCTCCTAAAAGGAATAAAAAGAAAATGAAAAAAGAACCTGGATTAGGGAGGCTGGAGAGAAGAGGAGAGAGAAAGGAAAGAAACAAGAGGAGAAAGTGTTCTAGCCTAAGGGAGAGAAACAACACTACGTGAATAGTACGCTGTATCCATGGGAACATTGCCCAAACGTCTTTTAAGATCTTAAGTGTTACATCTGACGATGATGATTTTGGGGTCAGAAGATTCCATGTTGAAATAGGCTGGGAAATAGCAAACGTATTTGGCTTGAAACAAGTTATGTTGACTGCAGTTCTTCTTAGAGTCTTTCATATGTTAATGTACATTCTAAATTTCCAAAAGGAGAACTACAATCTACTATTTTCCTGAATCGTTTGTGCAGCCCTCTCTGGAAAGACATCCTGCGTAAGTATAATATATTCCTTGGGGAAATGCTATTCTAAAGCATGTAGTGGAGGCAAGAAGTTCTGAGATAAGTACTCAAGATTTCCTGAGTGGTGCTCTAAAACCACTTTCCCTTTCTTCATGTAGGGGGGAGAATTGGGGGACTATCCTGTTAAGACTAACTGAAAAGCCTTGTAACCTTAAGGTTCCACAGACTTGAGGTGCTGTTCTAGCAAGTGGTATAAAGGGCTCTGGACAATAGGAAAGGAGTGTGAAGAGTCTAGAGAAGCAGATGGGTACAGAGCCTTCAGGATGAGAAGAGGTCTGAGGCTCAGTAGCGAAGAGACTGCTCCCAGTTAGAGAACACATGAGTCCAGCAAAAACAAGCAAGGTCAAATGGATAGAGTGGAAGCCGGGAGACAAAGCATCACTGTATCTTAGGTCAGTAAAGGTCTGCTGCTGCTGCTAAGTCGCTTCAGTCATGTCTGACTCTGTGCGACCCCATAGACGGCAGCCCATTAGGCTACCCCATCCCAGGGATTCTCCAGGCAAGAACAATGGAGCGGGTTGCCATTTCCTTCTCCAATGCATGAAAGTGAAAAGTCAAAGTGAAGTCACTCAGTCGTGTCTGACTCTTAGCAACCCCGTGGACTGCAGCCCACTAGGCTCCTCCATCCACGGGATTTTCCAGGCAAGAGTACTGGAGTGGGGTGCCACTGCCTTCTCCACAGTGAAGGTCTGGCTGATAGGTTATGAAATGGAGAGGTCACAAAACAAGAACGCGTACAGAAAGATGGTGCAGAGCCAGATCTTAGCAGCAGAGAAGACACGCTGCACCAAGTCAGAGGCTCCCCTGGACAGAGCGACTCCCTGCATGGAATGGCCTTGTGCTCTGCAGAGGAAGGTAGTTAACTAACTGGGAGAGCTGGCTGGAACAGAACAGTGAAAAAAAAACAACCCTGGTCAACCAGACAGCTGCTCGATCTAGGAATCTTAGGGATTTTAGATGAAGAAAAAGAAGCAAGGCAAAGAAAACGAAAGTGGCTCAGTCGTGTCCAACTATACAGTCCACGGAATTCTCCAGGCCAGAATATTTCCCAACCCAGGGATCAGACCCAGGGTCTCCTTCTCCAGGGAATCTTCCCACAACCCAGGGATCAAACCTAGGCCTCCTGCATTGCGGGCGGATTCTTTACCAGCTGAACCACAAGGGAAGCCCAAGAATATTGGAGTGGGTAGCCTATCCCTTCTCCAGCAGATCTTCCCAACCCCGGGATCAAACCGGGGGTCTCCTGCACTGCAGGCGTATTTTTTTTTTTTTTTTTTTTTTACCAACTGAGCTATCAGGGAAGCCCAGGGTAGAAGGAGCTCTAAAGCAGCCCTAAGCATCATCACATGAGAGGATCTGAGCAGGGGCTTTCACAGAAAGAAGCCATGTGATGAGCCAGGAATGACAAGAGTGGTGAAGGGTGGGGAGATTCTCACTCCTCACCGCCTGCCCCACCCTCCTCATTTGGTTCTGGGTTGGCAGAGTCTGAGTCAAACTGAAAGACCAAAAATAAAGAACCAGAAAGAATTCCATCAGTCTTTCCGGTAGTTACTTTAAAGTCAAGTTCAAGGCACTGTAGATATCTATGTGGGACAGAAAACAGTGACCCCCGCTGGACAAAGCACTGAGGGAAAAAGCAATGGCCCATAAGACAAAGAATCCTCCTTTTGTCTCCAGCACAGCTAGTCTACGATTAGATAACCCTTTATTTCTTAATCTGTCCCATGAAGACACTAATACACATCTTGCCTCTCTCACTGAGTTAGAGGACCTAAGGAGATGCGACCTCACACTCTACAATGAAAATATTAGAGCTTCTAAGGGCCATTTTTTTAATCTTTGAGAATCTTCCATTATATGTTTAACTGTGTTTCAGTTTGTTTTTTAAAAGAAGGGGAATCTGGTATCAGGCTTCATCTATAATGCTTTCCAGCATATTTTGAAAGCAATCCAGAAATAAAGAAAAAAGACAAATTCAGCCTAGCTGGGTGCCTCAGAAACCACAGTAGGGGCTACTGTACTTTGTTTTCTAGGAATTGATTTTTAAAGTTTTCTGCTTCCCGGGGTGTGTTACCAATATAAAGTGGCTGTGGTAAATTTGACTCTGGTTTTATCAATTCACAGAATTGGTATATTTGAAAGAAAAAGATAAAGGAGACAAGATATTTAAATATAAGCACAGTCAAGAATTTCCAGTTAAATCCTAATTATTTCAGAATGTATAACTTCTCACACATAAATGAGAAGCAGTAACTCACTCAGTTATTAAGAGATCGACTCTGATTCATTCCTTTGGTAGTAACAATATTTTAGAATAATATCTTCATTGATGCTGATCTGCAGCTTCCTTTTCTAGCCTAACATTTCTCTCAGTACCTTTTGTGAAAACAATTAAGCCTTATTAGATGCTAAAGAATCAATTGCGACTTAAATCAGTTTTACCCTGACCAGCAAGGTCATGGTGGAGAGTGCAGAGGTCACAGCATAAAGTACAAGGAAAATAAAAGGAAAACAGACTGCAAGCTCACAGGTCCATCAGCTGTACACAAGTACATAACGAACGCTATAGAACAGGAGTGCATTTTAGGATTGAAGCTTGGAATCGTGACACAGCGCTTCCACAGATACTTGGAAACCTGCACGAATATAAAATGTGCATAAGCTTTGGAGGACAACTTGAACGTAGCTGGCACATTTTAAGGCCAAATCTGAGTAAAGTATGAGGGATTCACTGTTTACAGGATTATTTGGCGGGGGGTGGGAGGATGGGGAGAAATACAGATGACAAAGGAACAGATGCTTAACTGCTATCAAGCGAGAGTATCTTCTCCTTTTCAATTTCCAGGAATTGAACCCTTTTCAGAAGATTCTGATCAAGAACCTGCAATAGCTGTTGGGGCTTCTTCCCTCCAAACTTTTACCTTTGGTAAGATGTCAAACCAAAGAACTTTTTATGTGTGCAATGAACACCATTTTTACCTCACACTCAGCTTCACCATGCCAACATTTCCTCATATTAGCTTTATCTGTGTGTGTACAAGAACCTGCAGACTTCATGACATTTCACTCAAAAAATTTCAGCATGTGTCTCCTAAGAAGGACGCACACAGACATCACCATAACCCCATGGCACCAAATATCATCCATACTAAAGTATCTCTGGTATCTTTTATAGCTGACACTATTTTTTCATTCTTCTAATTCAAGATCTATCTTAATTATGATATTTCTTCAGTTTTCCTTAACTGCTCAAGATTAAATCTTCTAAAAGAAGATTTCACGACACTGATATTTTTGAAGAAGCCAAGTCAGCGGTTGCTTCTAGAATGTCCTACAACTTGGATTTGATTGTCTTCTCAAGATTAGAGTTAGATAGATTAAGATTAATGTTTCAGGCAAGACACTACATAGGTGATGCTGTGTCCTGCTCAGTGTATCATATCAGGAGGCAGCCGACGTTCACCTGCTCCATTCCTGTGATGCTGTCTGATCGCTTGGATAAGGTGGTGTCTGCCAGATCTCTCTATGATAGAGGTGTTTTCTCCCTCTGTAATGATTAAGTACAGTAATCTGGCATAATTTGAGACTGTGTGGATATTCGTTTCTCAACAGCCTTCTATTCCATGTGTGCAGCATCCACGGATGATCTCTGCTTGAATTACTTCATTAGTGACTGCCAAACGGTAATTCTCCATCATAACTTACACAATTTGGTGATTCTTCTGTAATATGACTGTAGATTCAGGATCGATCATTTTTATTTAATGTATTATAATCCACTAGCATTACTCTTTTTGATGTTCAAACTGCTCCAAAAGTGGCTAGTAGGATACCATCGAAATAGCTGATAAAAGAAGAGAAGCAAAAAGCAAAGGAAAGAAGGAAAGACACACCCATCTGAGTGCAGAGCTTCAAAGGACAGCCAAGGAGCAGTAAGAAAGGCTTCCTCAGGGCTCAACGCAAAGAAATAGAGGGAAAGAACAGAATGGGAAAGACTAGAGATCTCTTCAAGAAAATTAGAGGTACCAGGGGAACATTTCATGCAAAGATGGACTCAATAAAGGACAGAAATGGTATGGACCTAACAGAAGCAGAGGATATTAAGAAGAGGTGGCAAGAATACACAGAAGAACTATACAAAAAAGATCTTCACGACCCAGATAATCACGATGGTGTGATCACTCACCTAGAGCCAGACACCCTGGAGTACGAAGTCAACTGGGCCTTAGGAAATATTACTACAAACAAAGCTAGTGGAGGTAATGGAATTCCAGCTAAGCTATTTCAAATCCTAAAAGATGATGCTGTGAAAGTACTGCACTCAATATGCCAGCAAAGCCACTGCTGTTTTCCAAATTTGGCCACAGCAGTGGCCATAGGAAAAAGTCAGTTTTCATTCCAATCCAAAAGAAAGGCAATGCCAGAGAATGTTCAAATTATCACACAACTGCACTCATCTCACACACTAGCAAAGTAATGCAAAAAATTCTCCAGGCTAGGCTTCAACAGTACATGAACCAAGAACTTTGAGAGGTTCAAGCTGGATTTAGAAAAGGCAGAGGAACCAGAGATCAAATTGCCAACATCCACTGAATCACAGAAAAAGCAAAAAGAATTCCAGAAAAACATCTATTTCTGCTTCACTGACTACGCTAATGCCTTTGACTGCGTGAATCACAACAAACTGTGGAAAATTCTTAAAGAGATGGGAATATCAGGCCATCTTACCTGAGAATCCTGCATTCAGGTCAAGAAGCCACAATTAGAACTAAACATGGAACAACAGACTGGTCCTGAATTGAAGAAGGAGTATGTCAAGGCTGTATACTATCACCCTGCTTATTTAACTTAGATTCAGAGTAATGCCAGGTTGGATGAAGCACAAGCTGGAATCAAGATTGCCGGGAGAAATATCAATAACCTCAGATATACAGATGATACCACCCTTATGGCAGAAAGCAAAGAGGAACTAAAGAGCCTCTTGATGAAAGTGAAAAAGGGTGAAAAAGCTGGCTTAAATCTCAACATTCAAAAAACAAAGATCATGGCATCCAGTCCCATCACTTCATGGCAAATAGATGGGGAAACAATGGAAACAGTGACAGATTTTATTTTCTTGGGCTCAAATATCACTGCAGATGGTGTCTGCAGCCACGAAATTAAAATACACTTGCTCCTTGGAAGAAAACTTTGACAAACCTCGACAGTCTATTAAAAAGCACAGATATTACAATTATTAATATATAATACAGATGTTACATATTACCTTTGCTGACAAAGGTCCATACAGTCAAAGCTGTGATTTTTCCAGCAGTTATGTATGGATGTAAGATTTGGACCATAATGAAGGCTGAGCACAAAGAACTGACACTTGAACTGTGGGGTTGGAGAAGACTCTTGAGAGTCTTGAACTCTCGAGACCCTTGAAGGAAATCATTCCTAAATACTCATTGGAAGGACTGCTGCTGAAGCTCCAATACTTTGGCCACCTGATACGATGAGCCAACTCATTGGAAAAGACCCTGATGGCTGAGAAAGATTCAAAGTAGGAGGAGAAGGGGAAGACAGTGGACAAAATGGTTGGATGGCATCACCAACTCAACGGACATGAGTTTGAGCAAGCTCTGGGAGACAGTGAAGGACCGGGAAGCCTAGCGTGCTGCTGTCCATGGGGTTGCAAAGGGTTGGACACGACTGAGAGACTGAATAACAATAAAGGACACCGTCAGGCTGGCTCCCATGTCATTTCAGTGTTGTCCCCATTAGTTTTGGGGTAGTTCTTTGCCTTGTTCTTGCCCTGCCACTGAAAGACATCTCTGCACAGAGTGGTGCTAAGTTTAGGGAATGTACTTAAGAGACCAAAATCTGGGCGCCAGGTATGCTCACTGCTGCTTGCTATCATGGTCTCAAGCCCCTTCAGTGGGCAGGACCAGCAAATGTATTTCTAGCGTAATTCATAAGTCCACCTACAAATCGCTAAGAAAATGTTAGGCCACCCAAAAGAAGATATAGGAAGCAACAGAGAACATTGTTCCCACCCTAAAGCTGAGAAAAAGCCTGATAATCTACAGAATCATAATTTTTCTTAAGCTCTTCAGAGAGCTGAGAATATAAGAAAACAAAATAACCTGAATTCCCAACAGAAGGCCCTCCAGAGGACAGACAGGTCATGAGAAGGGTTCTGCCCATGGCAGAACATGAGATTAAGAGACAGCCATTATACACACGATGAAGCCAAGTGTCGTCCCAAGGGCTTTGATTAGCTCTTTCAGTACTCAAAACAGCTGTGTAAGATAAAAAAATTACTTGTGGGGCAAACAAAATCAACAGAGGAACTAAAAATCATGATACAGCTATATTGAGAGGTGATATAGAGGACTTCTGATCCATAAGAGAGGCCAAGAGATAAGGCCTAAAACTGATAAAGCAATACATGGCATCATATACTTAAACTGAATCGTGTGTGCGCGCTCAGTCGCTCTGCCCTGTCTGACTTGTGATCCCATGGACCGTAGCCCACCAGGCTTCTCTGTCCGTGAAATTTTGCAGGCAAGAATACTGGAGTGGGTTGCCATCTCCTTCTCAGGGGATCTTGTCAACACAGGGACTGAACCCGTGTCTCCTGGATTGGTAGGCAGGTTCTTTACCACTGTGCCACCTGGGACGCCTCCTACACTCAATTTCACAGAAAAATGATGATGATGCTAATTTGAAGTTTTGTGGGGGTTTTTTTAACTACAATTTTAAAAAGTATCATCATAGGTATACTAATTAGTGGTAAGAGCTAGAATAACCAGGTAAAATTATTTTCTCTGTGGAGTTATACTTCAGATAGGAAAAGGTAAGAAAAGGAATTGGTTTCATTCTAACATTATTTGAACTATTACATTTTATTTTTTTTTAAATACATACTAGCTTGTNAGGGGATCTTGTCAACACAGGGACTGAACCTGTGTCTCCTGGATTGGTAGGCAGGTTCTTTACCACTGTGCCACCTGGGACGCCTCCTATACTGAATTTCACAGAAAAATGATGATGATGCTAATTTGAAGTTTTGTGAGGGTTTTTTTAACTACAATTTTAAAAAGTATCATCATAGGTATACTAATTCGTGGTAAGAGCTAGAATAACCAGGTAAAATTATTTTCTCTGTGGAGTTATTCTTCAGATAGGAAAAGGTAAGAAGAGGAATTGGTTTCATTCTAACATTATTTGAACTATTACATTTTATTTTTTTTTAAATACATACTAGCTTGTAATTTTTTCAAACTCTCATGAAAAGACCTCCTTACCTTGATCTGTAAGACATCAAGTGGAACGGTCTCTCCTTTCACAATGGCAAGCGTAGCATCTATAATACGTCTAAAAGTAACAAGAAGGAAATTATCACGTTGTGAAGAATAAGCAGCAGTCCCTCCAAGACACACACCCACGTATACACACACTCACCCCCCTAACACAACCATTCCTACCCAGAGTACCAACAGATGAATCAGGAAGAAGACACATCCCTTCGAAATACCCTCAAGAAAGTAGAATGAAGGAGTATAAAAGAATTGCTGATACAAATAGAGTGGAAGGCTCTGATACAGACTCGAAAAGAAGGCTTCAGCAAAGAGAAGTTTATACGAAGCACTAATCATTTATTTACTTCACACTTATTGAGGGTCTACATTGTGTCCAACTCTTATCATTGGAAATTATGATAAATAAATAACGTCTTTCATTCATTGTAACAAAGTCAAGCACTTCAAAAACCATACACCTTTTTACTCTAGTAATCTGAAAGATAACTAAAGGACAGGACTGGGCTTCCCTGGTTGGCTCAGTGGCAATGAATCCGCCTGACAGTGCAGGAGACATGAATTTGATCCCCCGATCCAGGAAGATTCCAAATGCTGCAGAGCAACTAAGCCCATGTGCCCCAAATACCAAGCCTGTGCTCTAGAGCCAGGGAGCCGCAACTACCGAGCTCTCGTGCCGCAAGTACTAAAGCCCGTGTGCCCTAGAGCCCGTGCTGCACAACAAGAGAAGCCGCCACAATGAGAAGCCCACGTACCGCAACTAGAGAGTAGCCCCTACATGTTGCAATTAGAGAAAAGTCCACAGAGCAACAGAGACCAGCACAGCCGTAAATAAAAATAAATAAATGGAATTATTTTAAAAAAGAAGAAAAAGCACCTAAGTATCTCTGGTGTGGGATTACATTCAAAAAAAGAAAAAATAAAATAAAGGACAGGATTTGTTGAAGTTATTTTAGAAAAATATAATAAATCCTCAAAATATACATGTTAATGCTTGGATGACATTCTGGGTTCCCTAGTAAGCCAGCTGAAACTTAATAAACAACCTCATTTACTTTCTCAGATTTCTCTTTATCCTATTTCCCCCTCCAAGACAGATGCTATGTGGGAAGCAGGTAGAAGTCTAGAAAATGAGATTCAATTTAGGAGAAAGCAAGATGCATGATCACCAGTTCAGATTAATTCGATATGAATATATTAATTTCAAAGGAAGTTATCAGAAAGAATCCTAAAGTTCCATGCTTGCTCTGAGTGGTACCTAGCACATTAAGAGGTTTAAGAAGTGCTTCTGAAAGGCTGACCTTTAAAAAATGTTCCGACTGAAAAATGCCTTTCCTTATTAATTTTTTTCAAAATTGCTTGGCAGAAGATGGTTAACATGCAACCTTAAATTTGTCATCCTCTGGCAATAATTGAAAGTTCTAAATAAAGCAGCCCTGTAGCATGGAACAGCTATTTTTTAGGCTTATTTATCTGCAACATTCTGAATCCAAAATTCCTTTTTCTTCTGTAGTAATTATGGTACAACAAATCTTGATAGCAATGTAAAAAGCAAAGCCTTGTTCTTTTAAATAGCCTCAGGCACCTGCCATGTTACGAGGGTCTACAAAATTTTGAACCCAGGGCAGACCGACTTAATTACCTAAGAGCCCTGGGGCATGCTTATAAATTAAGTTTTAAAAATCTTCAAATTATAAATAGAAGCAGCAACAACATTAGTTTAACTACAGGGAAAATCAGCTCTCAAGACACTGAGGGCTATCTAAGGCCTTGAGGGCGGCGCCCAGCATAGACCCTGGCTTTGGAGAGGTGAGGGATTCTCCCAGGAATGCCATCTGCCTCTGCATTGCTGACATATTCGGTAATGCTGGCAAGCAGTTCGAATAATCTACACTGACAGGCAGAAAGACCAGCTATCACAAGTGATCAAGACCCGAACCCGACAGGATTTGTCTGACAAGCAAAAACGTTTACCTCACTGGTTGTCATATTTACTGTCCCTCAGAAATTCCAAACTGGGGGAAAATATACAGCAAAATGAAATGCCACGTCCGGCAGCAGGAAGACTGGCAAAGGGCTGGATACTCCCCACTAGATGAACACTTGAGGCATGAGGGACATTTTAATAAAGACCTGATATTAGTGTATGTCTACATTTATGCCTAATCTGTGATATATGGACCAAGGCTTTTATCTAAAACAAAGAACTGAATTGTTAAAAAGATATAAGATGACTCCTAAAATTAAACAACAATAATAAATCCATAAAGCCAGTCTATTCAAAATCCCCAAGCAGAACTGGACAACCACATGCAAAAGAATGAAACTGCACAACTAGCTTACACCACACACAAAGATAAACTCAGAATGAAGTAAAGACCTGAATGTAATAAGACCTGAAACCATAAAACTGAGAGAAAACAGAGGGTAAATCTTCTTGATGTAAGATCTGGTGATGATTTCTGAACCTGATACCAAAAGCAACAAAAGTGAAAATAAAAAAGTGGGATTACATCATACTAAAAACCTACTGGAGAGCAAAGGAAACCAGGAACAAAATGAAAAGGCAACCTGATGAATGGGAGGAAATATTTGCAAGTCATATATTTGCTAAGTGGCTAATATCCAAAACATATAAATATCTTATACAACTCAACAGGGGAAAAAAAAAATCCACTTGAAAAATGAGCAGATGATTGGAACAGACATTTTTCCAAAGAAGACATACAGACGGCCACAGGTACATGAAAAGATGGCCCGGAAGCATGAAACTTCAGGGAAAAGCAAATTGAAACACATAGAGCTATCCCTTCATACTCGTGAGAAAGGCTATTATCAAAAAGACAAGAAATAACAACTGTTATAGAGGATGTGGAGAAAAGGGAACCCTTGTTCACTGTTGGTAGGAATGTTAAATTGGTACAACCACTGTGGAAAACAGTATGGAGATTCCTCAAAGAATTAAAAATAGAACTGCCATATAATTCAGCAATGCCACGTCTAGCTATTTATCCAAAGAAAACAAAAACACTGACTCACAAGATATATGCACCGTATTTGTTGCAGCATTATTTACAATAGCTAAGATATGGAGACAAGCTAAGTGTCCACTGACAGGTGAATGGATAAAGAGTATGTGATACATGTATAACACACACAGCATTCAACAAGAAAAAAGAATGAAATTATGCCATTTGCAACAACATGGATGGACCTGGAGGGTGTGACGCTAAGTGAAGTTAAGTCAGACAGAGAAAGACAAATACTACATGATCTCACTTTTTTGTGGGTGGCATCTTAAAAAAAAAAAAGTTCATAAATGACACAGAACAGACTGGTGTTTGTCAGAGGGGTCAGGGGTGGGCAAAACAGGTGAAGGGAGTCCAAAGTTACAAAATAAGTAAGTCGTGGGGATGGAAGGTATAGCATGGCAGCTCATGCTAACACTGCGCTGCATGTCTGAAAGTTTTAAAGAGAGCATATCTTAAAAGATCTCATTGTAAGGGAAAAAATTCTGTAACTATTGTCTGGTGGCAGATATCAACTATACTGACCGTGGTGGTATACACATATTGAATCATTGTGTTGCACATCTGAAACTAATATAATGTTGTATGTCCATTACATTTTAAAAGAAAAATCCCAAAGCAGAAACAAAAAAATAATCCAAAACAGAAAATCACTTGCATATTGTTATTGTCACTGATTCTGGAAGGTTATAAACAGAAATGCCTTGAGAATATTTCAATTCATTCATTCAACAAACACTATTTATTGACCTCTCCAATGTGTCACAAAGCCTTAAAGATCAGGCATTTAAAATGGATAACCAACAAGGACCTACTATATAGCACAGGGAACTCTGAGCAATGTTACGTGACAGCCTGGACAGGGGGTAGTTTGGAGGAGAAGGGATACATGTATATGCATGGCTGAGTCCCTTCACTGTTCACCTGAAATTATTAACAACGTTGTTAATCGGCTATATCCTAATACAAAACAAAAAGTTTAAAAATAAACAAACATCAGGCAACCGACAGTGAAACCCTGATAATGATGTGTCCAAGATTCTATTTCTAATCAAAGTCACAACTCGAATTCAAGATTCCCATCTTCTTGAAAGACTCAACTTTTGTTTACAGAATGCTTTCAAAAGAAAAGTGCGATGGTAACAATTTGCCTGCCTCCTGAAGACAACGGTAGACTCACAGCAATTTAATTTAGATGTCAGGGCTGCACTGCTTTCTGTCTACTTTCTCTGTACTGACTTCTACTTTAGGCATTCACTAAAGGAGGTAACTATATTTGGTTGTTTTAGCTACTTATATTATCAAGGTAATGGAGCCAAGGCTGCTGGCGCGGTCTTCACAGGGGATTTGCTATTTGTCATCATGCATGCTTAACGCAAAGAAATGAGCGCTGTGAATCTGTCTTCACCAGAGAATCTTACAACACAAAAGCACACAAAGAGTATGCTTGGATCAGCAAAGCTAACGTCGTAAGAAACAAAAGGACATCAGTATTCATCGCCATGCCTCACTTGGGGACTTAATATTAGATCACCAGGGTCCCACCACCCAACAGAGAACCTTCCCAATCAACCGAATGCTTGAACTCTGATCTCCTCTTAATGATCTGAAGTTTCAGGCTGCTACTGCTGCTAAGTCACTTCAGTCTGTATCACACATGCGGATCTGCCATTCCCAGGCTCTCTCACCCACAAATGCCACCATCCCACATTGACAACCTACTGGACTTTGTTTCCACTTTCAGCAAAGAGTGTCTGACTCAAACTACTGGTCTGGCCCAGTGGGATGAATCCGATGGGAATCTTACTGAAGGTAGCCTGGGGGGAAGAAAATGAGAGGGAAGTTTTATTCCTATGGTCAGAAAACGAGATCGAACAAAGAGGCAAAGTAAGTGACCCTGGCCCTGCCTCCCTGTCTTCTATCCCACACCCCTAGACCAGCCATCAGGTAATCCTGAGGAAGCAGTTTCTAGAACAAGGCAGTTCACGAAAACAACAAAACTTCAAATTTGGAAGAAATACTTGGATACTCACTAATAGCAATGGATTGAAAGAAATTTGGTTAAGAAAATGAGTGTCTTGGATATTATATAACTGCGTGACTCTGACAGACTGTATTATGTTGCCAAACTATTTGACAAAGTTCCAGATAAAATTCAATTTAAAATGTCTAACACTGGTATAGTGACTGAGGACAGGTGAAATTGCCTTGTAAACTATTGCAAGTATAAACAAGGCTAAGAGAATATGCAAAGTCAAGTAGCAGAAGGCTACCAGAGGACTTAATTAAATGCTACAAATACTAATAGGTACTGTAAGGTTCTAAAGACTATTTTGAGCTCAATCCATTATTACCAAGGGACTGTGAAGGGTCTTCTTCCTTGTGGTTACTTTCTTTTTTCTTGTTGTATTTCTTATTTAAAATACGTTAAATTACTATAGAAAAGTGGATAAAATAATCTCACAACACCCATGTAACTAAGACCCAGATTTGGCAAATATTACATTTTGCCATATTTGCTTCAGGGTTTTAAGAGAGATACTGATGCAGGTGCAGTTCAAGTCCCTTCTCACACTCTTCCCCTTCCCCTTCCCCAAAGGAGACCAACCATCCATCATTAGAGACTCACACTCTTCCCCTTCCCCAAAGGAGACCAACCATCCATCATCAGAGACTCACACTCTTCCCCTTCCCCTTCCCCAAAGGAAACCAACCATCCATTATCAGAGACTTGGTGCAATTTCTCTCCATCCACATTATCATCCTCTGACTACATAGCTGATGCTTCCATCAACAGTATCTTTGTTCTCTGAATTTTAAAACTTTGTAGAAAGGTATAACATGCTTTAGCAACCTGACTTTTTTATTGAATATGTTTTAGATTTACCTCATAGATGTTTGCAAGCCTAGTTAATTCATTTTAACTGTTGTGTGGCTTCCAACATATGAATATACCATGGTTTATTAATGAAGGAATCCTTTGAGAAAAAGATTTTATAGGGAAATTTTATAGTTTAAACAACTCTTGGTTAAAAAAAAAAAATCATCGGATATTCTAGATTCCCAAAGCAGCAAAAGTCCACCACGGGTTAATAAAAGTGTTCTATGACAGGCAGATTTTACTTTCTAAAATCCAAGGAAGCAAAACTTGTTCCCACCTTAAAACATGAAACACGGAGGAAGGGAGGGAGGGAGGGAGGGAGGAATAAAGAAAGAGGAGGAAAGTAAAAGTCAAAACGCAGTTATTCTTATTTTAAAGCTCACCTCGTCTGCTCTTCGAAGAACTCCAGTGATAACCTAAAAATGTTTTGAAAAATTATTATGAGCACCTTGCAGTTCCTTTATCATAAAATAATTGGATTCAGTTTTCATGGACCACAAACTTGCTCCTGTTCTCTTCCTAGAAACTATGTCAAAAGATATATTGGTTCTTAAAACACGAACCAGTCTCCAATAAGATCAGAGCTCAATTAGGTTTTATTCTTCACCTGGGATCAATACGACTATAAAGACTAAGGTAAAATAATTATAAAACCTCCACATTATATTAGCAAAATTATGTTTTCAGTTCGGTAAGATGGGTCACTCAGAAGCCTGCTCTCAATAAAAGTTTCTTATCGATGAATACAAAGACAAGGGGAACTGTGTTCCCTCTATAAAAAGACATTTTTAATTTGAATTTTTACATAATTTACTTTTCAGTTTTAAACTATAATGCACAAGTCTTGTAAAAGCTGTAAAAAAAAACCTGAAGAAAGAATACTTCCTCATTAACCCACCAGACACCATTAGTGAGTTGTTTACATTCTGTTACATTTCTCTCCAATTCTTTTCTTTAATCAGGGCATAGTTTTATGACTAGATTATACCAGATACATAGTTTGGTTATCTTAAAAACATTTTGTAAAGTCAAGGCTGACGCCAGTCTTCTCCCTATCTCCTGCCTCCCTGAATTTGGGGATTACATGGGGCTCTGATGTGGCCCACTTCATTCTTTGTTGGCATTCTATCTGTTTTCTTCACATTTCATTAAAAAGCCATAAAAACAATTAGAAGATCATTAGCACAGCCTTTTAAAAAGCAGCTTACTAAGGCTCACATGGTTGCTAAATTAAACACAGGACAATGCCCTGCCTGCTGGGAGCTCCTGACCCACAAACACTGAGGCAAACCAGAGGTAGAGGCAAAAGGCAAGAGAAATGACGTCCGGATGAAGCGTTTACACAAGCTGGGGCGACTGAGGGGGGAGCGGCCCCTGCATGGGGCTCTTCAGGGGCTTCCAATACGAAATGAAGGACCTAGTCTATTGCCCTGAAAGAGAAGAGCATTCCCAGGGCAGCATACCTACTGTCCCAGGCAGCAATAGGGAAAAGGTATTGTAGAACAAAGGCAGGACACACACTGGAACATGGAACCCTCTGCCTCTAAAGGTGCCATTAGGAGATAACATTACCTAGGATGCAAATGATGTGAGAATGGACACATGCCTTCTTTTAAAAAAAGGGAATCATTATTTAAGTTGTTCAAGAAACCTTCCCATAACTGAAACTACTATTCCATAATAAACAGGGCTGCTGCAGAAGAGTCGTCAAAATGTAAAAAGCATTTCATGCCCAGCACCACTTTGTACCCGGTTTTATTCCACTTTATCTACCTTCAATTTGATAGAACAAAAACCTTTCTATGTGCTGGGTTCAGAATTTATACGAAGCAATGAAATAAAAGTCCATAAGGAAAAATGTAATGCTGTGCTTGCTTCACAGAGAAAACAATCCTAGAAAGAATGGATTACCAAGAAATCATTTCCTTAAATGATAATCACTTTATGGCCCCGCTTTAAGATCTCACTTCTATTTTCTTCATTTGCAAAATGGCTTCAGACAGAAAAGTGGCCATACCTCTTGCAAAGTCCCGTCACCTCCGGCAACAACGATCACATCTGTGTTTTCCATCAATTCCAGGAGTTTCTTGGCTTGACCCTCATAATCTGTCTGCAATACAAAGGAAGCCTTTGGTAAATTTATCATCCTAGAGCCGCAAGCCCAAAGGTCTAAAATTGTAGAAGTTTCTTTACAGTTTTACACTGACTCTTTTAAATTCATAATTGATGCATATGAAAAACTAAATAGCTGCTAAAGCAACTAGATATGGTTTTTATAGTTTTACATGTTTAGAGCTGGAAGGGACCTCAGAAATCATCCAGTCAGCTCCTTGCTTTAAAAATAAAATTCAAACTCAAACTGATGTGTCTCAGTTACAGTTAGCCAATCAGGGGACTCATTTTCAGCCCAGTACAGATTCTATTATTCATTTATCCAATGACTTTCATCTGAAAGTAAGAGGTCAAATGTGTACGCAAATAAGGAGAAACTGATGTAATGAAAAGAGCACAGATCTGAGAGCCCAGGAGACCCAGATTAAACCCCAACTCTATTTTTTAGCTAAGTGGCTTTAAACCCTCAAGATCTTAATTTCCTTATCAATGAAATCATGTGTACTGGAAGAAAGGGTAAGAGATTTCTCACGAAAAGCAAGCAGTAAGGTACCTGTTCTTAACTGGTACTATGCTAAATAACAGCTTCCCTAGTGGCATAGCTGGTAAAGAACCCGCCTGCCAATGCAACAGACGCAGATTCAATCTCTGGGTCGGGAAGATCTCCTGAAGAAGGAAATGGCAATCTGCTCCAGTATTCCTGACTGGAAAATTCCATGGACAGAGGAGCCTGGTGGGCTACAGTCCATGGGGTTGCAAAGAGGTGGACACAACAGAGCGACTAAAACCAAATACTAGATTTTAACAGATGTAAAGGTAATGCAATTAATAAAAAGGAAACAATATTTCCTGTGGATATTTTACTAGACAAACTAATGGGCAAAAAATTAAGAGACTGAGGTTTCAGATGGGCTAAAGCACCTGGCCACAGTCAACACAGAAAAAAAAAAAAATGAAGCCCCTACACTAACTTCACCTCATCTCATGATGTATGGTTCTGCTTCAATCCTGAAAAAAATCAAATGACTGGCTTTGTAGTTATACATTTGCAAATTGTTATGTTCTGAGCCCAAGTCTCCGAATAGACTAAGAGAACAAGTCCACCATGGCAATGCAAAAGGCAAGAAGGGAGTTTACTGCTAACTCGAGTTAGGGCACTCTGCCACCTCCAATGCAGTGGAGTGAAGCAAGAGGGACCCGAGTCCAGAATTACAGGAGTATTTATAGGTTTAAGACAAAGACAGATATTTGGCATGAGCTGATTGGTTATACAATACTTGGCATGAGCTGATTGGTTATATAATGCGCTTGCGCTGGTTTGGGGCTTTGTGTTTTGGGCGGATTGGTTTATATCAGGAATGGGTGGGGTTATTTTTGATTGGGTCTTCATTATGTCAACCCGGATGAGCCCCGAGCCTGAAGAGTCAGAATGACTCAGGAATTTTCCTTTGGCCTAGTATTCCTCATATAAGCCTATAATGGTGTTAGTGAGGTTGTGAGTGATTTTAACACAAATACATCTTTTTTCACACTTAACAGCTTATTAGAAAGGATTTAGGTGAACAAATGAAGAGGTACCTGGGGCAAACTGTGTGGGTAGGGGCATCCCATGCCCTCTCTGGTACATCACTTCTCAGATTTCCACAGGTTCACCAGCCCTGAAGCTCTCTAAACCCTGTCTCTTTGGGTTTTTATGTTGGTTTCATTACATACCCACGGTTGATTAAATTGTTGCCCTCTAGTGGTTGAGCTCAATCAATCCAAATATTTCATTTAAAAAAAAAAAAGAATATATGTTGATCCTAATTTAAAAGGAGGCTTTGTAAACATCCCGAAATAAGTGACCACTGGTAATCTGCAAGGGTTCTCCAAGAACAAGGCATCTCAGACTGTTCTCATTTTTGACAGATTACTAGATAAGAATCCAAACAGACATTCTATCTGGTCCTCAGCAAGGCACCTGGCAANAGGTGAGTTTATGTGAGATTTAAAAAAAAATCATTTTATTCAAGAATTTAGACTGAAAGGGGACAGACACAGGAAAAGTAACTAGCATGAGCAGACTTTAAGGATAAATTCACCTCCTTTTTTCAGATGAGAGGAGCTAAATGGGTGTTGGGAAGTGGAGACTCAGAACAGTGGGGAGAAGGGAACATGCAAGGACAGAAACAATGGGAGGAAAAGGGCCATGAAAGAGGGGCAGGAGAGGGGATTCAGAGCAGAGGTGAGGGTATTGATATTTCGCACAAGAAAGGGAGTGCCCATATCCACTCTTTGTTCAAGAGCAAAAGGCTTCCCCGTGCACGATTTTCTAGCTGCCAATGGAAAATTAGCTTGGGGTAAAGATCACCTCAAATTCAATACTAAAGTTTATTTGAATTGATTTCCAAAACAACTCAGAGCCATGAGATGAAACAACAAAGCAATCAAATTCTTAAAACATGGATTTAGAACAGTCAGGGAATCCCGAGAGAGAGAAATTCGTTCATCGTGTCTATTGTCATTGTCATCCATGAAAACATTCCAGAACGTTTTCTGCCCCCTACTTCTACTAAATGTATCATGCCTTTGTCATTTTTTAATTTCATGTTTCTTTTTTGGTATTTCTGACATCATAAGCTTAAGTAACATAACAAAAAAGCAACTTAACCATGCAAATTCATCTGCAAGCTATAATGTGCCTATTTGGAGGGGAGGGAAGAAAAGAAATGTGATCTTAAACTTGAAAGGATGAACAATTCAACTCTAACTAGATAGATGAATATTTACGTGCAATACCCTGAGTCTGGGAATAACAATGCACAGGGTATGACTCAGCTGGGCTAAAGAGACAGGCTTTAAAAGTACGAATCAACAGTTTTAAGAAGATTTGACTTTGAGAGGTAATGACTGCTCTGAACTGATATCCTTGGGGCTTATTCGGCTTAGGCATGAATCTGGCTTTAGCTAGAGCTTCCAGGCCACCTGCAGACATGAACAAATTCCCAGAACGCCAACCAGTCCGGTTCTGTGTTCTTTGGACTAATCCAGAAGTAAACAAGTCTGAAGGGGTGGGCGTTGGAACTGCTTTTCGCCAGATGGTTAACTTCCTTGAGTTCTATTCAGAGTTGGCTGGCAGCCTGATTCATCCCCTGATAGTGGGGGAAAAAATAGCCAAGCTGCACTGATGCAAGGTGCTGGGCAAGTCCCCTGGAACAGCCCGAGATTTCTGCACGGTGGAGATAAGGCGGGTTTTAATTGTTTCATATTAAACAGCATTACCTGAGCTTCTTGACAGGCTGCTCTCCTTAGTAGGTTATCACTATCAAAGTAAACAAAAGAGAAGGAACGTTAGCTTTAATAAGTAGGTTCAGATCCAAACAAATCACCATTTTTTTAAAGCACATATAACTCTTTAAAATAGTCAAATGACTATTACTTAAGACCCGTAACAAATCACGGGCACATCTGAAATGTACTTTCTCCGAATGAAATCCGTGTTAGGTGTTCCCACACAACAGCAGGCAGAATAATCCCCATTCCCTTTAAGATGCTCACATCCTGATTCCCAGAACCTGAAAAGGTTACCTTATGTGGTAACAGGGTTTCTACAGACATGATTAAGTTAGGGTCTGGAGATGGGAGAGAATTCTGGATGATGTAGGTGGGCCCAATGGAATCGCAGGGGTCCTCAAAAGCAGAGAAACTTCAGCAGCAAATGTGACCAGGAAAGGATGGTCAGAAGGATGCAACCTCGCTGGCTTTGGAGACGGAAGGTGGCTTTAAGTCAGGAGTGTGGGTACCCAGGAAGGAGAGGGGTTCTCTCCAGAGCCTCCAGGAGGAACGCCGTCCTTGCCGACACCCTGATGCTAAGGGAGCCCCGTGTCAGGTCTCTACTCCATGCACAACAGTGCTTGTGCTCTGCAGTGTCTGCCTCTATTCGACCCCACGGTCTGCAGCCCGCCAGGCTCCTCTGTCCATGGAGTTCTCCAGGCAAGATTATTGGAGTGGGCTGCCATGCCCTTCAGGGGCTCTTCCCAACCCAGGGATCACACTCCCACCTCCTGCATCTCCTGCACCGGCAGGCAGATTCTCTACCACAGAGCTACCTGGGAAGCCACAGAACTGTGAGATAATACATCTGTGTTGTGTTAAATCTCTGTTTGTGGAAATTTGTTAGGGCAGCAACGGAAAAACGAATGCACATACCCTGCGTTTTTCTTATTCAGTAGAAATTACTCAGGTCATTTGCCAGAAATAAATTTGATCTAGAGTTGCTTCTGCTAGTGTTTTCTCTAAATCTCTTATTTTTTATACCGCAGTCAGATACACAATTATATCACAAATGGAAAATTCTGGCGTGAGGCAAAATTTTGGCTTGCGAAAACAAAACGTTCTATCAGAATATGTTCATCTGTTCAGCATAAAGCTTCCTAAAATGTGTTTGGGCCACTTATACCTTAAGACCACTTGACTGCCTACTATGCTCCAGAATCTTCTCCTTGTAAGAGTCCATTCTAACAAGGGTTGCTGCCATCATTCATATAGTAACTTCAAAGTGGCTAACAAGAGTTAAGAAAACGAATACCCAGAAAACATGGCAGTAAACAATTTAAAGGGAAGAATTAAAAGGAGAAAGGGTTATTTTACTTAAATTTCCTGTGTAGACCTTTCTCATAATATCAAAGACCTGAATTTTGCATCTTTACAGTACAGTGAGTCCCCTACATCCAAACAAGTTCCGTTTTGAGGGTGCATTTCTAAGTCCAGTTTGTCCGTAAGTCCAACCAAGCTCCCCTAGGTACCCAACTAACACAACAGACTATATAGCACTGCACTGTAATAGGTTTATAATACTTTTCACACAAATAATACACATTAATTAAAATTAAACTTTTGCTTTTCACTATAGTTGCAGTCAAAGGCTATGGCGTTTTCTTCCATAGCCAGCCTGAAGGACAAGCCCGATTTCACAGAGCCATCAGCTTCCAGGAGAAAGCACTCCCTAAGAGGGGGTATCTCTGCTGCCTACCTGAAAACTAAGGGCAGTGACAACATCCCATTACAATTACAATAACACTAGTACCTCAAACCTAGATAGCTCAGTTAGTAAAGAAGCCACCTGCAATGCAGGAAACCCCGGTTTGATCCCTGGGTTGGGAAGAGCCCCTGGAGAAGGGAAAGGCTACCCACTCCAGTATTCTGGCCTGGTCTATGGGGTCACAAAGAGTCGGACACGACTGAGCAACTTTCACTTTCAGTACCTGAAAAGCGCATACGGTTCTACAACAAAGATTTTAGGGGGACTGATCCCTTGTGATGTGTACCCCACAAGGTGCCTTTACAGCCAGGCTCAGGCCCCCTGCTTGAGCAATACTGCTCCTGACTAGCCTGCGGCAAAGGAAGTCCGACAAGCTCATCTCTCTCCCCCACCCAAGAGTCACAAATGCTTTGCTCTTTCCAAGCCTCTCTATCAACTGCTCTCAGTGAATTATTCTAAAGTCAACAGAACATGCACGCAAGATGAGGCAGATTTGGGGTACAATCTAATATTTTAAAATAGTTCAGTTCAGTTGCTCAGTTGTGTCCAACTCTTTGCGACCTCATGAATTGCAGCACACCAGGCCTCACTGTCCATCACCAACTCCCGGAGTTCACCCAAACCCATGTCCATCAAGTCGGTGATGCCACCCAGCCATCTCATCCTCTGTTGTCCCTTTCTCCTCCTGCCCCCAATCCCTCCCAGCATCAGAGTCTTTTCCAATGAGGTGGCCAAAGAATTGGNGGTTATTATAGAATACTGAGCAGAGTTCCCTATGCTATACAGTAGGTCCTTTTTGGTTATCTATTTTAAAGATAGTAGTGTATATGTTTTAACCAGTCCTATAACTGAAGATTTTTATCTACACAGTATAAAAATTCTTTTAGAGAGAAACTATTTCTAAAAATTCTTTTAGAGAGAAACTATTTCTGGGGTCATTTCTCTTCTAGATAGAAACCTCTACCTTTCAATCAAAGATTGCATTCCACACTGTCTCCTAGAAGTTCAAGATGTCTCTTTACAAAGATGCCCCTTAAAAATGGGCCAATCTAAATTCAAGTTTCCCAAAAGTGGTTGTTATAAGTGCAAATTATCCAAAAGTTTGCCCATATTCCAAAGAGGCGCAAGATTCTGGTCTATAATAGGTATACCTCTAGGAAGCAGTTGTTTTTGAAAGAGATGGAAAAAAAAACCACACACACACAGTTTTAGACTCAGTGAAATCCATTTTCGCCTTTAGAATCCCTAGACATCTTAACCATGAGGGTGGGTGCATGTTTTCCAATAGCTGTCCCAAGATATAGGGAATCACATGTTTCCCAGATGACCTTTGGAACAGGATAGAAAGAAACTTCAACAAACAAAATACAAGTATGCTCACTGAAATCAGAGAGCTCTAAACACAAGGAGAGTGAACCTCTGATTGAAGAGAGACTACCCTCCAATTCCAGGGTTCGTGAGAAAGCAGTGAGATGAATGGGCTCTGAGAGCATAGGCAGCTGGTTGCTCACTGTCCTCTGAGTCATTTAAATCCTATTTCTGATGCCAGAAACTTTCAAAAATTCAGAAATGGCAAAATTAAAACCCCTAAATTAAGGAATAGTATTTAGTGAAAGTTTACTATGCATATAAGAACANACCCTCCAATTCCAGGGTTCGTGAGAAAGCAGTGAGATGAATGGGCTCTGAGAGCATAGGCAGCTGGTTGCTCACTGTCCTCTGAGTCATTTAAATCCTATTTCTGATGCCAGAAACTTTCAAAAATTCAGAAATGGCAAAATTAAAACCCCTAAATTAAGGAATAGTATTTAGTGAAAGTTTACTATGCATATAAGAACAGTTTGTGAATGAGGAGCCGTCAAAAATAAAAACTTCATGACCTCAAGGGCATGAAGTTATAAGAGGTTGATAGAGTGAAAATGAGGAAGTTGTTTACCCTTTCCAATGATTGGTTATTAAAATGGAGCTCTCTAGACAGCAGGGGACCAGTTAAATTGATCATTTCATACCAATTTGGGGAAGATAAGTCTACTTTATGATTTTTCAGAGGTTTTTTACAAGAAATAACATAAATTATGTTCCTGTTCATGAAATAAGATAGATTTAATTTTATATATGTGTTTAAAATGTTCTTTTCTATTCAGAAAATTCTCAAGTCCAGTTTCCATGTTGTATTCAATTTTAACATCAGTAACCTAAACTATATTAAAGGACTGTTCTTTGATTCAATTTTATTGTGTTTATATTTGTTATTTTTAATATTCCTTNTTCTGATGGTTAACTTGTGATGAAGTATATTATTAAAGATCTCAGCTCTCTTGAGCTTACTAATAACTGCTTGATGTATCAGCGTGCTATTGAAAATCAAAAGGTATTTTGATAGTTAACATCCTGGATTACAACGAGCTAGATGGAATATGTACGCTGCCAATGCCACCTGTGAGAAAGACAGAATATGTACCAATTTAGACATTACAAAAGAAATCCTCATTATAATCACACTTAGCTTTTTAAATATCAAAAAATGGTATCAACTATCTTGATCATGTTCTCTGAACCAAGCTGTATCTAAAACTCAAACTTATCCTCAAAAGAAAAGATATTTCTTCTATTGACATATTCTGAAGGTCTACAGCAAGTTCTGAAAACTATTTCAAAAAAGAAATTTCAAGTATGTTTTCCATAATGGCAGCATTGCTGCAATAAAAAAGAAAATAACTTAAAATCCACACAGCAACTACTGTGTGCCAGATACTATGGCTGTTGTTTTCATAAACCTTTAGTCTTTGTAACAACCTTGCAGAGCTTCCCTGAGGGGCTCAGTTGGTGAAGAATCCACCTGCAATGCAGGAGACCTGGATTCGATCCTGGGGTTGGGAAGATCCCCTGGAGGAGGACATGGCAACTCATATCCAGTATTCTGACCTGGAGAATCCCCACGGACAGAGGAGCCTGACAGGCTGCACTCCATGGGGGTAGCAAAGAGTCAGACACAACTGAGGGACCAAGCACAGAAGCCACGCGGCAAGGCAGGTGGTATATTCCCATCTTACAGATGAGGAAGTCCAGGCTCAAAGAAACTGACTTGCCCAAGAGCACGTGTTGCTAAGTGGGAGAGCGGGCTTTCCAATGCCTTAACGCTGCTACTTCTTAATTCCAGACCATACTGAATGGGCAATACTTCTTTGGATTGATACATTACAGCACATTTATTAAGCTATCACATCACTTCTTAGTCCCAGCTAACATAACTGTTAGAATTTATATTCATATTCAAGTGCAATAAAGCTCCCAGAAGGAACTGGTGAAACAAACTGATTTAACACAAAGTGCCAGGTACAGCACCATGAACAAGACTTGGTCCTGACCTGAAGAAGCTTGAGATCCAGGAGCAAAGAGCAGCACCTAGTAAATATCACTGATATAGTAAAAGATATGTTTCTTGATAGATAACATCCAGGCATGACATGCAGGTGAACAACAATATTCCCCATCCTCGTGAAGTCTACAGTTTGAGGAGGGAAGACAGACAATTTGCTAGGCAATCATATGATATGACTTATATCATTTACTCCATAAAATGATATGACTTATATTTTTACTCCATAAAAGGAGTGTCTACTAGAGGTATCTAACCTCGTCTTGAAGGAATTAGGGAAGACTTTTACATGGATAGTGAAGCTGAGATCTAGGAGAGAAACAGAAAGTAGCCAGGCAAAAACAGGGAGGAGAATGCAGGCAAAGGAAAGAACGTGGGAAAAGCCTGCAAGTGCCGCCAGGTCACGGCCAAGGCCAGAAGTGTAAGCAGCTCAGGACAGCTGCAGCGGCACACCAGGGAGGAGCCAGGACAGGTGGCCTCCATGAGCCTTTTCTAACCTATTTAAGGAATGTGGGCTTTACCCATTACAGGGTCTTAAGAAGGAAACTGACATGACCAGGTTGACAGGGTAGAAGGATCATTCTGGCTGTGTCAAGCGGGCAAGGGTCAAAGAGAAGACTGCATCCAGGGAGACCAGGGAGGATTCTTCAGGAATGCAGGTCAGCGAGGATAAGGACTGGAACCAGGTAGGTGGTAGTGGAGATGGAGAGAACACAGATTCTGCAGAGGTTGACGAGTGAACTTAAGTGCTGGTTCGTGGGTAGGGAGGGGTCAAAGGCCCCTTGACCTTCCAGCGGAAGGTGTCACACTCACAGAGATGGAAGGCAACCCAGAGGACTAGTTGAGGAGGGAGGAAGCTATGCCTGGTCTGGATTGGTCGATCTGGGACAACAGTGAGAGATGAGGTGGGAGGATCCAGGGGACAGCTAGAAATACACGTCTGTATTCCAGACAGAGCTCTTGACTAAAGATGAACATGGCTGGACTTCCCTGGGGCTCTGCTGCTGCTGCTAAGTCACTTCAGTTGTGCCCGACTCTGTATGACCCCATACAGCAGCCCACCAGGCTTCCCTGTCCCTGGGATTCTCCAGGCAAGAACACTGGAGTGCGTTGCCATTTCCTTCTCCAGTGCATGTATGCATGCTAAGTTGCTTCAGTGGTGTCCGACTGTGCAACCCCATGGACAGCAGCCCACCAGGCTCCTCCATCCACAGGATTCTCTAGGCAAGAGTACTGGAGTGGGTTGCCATGTCCTTCTCCACCCTGAGGGTCTAATGGTTAAGAATCCGCCTGCCAATGCAGGGGACACGGGTTCGATCCCTTGTCTGGGAAGATTCCACATGCTGTGACAAGTAAGCCCATGCGCCACAATTACTGCGCCTGCGCGCCCTAGAGTCGCTGCTGCACAACAAGAGAAGCCACCGTAACAAGAAGCCCTTGCATGGCAACTAGAGAGTAGCCCTTGCTCCCGCAGCTAGAGGAAGATCGTGAATAGTAACAAAGACCCAGTGCAGCCTAAATAAATAAATTAAAAAAAAAAAAAAAAAGATGCACACATGAAAACCAGAGGGATGAGAGGGGAGAAGTTCATCCATCTGAGCCGGTGAAAGCAGAAGCAGCAGGAAGAGAGCGGCTGCGTGTCAGGACCCTGGACAGAGATCAGCAAGTGCCAGGGAAGTGGGCGCCAGGCCTCCTCTCAAAGCCAAAGGGAAGACGTGGTGGATAGGGCGCATATCCCCACCATGCTCTCAATGTTGCCCCTACTCTTGGCAAATGGCATGCTTTGCTGTTCCTAACAGACACAAAGAACTTCACTTTTCCCCTCCAGGGATGTGATCACTTCCTCTCCTCTCCCTTTAAAAAAAAAAAAAAAATTGAAGACCAAACACCACCAAGACACCACCTCCAAGTCCTTACCCTACCACACACAAAGCGGCTTGTCTTATCTTTCTTCCTTGATGACAGCGGTCCTGAAGTCATGGATAATTCACCATTTTCTTTCCCATAGCACAGAGCACAGACTTCTACACGCAATCTAAGATACTCAATAAATAACTGTTTAATAAATAAGTGGCAAATGTTTGAACAGCANACAAAGCGGCTTGTCTTATCTTTCTTCCTTGATGACAGCGGTCCTGAAGTCATGGATAATTCACCATTTTCTTTCCCACAGCACAGAGCACAGACTTCTACACGCAATCTAAGATACTCAATAAATAACTGTTTAATAAATAAGTGGCAAATGTTTGAACAGCAGAGACTGACTCATTGTGCTCAGGCAGACTTTGTTCTGGAGGAGACACTGAAGGTTATTTTCTGTAGGAGAATCTGGTGTTCTTGAAGGGGATGCTCTTTCAGGGTCATGATCACCAAATGGCAAGAGGAGGGCTCACTGTGGGGCAGGACAGGAGAGAAGGGGAAACTCCAGTCATAAGAGTGAAAAAAGCGAAGTGAAAGTCGCTCAGTCCTGTCCAACTCTCTTCGATCCCATGGACTATACAGTCATATATAGTCAATACGGACATATAGTCAATACAGATATACTGTACTCAATATAACAGTAAATGTGGAAACCTCAGCAGTGGCCACAGGGCTGGAAAAGGACAGTTTTCATTCCAATCCCAGAGAAAGGCAATGCCAAAGTATGCTCAAACTACCACACAATTGCACTCATCTCACAAGCTAGAAAAATNTGTCCATATATTCACAGAGGCTGAGGTCTGAGGACCACCTCCAGCTGCTGCTAGGTTATGCTCAATTGTGGACTTTGGCTGCCACTAAAGAGATTCTTTGAGCTGCGGCCGCCTCTAGTCACTTTTTCTGGATGATTTCTACCCCTACCTAATTCTCACAAATACTCTGACTTTCTCTTGTGGTTCATTTACTTATTTTGCTTTCTGTTCTTTTTCCATTCATCTGCTTCCACCCAACACGCCAACTTAAAACATTCTGTGCCACAGAGTCTCCTTCACAAGCGTATAACATTAACTTTAGTTGGCAACCAAAATACTAGTTTTTTCTGTTCTATCAACCATTACATATTTATGGATATAATTACAAACATACATACACATGGAGTGTCAACTCTGTACAAGGTACTCTAACCTATCTGCACAGAGAAAACACAGAAAATGGATGACATGGAAATTATGACAGGTCTTCAGGAAAGAAGGCCTTTCCCGGTGGCTCAGTGGTCAAGAGTCCACCTGCCGATACAGGAAACATGGGCTCGATCCCTAGACTGGGAAGATTCCCTGGAGGAGGAAATGGCAATCTACTCCAGTATGCTTGCTTGGGAAATCCCATGGACAAAGGAGCTGGGCAGGCTATAGTCTATGGGGTCACAAAGAGTCAGATACGACGCAGCAACTAAACAACATTTAGGAAGAAAGCACTGGAAGGGAGAATTCCNCCTAGATTGGGAAGATTCCCTGGAGGAGGAAATGGCAATCTACTCCAGTATGCTTGCTTGGGAAATCCCATGGACAAAGGAGCTGGGCAGGCTATAGTCTATGGGGTCACAAAGAGTCAGATACGACGCAGCAACTAAACAACATTTAGGAAGAAAGCACTGGAAGGGAGAATTCCTATCTCCCTCACCTCCCTCAATGACATATCCTGTGTAAGTTGCACACAGAAAGTGGTTATTTACTTCGGGCTCCAGGACTCAGGACAGATCGGGAAATTTTCTGACCTGTAAACACACAACCTTGCAGCTACTGTCATCAGTATTTGTGCTGGTCCAGGACAGGCAGTATTTGAGATGCCAGTGACCACCTGGAGAGGGGACAATTTTAGCATCTCCTATACTAAGACCATGGCGTCTGGTCCCATCATTTCATGGGAAATAGATGGGGCAACAGTGGAAACAATGTCAGACTTTATTTTGGGGGGCTCCAAAATCACTGCAGATGGTGATTGCAGCCATGAAATTAAAAGACGCTTCCTCCTTGGAAGGAAAGTTATGACCAACCTAGATAGCATATTCAAAAGCAGAGACATTACTTTGCTGACTAAGGTCCGTCTGGTCAAGACTATGGTTTTTCCAATGGTCATGTATGGATGTGAGCATTGGCCTGTGAAGAAAGCTGAGTGCCAAAGAATTGATGCTTTTGAACTGTGGTGTTGGAGAAGACTCTTGGGAGTCGCTTGGACTGCAAGGAGATCCAACCAGTCCATTCTGAAGGAGATCGGTCCTGAGTGTTCTTTGGAAGAAATGATGCTGAAGCTGAAACTTCAATACTTTGGCTACCTCATGTGAAGAGTTGACTTACTGGAAAAGACTCTGATGATGGGAGGGATTGGGGGCAGGAGGAGAAGGGGACGACAGAGGATGAGATGGCTGGATGGCATCACTGACTCGATGGACATGAGTTTGAGTGAACTCCAGGAGTTGGTGATGGACAGGGAGGCCTGGGTGCTGTGATTCATGGGGTCGCAAAGAGTCGGACTCGACTGAGCGACTGAACTGAACTGATGATTATTCTCTCTGCAGTGCTTGGAGCAGCTGAAATCACTGATATAAATACCCCTAAAAAATTATGTAAAATTAAAACCAAATATAACATAAATATATCTCTGTCATTCCAGCTCAGTGTCCCCAACCCATCCCACTCCACCTTCTACCAGTAAACATATAGAAAATACATGGAAAGGAGGCAAAATAAACATAAACCTTTTTTTTAAGAGATCTGTTTTCTAAATAATATGACAAGAGTTAAAAGGAACGGGGAAATAATTAAACTTCATTGCACTGAAAAAAAGAGTCCCCCTGTTCTCTATCAAATCTGGGCCGACAGGCATGTTATTTAATAGTCCATAAATGAACTTCTTTAAACAGCACCTACTGATACCTCAAATTTCAGCATCAGATTGTGCTCAGAGAAAGGGAGAGAGAGAGGAACTTTGAAATGGCTAAAAAGCAAAACAAACTGCTTCCTTCAAACTGCAACAAAATCTGGAATGAGGAAAAGTCATGAGGGAGAAGAGCCTCGCTACCTTCTACTACAGCTCAACCAGCCGGGCTCTGGGCCACTGACTGCAAAGTCAGAGGCTAATCTGAATGGATGTCCAAGTGAAACGTCTGCTCTGTCAGAAATCCCAGAGATACTGAGGAATAAAGCACCAGGCATTACTGGAACCATAATCTGTACCAAAAGAAACAGCATGGGTCCAGCCAAGTGCAGCTCCTGCATTCTTTCCCCCTGGAATCTGACATGTCCTCCTGGACATCCCATCAAGGTCTCAAACTCAACACATCTGAAAGGGAATCTAAATATATAACACAGCCTCCTTAAACCAACTCTCCCAGGCGACTTTCCTCTTTCTGTACCACCAATTATACTAGTCGCTTGGCTATGTCTGAGCGACCCCATGGACTGCAACACACCAGGCTCCCCTGTCCTTTGCAATCTCCTGGAGCTTGTGCAAACTCATGTCAATTATCCTAGACTTGAAGCTAAAAAAGATTTCTCCTAACTTCCTCTCCTTTAAGCAAACAACCAATCATCACACGTAATTATTACAGCTAGCATTTATCAAAGTGCAGCACGTCACATGCATCACGTCATTCCCCCCCCTTTTTTTTAAATTCCTTTTGGCCATGCCACGGGGCATTTTGGATCTTGATTCCCTAACCAGGGGATCGAACCCACATCCCCTGCGTTGGAAGGGCGGAGTCTTAACCACTGGACCGCCAGGGAAATCTCTGCACCGTCTCACTGAATCCTTACAGGTAACCTGCTAAACAGACCTCACTGTCCCCATTCACCAATAAAGAAAAGGAGGCTCAGAGGTTAAGCAACCTGACAAGACCAGTAAGAAGCAAAACCCAGACCAAAGAGAAGCCTGCTGGCACGGCCCCACACCCACACTCAGCCAGTGCTCACAGGGCCACACTTCCTGTCTGCCCTTTTATTTCCCCTCCTAACACCCGCACCCTGGCCTCTGCTCTCTTCTGTGTGAAGTACTGAAACGCCACCGCCGCCCCCGCACCTCCAGTCTACACGTTTCTCCCCCTCCTAGGCAGCAGAATCCAACTTCTAACGCCTCTTTGTTCCAGACATCCTCCCCTCCTTGAGCTCCAAATACTATACACTGCCTAGAGTCAAGGCCTTCCACCATCTGGCTTTCCCCTTGTTCTACAGGGAAAAAAACCTCTACAGTGAGGTCAAATTCTTCGCCAGTCTGCAAGAACACACCACACACTTTCGTTTCCTGCCTGTGCTCAGGTCATGAATCTCACCCAGAACATCATTCCATCCATTCTGCAAGGCCCCACCTGAGACATCTTTGCTACACCACTTTCTTCGATGAGGAAAGAAGAGAAGAAGGGTAGCAAAGCCTCTGGTGGAGAGCCTGCTTTGTGCCAGGCCTCTAAGAAAACCTGTGTGACAGCCCAGTGAGGTGGGTCAATCATGATCCATCTTTGCTTACAGGCCAAGAACTGAGGCATCTTACCCAGGGTCACAGATGGGTAAGTGTAAGTCAACATTCAGATCCATCCAGCTGCCCCTCCTTCACCATGTTACTTCAGGGAACGCTCGGAAGAGATTTCTCAGCCTTCTAAGGGATGGGTCAGCCTGATCACATCTGAACCCACTGATCAATTTAACATCCCCCAAAGCAGGACAATCAGACACCACGGACTTCCTGATGTGATACACTAAGATCCAGAACACGTCCATGAAGCGCTCTCGCCGCAACAACTAAACCTGACTGGAATCACACCTTCAGAACAGTGCTCCTCAGACTTCACTGCGCAGGCAGGGCCCCCAGGAATCCGGTTAAAAATGCGGGTTGGTCTGGGCTGGACCCTGGGGTTCTGCATTTGTAATAAGCTCCCAGGAGCGACTTGATCCACTGGACCACGGCTCATGCTTTGAAGAGCAAAGATCTAGAAGTTGGAACTGGGGATGTCCCTGGCAGTCTTGTGGTTAAGATGTCGCTTTCCAAAGCAGGGGGTGCAGGTTTGATCCCTGGTTGGGGAGCTAACATCCCACATACCTTGCAGCCACAAAATGAAAACAAAAAGAAGATAAGTAATATGGTGACAAATTCAATAAAGACTTAAAAAAAAAAAAAAAAAGCAGCAGCAGGGAACTCTTCACCAGTGTACGAGACACAGGCGAGACAGAGGAACAAGTTAAACAACTCGGGGCTGGGCCTGGAACCAAGGGAGGGAAGAACCACTCGCCTCAGGTGCAAAATTTAAGGGAACACCACAAAACATAGGGATGGAGATAAACACTTTCCTACATTGTGTTTAAAAAATCAAAATGAGCCTAAAAGATCCATGATGAACACAGTATCAGAGTTTTAAATACAGACTCTGTATTACTGATTCTTCTCTCTGCCTCAGGCTCCAATATGACTCTGCCCACCACTGAACCATGTAAGTTAACTGTCAAATCTAGAGGGTGAAAAATGCTACAGGGCAAATGCAGACAGGCCTGGTTTCTAAAGCAAATAAATGCTACATGAGGAGGAGGGGGTGAGAGTTTATGAGGCTTAAAAGAAAAAGACATCAAGTGCACTGTGTGGAACTTGTTTTGATATTGATTTGAACAAAACCATAAAGCAGAAATTGGCATCAACAGGCAAAATGTAAACACAGATTGAACATCAGAGGACATAAAGGATTTGGGGCGGGGGGAGCACCCCTGGGAGCTCAGTTGGTAAAGAAACTGCCTGCCAATGTGGGAGACATGAGTTCGATCCCTGGGTTGGGACGATCCCCTGGAGGATGGTATGGCAGCCCACTCCAGTGTTCTGCCCTGGGAAATCCCATGGACAGGGGAGCCTGGCAGGCTACAGGCTGTGGGGTCGCAGACAGTCAGACACAACTTAGTGATTAAACAGAAGCAACAGTAGAGAATTTTTAACTTTGCTCAGTTCAGTTGCTCAGTTGTGTCCGACTCTGCAACCCCATGAATCGCAGCACGCCAGGCCTCCCTGTCCATGACTAACACCCAAAGTCTACCCAAACCCATGTCCATCAAGTCGGTGATGCCATCCAGCCATCTCATCCTCTGTCGTCCCCTTCTCCTCCTGCCCCCAGTCCCTCCCAGCATCAGAGTCTTTTCCAATGAGTCAACTCTTTGCATGAGGTGGCCAAAGTATTGGAGTTTCAGCTTCAGCATCAGTCCTT